>CM041526.1:610000-1190000 GCA_023091065.1 Dianthus caryophyllus | reverse complement strand
GGAATGAACCTTGTGGGTTTGGCCGAGCTCCACTTGCTGACGTGTTTTGCCTGCTCACGGTTGCAATACAAACATGTTCAGAGACGCTTTTTTCATTTTAAATTGTCTGAAGTTTAAAGTTTTAAACTTGAACGAACCTCATAGACAACGCCTGGTTCATAGACCAATTATTGTCGTACAATTCGTTTGGAGGTTCAGGAAGAGGCCCCACCGCTTTCCCTTTGGAATTGCTGTAGTGCAAAATCGCTACTCCAATCACTCTTTCCGCCTGCGAGTCGTTCAAAAACCGACCACTGGCCACGATGTAGTAGTCTGTGCTAGCGTTCTGATCCATCGGCACAAGAAATGAATACGACTGTCCAACGTGTATGTCGATACTGGTGTAGTTCGTCTGCGTCGTGTAGTATCCCTCGGTTTCAGCCATGATTAGATTATGACCTTGAATTCTGAAGTTTAAGCTGGTAGAAGTCCCGAAATTGTGCACCCGAAATCTATATGTTTTCCCTGCAGTACTCGTTCCCACATCAACTCAACAAATATACAAACAAAATACTCATCGAAGTTTGCAACATGTCGATAAATTTACCTGGATCGACTTCAATGGTGAGATAATCGATACCATTAGGGACAAGGCTGGTGTTAAATTGGTACGGTCCTTTTCCGTTGATAAGAACGCCGTCAGGCAATCCAAGTTCTTTTCCAGCGTCTAAATCCGCCCTCAACGCCTAACACAGATGATAAACTTTTAAACGAAGAGAACAAATCCACAATATTCACGACTAAACTCTCGGAAGAAACTAAAATACCTTGTGATCACGAGTGTACCAATCACCGATCATGAGAGGGATATCTCTCTCGGGTTTTGCGAAAGGCAGGGGGATAACAATCCTGTTATTGACGATAATGGGGCCAAACCCACCAGACGCTCTTTGGAAATTGACAGACGGGTGGTAGAAGAAGCTACCTATCTGATCTTTGGCTTGGAAACGATACGTGAAACTTCGTTTTGGAGGAATTACGCAGTTCGTTCCAAGGACACCATCTTGCCATGGATTGTCCTGCAAGTGAAGCCCATTCCTGTCGCAAGCATTCATAGCGCACGAAGCGACAAACATCATTCACAAAACGCTTAATGTCATCAAACACTATCGATTAGGTAAAAACGCTAAAGTTCAGAAAACTTCAGAAAAAATACATGAACTAAAAAGTTCACTACACAGATTTTGATGAATGTAGTGAAATTGGCTGAACAACGGAAGTATAGACGAAGCGTTTTGAGTAGAATATATACGCAAAGACGACATTTATACAGAAGATGTACCAGTTAACCAAAAGATCTTCATCCAATTTGTTTTCCACGTTCACAATAACATTGTCATTCGTAGTGATTTCAATTGTAGGTCCCGGAAACAAATCATTCACCGCTATCACCTGCAAAAACGTCGAAAATTCAGACATTCGCGGAACAATAATCACAAGTTCATCTTCAAAAATTGCATATATTTCGACACACAGTCGAAACCGTCTACTTAAAACAACCGTGCATTTTACACGAAAACTATGCTAGTTTTACACCAAAATACCTAATAAAATTATCAATTATACGATAAAATTCTACAAAAAAAATCATATTAAATTAACAAAATCGATCAATAAAAAAAATCGAAAATGGTCCCACGTCAAAATCATTTCTTTCCCTCAAATTTACTCATTTCACCACGTAATTTAAAATCAAAAATGGTCCCACATCAAAATTAAACTCATTTAATTTCATTAAACAATTCAAAAGTCGATCACAATTGAATTGAACAGAGGAAGTAATATCAAACCCGAATCGAAAAATCAATTAATTTTTCTACAATGCAAGGCAACAAAATCGTTCTAAAATACAAACCCACAACACAAGTGCAAAAAAAGAACCCAACTTTATTTACCCAAAACAACAAACCAACCAAAAACAAAGTTAAAACAGTAAAAAAAACAAAAACAACACAGTAAAAAAACAAAAACAACACAGTAAAAAAAATATATACAAGAATTTACCTGCTGAGATTGACCCAAAGGAGAAAGGGTTTGGTAAGTGTAAGTAAAACTGATATTTTTAGTTGCATCATCACCCAAACAAACACAAACAAAATACATCAACAACAACAATAACACCATTGAATTGAATTTTAAATTAAAAACTCAATTCTTTTTTTCTTTTTTTTTTACTTTTTCTTTTTAATTAATATTTTTTGCAATTTTTTCCTACTTATGTTATGAACAAAATTAACTCTTTTTTTTTCTTTTCTTAATTATATGTGTGTCACATTAATTGTGCAATTTCTTTGAAGTGTTTAATGTCAAATAATGGTGTGATTATCATGCAATGTCAGTTATATTTCTTGTGTACTCTGTATTTATGTGCAAAAAAGGAAAAAAAAAATAGGTGAATTAATTTTAGTTCAATGGTTATGGTTATATATATATATTTATAAAAATAAAATAAAACTATTTAAGGAATTTTTATTTGATTTGATTTCATATTTGGTATGCAAATTATTTTTGGTAGGAATTTGTGAGAATAACGCATAGTTGTGTTCATGAAATGTTATCAAATTTGATTATTTTTCCTTTTTTGATAATATGATCAAATTACAAATGTGGTGGATGTCATTAATATGTCTAAGAATTTACCAAAAAAAAAAAAATTAATATGCTTTAGAAGGAAATTTTATACGCTAATTTTTGTGTAAGTCAGGATTTACAATAAATTATTATAAGTCCGTCTTATTTGTACCCGATTATATAACTTTTGTAAATTGATAATTATGATTAATTGTTACTAAATCTTTTTAGTACTGTTAGTGACTTTAGTAGATTTGTTTTAAGTTTTGACTTTTAAGCATTTTGGCCTCACATTAACTTAACAGATGCTCAAATTTTACAGGAGAATTACTAAATTTTATAAACTTGATTTTGTTTTTCGTTGTGACGTAAATTACAAATTATAAAAAGTATTTTCGTGAACTATTTGTAGATTTTATTTTTGATGCTATAACCTAATCGAATGTGTTATTTATGACGTAATTTATGTGTTTAAATGAAATATATGTATAATTTTTTTTTACTTTAACGTAATCATTTTATACGAGTTATTTTCAAAAAAAAAAAATCTTCTTTAAAAGTTCATGGGTTTTGTAAAAATTAAAATAGGTTGTATTACTACGAGTACTCGATTATATAGTTTTTTGTATCATTTTAGTGATAATTAATTAATTGTAAGTAATTATTACTTAATTTTTTTTAGTACTCTATAAGTGACTTTAGTAGATTTGTTCATAGTTTTTGTACTCTTTTGCAATTAGTATCTTACATTAATTTAATGTTAGTATTGTCTTATCTTTTTTCTTTTTTGGAAAATCACAAAATATGTATGATATTTAGGTTATAAAGATAATGCTACCAAAATTTTATTTATTCCATAATATTTTGGACAAATTTATTTAGTCCATGTTGACTAGACTTTCTGAATATTTAGTCCATGTTGACTAGACTGACAGAATAACATTGTTCCCAAAAACTGTCAAAAAATTTATTAATCAACCTCTAATCAGAATCTTATATTGTACCATAAAATATGCCTGCAAAATTTGTCAATCCAATTCAAATCAAAATTGAACCAACGACACAACGTGTTAGGATCCTCTAAAGTTGATTTATGGTGGAGTTAATAGAGTTACCATAAATGAGTTTTAAAAAAAAAAAAAAAAAAAAAAAAAAGTGATATATTCACAACTATATTAATAACAAAGAAAATACAACTTTTGTTAACTTAGGTAAACTTTAATTACAAGGTAGACTTTTTTTTTTCAACTCTAGATATCTCAACTCAATGAGAACACACCCAAAATTTATCCAATAACCGTATAGGCGTATACATTCGTACCGTTTACCCCACTTAAAAGAGACATATGACCCCAATAAAACTCTTTTAAAAACCACGTGGAATAATGAACCTAAAATCAGTTAACTTACACCCAAAATTTCTCGACCACCTAAGTTGATATAATTATAAATAACGCAATCTGATTTCCACTCAATTCGGTACAAGTAAACTTAGCCAAAATTAACTGTTAAGACTAAACCAAAAGAAATTAAATTTATCTAAATCAATTTAAAACTTAACCGAACGACCCATTCGTCTAATTTAAACAATTAACGATGATGTTTATAAAAGCATTACTTATAGAAAATTTACACTTTAACGGAAGTAACAAAGAACGATAATACGATATACTCTAAGTGTTACAAGAAAGAATTAACATAATGCACTAGTGGTCTAGTGGTTGGATAGTACCCCACCACATTGTACTAGACCCGGGTTCAATTCCCGTCTGGTGCATTAGAAAGCCGTGATGATTTGCGCGTATCGTAGTGGCTCCTTCGGGTCCGCCATTCTCCGATCATTTAGGAGGTTGAGCGCTTCTGAGCTTTCTCTTTTAACCATATATGTATCACGTAGGTGTAAGGAACGCGTTATAGGCACGCGTTGATCAGTAAACCCCGACAAAAGACCTAACGTAATCGAATAAATCCCGATTGCTACGAACGTGCCCCAGAAAACAAACTTGTAGCACCCGTGTCGTGATCTAAACTCTTCCACTTCCACCACATCATCGTCTTCTCGATTTCCACGTCGTAGTCCCCATCATACCCTTCGTCGTCGCTCCCAAAAAAGTCGGGATTTTCATACACCTTAAACCCTGCCACATCAGCAGATGAAGACGAGGACAACATCCACGCACTGGTTGGCATCTGGAGGAGGATGACTCGAGTTGCAATGTTGGTGAGAGGCCGAGGCTTCGTAGACGAATTCTTCATCTTTGTCGCGATCAATTTGGTAATGTGATCGAGGTTTGTGGTGAATATTTTGTACCACAAGTTGATTCGACTGCGAGGTTATCGAGTTGCGTGGGGACGACAGAATCGGTCTGAGTCGAGTTTCGGATTTTGTCGTCTAAAACCTTGTAATTGGATTCGTCCATAGTTTAAAAAATTGGTTGAGTTTATGGAAATTTGGCGCCGATGATTTAACTGAATGATAATCCTGGGGTGGGCTTTTAAGTGTTTGTTGGGCTTATTTTGGGCCTTTGGGCCCACCAATGAAATATCGTTTTGGTGACCCAAAATAAATTAACAACGTAAAAGAAAGCCCAAGTAAAAGCTCATGTTTTCAACATAAAACTTTAAAGCTAGTTATGAAAATAATTGAATTACCACTTTTTTTTTTCTCATAACAAACGGTGGAAATATTCCCATTTTAAAGTCTCTTATCCTAGGCCCAAATAGGCATAGGATAGAAAATCCGATAAAATCGTAAGGGTAACCAAATCTTGTTACCCGATAAACTAGTATAACAAATCCAATTACAAACAATATAAATTAATTTCAACCAACAATATAAATTAGTTTGTTTATATAAATTAATTTCAAACAATATAAACAAACTAATCCGATATAAACAAACTAATCCGATATAAAGTAATTTATATTGTTGGTTGAAATTAATTCGACCAACATTATCCCCAAAAAAAAATTTCAAATTAATCCAAATAAATTCAAAACTCCATCGAATGATTCGTTCGTCAGATCTAACAAATAAGGATGACGTGATATAAATACTAAAGTATGGAACAAATTACTATATTATGGAACATATTAAGGGGTCTAATGACTTGTTTAGAAAATGAAATGACTATATTGTCCTTATTGTTAGTAATATTAAATTTTGTGTTTTTTAGTTGATTTAGGCTTTTTTTTTTTCATTAATCCACACTGAAAATCCTAATTTTATTTTTCTTTGTACATTTTTTCTAACACTGTAATTAATGCAATGTCGGGGTCAAATGAATTTGAACTCGAAATTGAGGTATTTATACTCGTTTTTTTAATCAAAATGGGCAAATATTTCATATTTTATTGAAATTCATCCCATTTTTTTTTTTAAAGTCAGATACATGTAATGAAAAAATAACAAAAGTACAAAAATCAATTGTAACGCTTAATTTTACAAAGCATAATCGAAATAAAAAAAAAAAACCAATTTTGGGTTTTGATTCCTAAATAATAGAAAATGGTATAAAATAAAAGAATAATGACTAATTAATGTGGTAAATAAAGTTTAAGTTAAGTGGGGGTAATTTAGTCAATACACCTCTTAATGTGTTCCATGATATAGTAATATGTTCCATTCTATAGTAGTGGCCTATAAAAAATGTTAATTGAAATTTGTGAAACCGGAGACGGGCCCGAGCCACAACCACAAGTGGAAGAGAGGATATCCACTAAAACCAATTGACAATTCCTCCATACTGGTAAGCTCCATTAACAAGCGTTATACTAGAGCCCAACAATCGTTGGATTCTTCTCCAATGGCATACAATGTCGAACCAGACGGGTGATTTTAATTAACACAAAATAACGTGTAACCATTAAGTCCAGCGACCCAGTTTCATATTAGGACCAATTGACAATAAAAGGAGTAGTCTTTAAGCTTTATAAGGTGAACATTTTTCATCATACTCAATAAGCGTTACAAAAAGGATAACAATTATGCACTAGTGGTCTAGTGGTAAGAATGGTTCTCTGCCATGGTGAAGACCGAGGTTCAACTCTCGACTGGTGCATTAAATAGAAAGCGGTGATGAACGGGGCGTATTAAGTGGTGTGCCTTTGGGTCTGCCACTCTCTGATCATGTAGGAGTGTTTGTACGCATACTGAACCTGAGCTTTCTTTTATAAACAAACTCGTGATCGAAACTGCTTAGTGACGTTGTTGTATCACGCAAAATTTGATTACGCCATTGAAATTCAAAACGCGGACAAATTAAACATCAACTGTCGTCGATCTTCAAAACTACTTCATCTACAAATTTATCACGTAGGCGTAAGGAACGTTGCAGACGCACGTTGATCAGTAAACCCCGACAAAAACGAATAAATTCCGATAACTAAAATCATACCCCAGAAAACAATCTTGTAACACCCGTTTTGAGATCTAATTACTTTGATGTTCTCCACATCACCGTCTTCATAGTCCCCATCATACCCTTCGTTGTCGCTCCCAAAAAACTCGGGATTTTCATACACCTTAAACCCTGCCACATCACTACATCAGCAGACGAAGACGAGGACAACATCCACTCTCGTGTGGCCTTCTGGAGGAGGATGACTCGTGTTGCAATGTCGGTGAGAGGCCGAGGCTTCGTAGACAAATTCTTCATCTTAGTCGCGATCAATTTGGTTATGTAATCGAGGTTGTGGTGAATATTTTGTACCGCAAGTTGGTTCGCTTTTGAGTTTATCGAGTTGCGTGGAGACGAGAGGATCAGTCTGAGTTGAGTTTCGATGTTTCGGATTTTGTCGTCTTAAAACCTTGTAGTTGGATTTGTCCATAGTTATATTTACTTGGTTGTACGGTTTTTTGGTAATAAAAAAAAAAAAAAAAAGGTAAGTTAAGGTAAGAAAATATGACGGTTAAAAAAGTTGGTTGAATTTATGGAAATTTGGCGCCGATGATTTAACTGAATGATATTCGTAGGTTGGGCTTTAAGTGTTTGTTGGGCTTAATTTGGGCCTTCTGAGTTTACTGGGCCATTTTATAGATCCTTTAGGCCCAATAATGTGGTGTCACCATGTGGACCCAAAAGAGAACCAAAAAATCCAATTTAAAAAGCCGAGGTTAACAGTTAAAATTTGAAGTTATCAACGAGTAATTTTTACTCGCACTGTCTCAGTCATTTGTTTAAATTTCTCTCAAATCCCCTTCATAAAAAAAATCAAACTGTAAACAAATCACTGGAACGGAGGAAGTAAGTTTTTGTTGTTATTAGTAAATTTTATCATATAGAGCGATTTTATACAATAATTTGTCGAGAGTTACAAAACCGTCTCAATAATAATATGTAAGTATTTTTAGATTCATATTATTCGATCTGGTACCAACGTACCCTTGTTTCAAATAACTTCTAAGTTCTAAGTACATGTGAAAACCAATTGAAACCAGATTATATTTATTCGTACACTGTTCAGATTACTCGTATTGAAAACTCAATTAGGCATGTATTTTGATATTTTCGATCGATTTTACGGATTCGATTCTAACTCATGGATGTGACACTTGTATATGGTGTGTGGCTAAGGGGTAACCCCATCTCTCGTATCAAAATCACACCCTCTAATTGGCCATAACAATATCACCCTTATCCACCTCATCTCCATACAAACCAAACCCTTATACTTTCATACACAACACAAACAACACAACACACAAAACACAAAACACAACACACAAAACACAAAAAAACACTACAACAAACTAGTGATCATCCATGGCCACAATGGCAACACAAGCCACATCGTTGTTCCGTCCAACGACGACCACCATAAGCACCTCAAAACCCGCTTTTAAACCGCCATCCATCATCTCCTTCAAGCCGGCACGCTTCATTGTGAAAGCCGAAGGAGGCGACACAAAGACTACTGAGGCCCCTCCAGCTCCAGCTGCACCAGCTGGATTCACCCCACCTGAACTCGATCCATCAACACCGTCCCCAATCTTTGCGGGGTCCACGGGGGGACTCCTAAGGAAAGCTCAAGTAGAAGAATTCTACGTCATCACATGGGAGTCCCCCAAGGAACAAATCTTTGAAATGCCCACGGGTGGGGCCGCCATCATGCGACAAGGACCTAACTTGCTCAAATTGGCTAGGAAAGAACAGTGCCTTGCTCTCGGTACGAGGCTCCGGTCCAAGTACAAGATTAAGTACCAGTTCTATAGGGTTTTCCCTAATGGCGAGGTTCAATATTTGCACCCGAAAGACGGTGTTTACCCGGAGAAAGTTAACCCGGGTAGAGAAGGTGTAGGCCTAAATATGAGGTCTATTGGTAAGAATGTTAGCCCTATTGAGGTTAAGTTCACTGGTAAACAACCCTATGATGTTTGATTCTTTTGGTTGTATTCTTCTTGTTTTTGCTTTAATGTAATATACAATGGTGAATTATTGTTATGTTTATTGTTGAACTTTTATGCTATGTTTGTATTTGGACTTGATGAGTTAGTTCCACGTAGACCTGGTAAACGGGTCAATCGGATCAAAGTTGGTAAATGTATCAGGTTGGGTTGGATCATAATGGAGTCACGAGTGTGCTGTTATCGGGTGCGCTTTTAAGTTTGAGTCAACTCAAGCCTTGATCGTGTCATGTCCGGGTTCAATAATTGTCGAATCAAATTATCAACATGGTTAGGTTATTTGGTGAGAGTTTTGTCAATTTAAATTCCGAGCGAATGAGTTTGGGTCAAGTTTGGATCGGGTTGGATCACTTTAAAGTCATCGACAATCATAAATTCTTGCATAAAAATGTTTTCTTTGAAGCTCATACAAATCAAGTAGAAGTATCATCATTCATTCATTCATTCATTTCTTACAACTATAGAACCAAAGATCGATTAAAAAAAAAAAAAAAAAAAAAAAATTCAAGCCGATTTCACAACACGATGAACTTTCGTTTTACGACAGTCGACTGTAGTACTAATAGCCTCGAAACACTCGATGCATTCTTAGTTGAGTTTACCGTGCCCATATATGAACCTTGCAGAGCCTTCGGTGTATACATGTGTCTCGTTATATAACCTGTAAAATTCCAAAACATACGATGAGCTCGCTAGCACAGTCGCACAGACACACTGTTATCATATCAACGTAGTACTACGGAGTATGTAATCGGTTAATAAGTCAATTTAAAAAGACGTACGACTTGCGAACAGCTTTGCTCAAAGTAGAAGCAGAGAGGAATGTTGTTCCATCGAGGAATCGGTTTTCACCACTGATCCTTTGTTTGCTTCGAACATCAAATTCTTGAGGGCTTAACATGATCTCTGAATCTGACGCCTGTAAATTTAAGCTGACGTTTAGTTAAGCACCGTTTAATCGACTTGAAATTGGCAATTAACGGTTTCTAAGAATCGTAAGAAAAATAGATTGATCGAGATTTCGTACCATGACCCAACCCCAAGTGTCGGCGTAGGAAGGAACGTGAGCAGAATACGGCACAACGTCTGTGCCAAAAACAAACATTAATCTTAATTATATGCAAACAGAACGAGAATACCGTGATTAAGAGTAAAGACGACGGGTAATTAATTAAGGGTAATTACATTTGAAGACTTGCTTAAGAGTGTTGTAAATGCACGAGAAAACTTCGGTGTGACTGAATATTCCAGCAGGTCCCGCCTACATAAACATCGGTATAAATCATCAGCGTTATTATACGACCAGTTACTTTTAAAAATCGTCGTAGAAAAGTGAATTATATATGTCGGTACCTGTGTGACGAACACACCATCACGGGTTAGTCGAGGCTTAACAACGCCTTCATAGAATGACTTGGTATAGAGCTTATAACACGGTCCACCTTCAATTGGGTCCGCTAGGTCACCTATGATCACGTCGAATTTCTCGACTCTGCACTGTAACTCGGCCCTGTTCATAAAACGTACATAACACGTTAATTTATACTCCGTACTTATAAATTGTAATGGAATAGTGAATTGTTTGAGTAATGTACGTACTTTGCGTCGTTGATTACTAGTTCGAGTCTAGGATCAGAAAAGGCAGCACGGTTGACAACCAAATACGACTTGCAAAAATCGACAACTTCCTCATCGATATCACACATTACGACCTTCTCGACCGTCTTATGCCTTAGGATTTCTCGTGCGGTCGAACCTTCTCCTCCTCCCATAATGAAAATGTTCAAAGGACTGTAATATGATTCAATCGATCGAACTCATTTAGTTTAGTTTAATTTAATTTTGTATAAAACGTATATTGATCGAATGAAATAATTTAATTTAATTTCTCGATCTCGAGTTAAATAAAATTTATAATTACTTAGGATGGTGAAGAAGTGGAGGGTGCACAAGACATTCATGGTAGATAAACTCATCAATCTCGGCGCTTTGAAGCTTTCCATCGATTACCAAAGCCTAAACGGGCCAAAAAAATAAACACGATATAAATTAAACGGTTATACAAATAAATGTCGTTATATGAGAATGATATATATTCGAAATTTGAATATTTTTATACCTTTCCAAAAGGTTTCGTGTCCAAAAGCTGAATGTCTTGGTATTGAGTAACTCCCGTGTGTAAAATACTAAAAAAAAAAAAAAAAAGAGTAACAAAATCGGTTACACAATACGTATATAAGATAATTATGATCGGTCATGTTATTTTGAAGATAATTAGCGATAATGCGAATAATAATTATAATTAGTATTATGTTTTCTACACTTTTTGGAACATAATTATGAGTAGAGATTATAGAGTTAAGAAAACAAAATCTAGATTAAAAGAGTAAAACTTTTTGTCTAGGACAAATGTAAAGTGATATCTTTACCGCAAAACTTTTACCTCGATTTAGTACAATTATGAAACCTCTTAAGAAATGGAAATAGTGGATAAAATTACTCCGTAATTTGTATCTTGAAAAAAGAGTAAATTTGTTTTTATTATAAACAAGTGTAAAATTATTCTACTAGTAAAGGTACTCCGTAACAATATTACGAAACTACTAATAGTAATGGAATACGAAATATTTACTTGGCAATACTTGAGTACTGATTATAGTTATCGATCATGCATTAAGAATTCAAGAACAACAGATAATATAGAGCAAAACAAAATACAAAACTGTCATTTTATCAGTCGTTAGACCCTAGTAAAACTTACCTGACCCAAATTATTGACCACAATAACCTGACCTAGACCTGATTGACCCGTTAACTAGGTTTATTAACAGCCATAATACGAAAATATGGTAAACATGTTTAAGGTAATGTGAGAACCTATTAAGGGCAAAAGACCATCTTAAGTTCTCCTCAATTTCCTCTTCATACCAACAACTTCTTCGTTGAGTTTGTTCACAAAAACTTTGATTATTGTTATTCTTCACTACACTTAGCCCATTTCCATTAACACAATTACTACCATTATTATTATTTCCATTAACATAAACCTCATGAAATCCATTACTAATCCCATTATTCCCATTATTATTAATATTATTACTATTATTATTATTATTATTGCTTAGCATTAAACTTCCCATTATAATTATAATTATAGTAATTAAAAGAAATAAGATGATTAATATGCAAGTTAATTATGCAAGATAAACAATTAAGAGAAGTTTTGGAGATGATGGAATAAGGTGGAGGAAATGAAGTATTTATATATATGTGTGTAAGACGAAAGAGTGATGATGAAGAATGATATGTTAAAGTTGAGACAATAGAGTGTAGTGATTTCCTCGCGTGCCTTTGCACTAGTTCCCTTACGGCTTCACAGGTTACAATATTAATATAAATGCGAATTCATTTTCGGTTCCTCGAACTCGAAACCTTTAATGAGCGCGTATATATTTTTATATAAGTGTGTATTATTTTCTATTATACGTAACTATAGAGGACAGAGGTGGCTGAGGACTGGGGTAGAGCTAAGCCTGTTGTTTTGCTCAACTCGAAATGAACCAGTCGTTTTAGGGTTGGGCTCGAGCTAAGCCTGTTGTTTTGCTCAGTCTGAAATGAACCAATCTTTTTAGGGCCGGGTTGAGCCGGAAATGTCAAATCTACGTACGAGTTCGACCTTTTGGTTATAAACTAATTAGTAGAATAATAGAGGCCTAATAATAAGGCCGAGGAGTTCCTTTGGTCAGACCTAGGCCTAGTCGAGCCGTTCTTTCAGCCACAGCCCAGCTGAGAAGTCTCCACAGTTGTGCCGTGGCCTAGTTGCATGGAGACTTGGAGGGCGCCTCGACCCACCAACTTGTTAATTTTTTTTCTTTTTCTTTTTTTTTTTTTTTTTTTTTATGAAATTTTTAAGATTACCATGTTTTGATCGTTTAAATTTCTCTGAATCATAATCTTTACAAAAATTAATAGATTAATTGTGAAACTTTCAAGCAAATATTCAGCAAAAAGGTTTACAATAACTTTATCATAAAATCGTCTCATCAAATCAGTATATCACAAAACCGAAACAAGGAACAAAAATTGAAAAGTTTGGCTTTATGGTTAGTAGCACATCATGAAATAGAGAGGAGAAAGAGACATGATTAGGCAAAGTGTGTAGAGAAGAACCCCAGCCCTCGAGGATGATATCATAACTAGGATTTGCACATCTCTCGTTATACTCAAACTCAATGCATGCAAAGTTTATCATACTTTTTCTACCATTTTAAATATTCTTATATAATATATATAGAGTAATTATTATTATTACTGTTATTATTATATTTTATCATGCCATGGTCAACTGGCCACCATGCATGCATAAGTGCACAACCTATGGTATTTTGGTTTTTAGTGTACCTAATGCATCCCCGACATAATAACTCCATATCATACCTATGTCATGTCGTATACTCCTTCGGTTACAGTGAATATACCAGATGTAAACAATTCACTGAGACAGAGAAAGTAGTTCGTATATTCTTACATACACACAATATTTAAAGTTTATGGCTAAAAATTTTGAACTGTTGGGGTACAGACTACCGAGTGGAACACAAATACGATCCTTACTCCAAACGTGAGTATATCAATTTTACTAAGGTGTCTTATGACGATATTAGAGGGTCATATTGTTATAAAGGTATTAGGTTCACCTCATGGTCAATCATAAATGTTACTCCGATCTATACATTTAAAATATGATCATCAATTTGCATACGATTGTACTTATTAATTCATAATACTTCGTATAATAAAGTTACTCGAGTATCTAGTAATTAAATTTAAATTTACTCCAAAGAGTAAATTAATAAGTGTTAGTGTAAAACTGATTTAGAACTTCTAACCATCAACTTAATTACGCTTTTGGTTGAGATGGTTTTTTGCTAGGTATTATGCCTAAAGGTCACCGATTTATATCTTACCATACTTCTCTTTCAAAGTGGAATATATAGCACCACTGAACGCAGTTCTCCGTTATAAACGTAATTAGGAAGGTTAAACCTAAAGGGAAGCATATGATTGTGGGGGACAAACACCAAAAAATTAGGGAAGGGGTTTAATTGTAGTTATTAAACACAAGGTAATTGAAAATTGGAGTGTAGTAAGTTGGATTGATATAAGTGAAAAAGATTGCAATGCATAAGAGAATGAGCGTGCATAAGTAACCATCATAAGTAGTAATCTCTTTTGCTTAAAAGACAACGGCGTGGCATGCCTACCTTTCTTTCTCATCATCTTCCTCACCTTCTTCCAATCATCCCTCCTTAACTACTTCTTCTTCTTCTTCTTTCATCTCATATATCCAAATTGAATGATACTTAAATTGTCATCCGATTTTCGTATGTCGGTTTTGTTCTATGGAATTTAGTTTCGACGAACTGAACTGATCTGATCTAAATTGAATGAAACTAAATTGTTGAGCTTTGTATCCATATTTGTTAGGAGCAAACAAAGTCTCACATAGACGAACTAATAGTGAGGTGACATGTTTATATAACTTAGGGCAATAGCAACGGAGTAGTTCTTACATAGAGTTCATCAACAAGAACTTTAAATATAAAGTTTCTCCATTGCAAAATAAAATTTGTTCTTCATAGGAAGAACTTGGTTTGTGAAGAAGAACCAAGTTCTTCCCTACTTTTAATAAGATTGTGTATGTTTGTGTGGAGGAAAAGATAATTGTGGGACCTATCTAAGAACTTTATATAAAGTTCTTGCATTGTGATATTAAGTTCTTCAAAAATAAAAAATGGTAAATTATGACTTCACATGGAAGAACTTTTTTTTTGAGTTCTCCATTGGACTTGCTCTTAGTGGCCTTGGCTACTCCTTCTACGAGTCACTAATATGACCAATTGATTTTAGGATGGAACTTTACTTGCATGCTTGTAGGCTTGTTCATTTCACTTGTTCTATAAATCTGCTAAAATTATTTGACTTGAATAGACCTACGAAGGTAAGTCCAGAAAAATTAACAGAGCATTATTAAGGCGGATAGTAATTAATGTAACGAAACTGTTGGATTTTGGGACTCAATTTTAACATTTTTAATTTGTATGGTATAACTATTACAGTATAGTATAAATTTACAATCGACTTATGATGTACAAGTGAGATGTGAAGGTTATTAGAAATGGAATCACCTGATATAACAAGAAGAGGTATAATTTTCATCGAAAGAAATTATAACTAAATTTTAGTTAGTGTATGTAACTTAATATTATGTTGATCTGGACTAACAATCATACGACGATTCAAAACCCTATTAAAATATAATACCGATAACTCTTGAAACTGAAACTCTATAAACTTATATGAAATATTATCGTAATTTGACTATTTTATTAATACGATTTGAATATAAAATCGGAGATATAATCCCTTTGGCAATGGCGTTGTCGAGATCTAAGTCACGTGTAATCATACGATCTCTTTACAAAGTAGCAAGTGAGCCCATACAAAATCATAAAGAACAAGCAAAATCGTAAGATGAGGTAAGCATGACATAAGCATGACGTTGGTGTGGTTAAGAATTAACTAGACAAAAGGGTTCCACTACTTCAATTGGTGTTGGTGTGCAAGCCAACAATAAATACTAATTAAACCACCTTAATTACTTTACTAATTACTTTTGAGTTTCATAATTGTTTGATTTTATTTTAGGGTTTTTTGTCAACAACTACCTAAAGTTTACGCCATTTGTCATACGACTACCTAACATTTTAAAATTTAATCATAACTACCTAAACTTTTTCACTTTTTGTCATACAACTACCAAGTGACGAATTCCGATGGTTTGAGTCAAACTCCGACATTAACTTGGTCCTTGGCACGTGACAAATCCAACCTGAAAAGAAGAAGGCTAGTTCAATATATGCATTTCATTCTCCAATTCATTGCACTTGCTTTCAAGTATGTTAAACCAACACCTCCATGACTTCATTATTACTGAAATCTCCATCATGTTGTCCCAATCAGAATTTTAAGATGCATATTCTCATTTAACAATTCATTGATAACCTGTTTTTGCCACTTTGTCATGTATTGGTCAATACAACGAAAGAAGTTGCAACCACGCCTACTCGTATTAGGGTTGGAAATTTGCAACAAACAAACCTTCTTCCCGGATTCATTGTTGTCCACAATGTCTTGCATGCGATATAGATCCCACAATTGCAAATCATTGCATAGCCGCACGTACTCGAATTGTTTGACGACAACGAGCTACTCGACATTGCAAAATATGTAATTAATTCATTTCAATTTATGTTTAAAAGAGGGTTTTTTTTGTTAAAATTGATAAATCGCGGTAAAAAGAAGGTTTTTTTAAAGAGGATTTTTGGCAAAGAAGCTTAAATTAAATGAGAAGTAGGTGGGGAAGGGAGGGGTTTAGAACCCATGCTGGATTTGTCATGTGCCAAGGACAAGTCGACTCCAGAGTTTGACTCACACCATCGGAATTTGTCACTCGGTAGTAGTATGACAAAAAGTGAAAAAGTTTAGGTAGTTATGATTAAATTTTAAAATGTTAGGTAGTCGTGTGACAAATGACATAAAGTTTAGGTAGCTGTTGACAAAAAAACCTTTATTTTACAAATTTTAAGACGTAATTTAGAGTTTTAGTTTATGTATTTATGAATACATATATTATTTTGTGTATTCGATTATTTGTTAAAATGTCGGTCAAATCTTAAAAACAATCATTTTTATACTAAAGTGAAACGCAAAATTTTCTAATTCATAAAAAGTTATTACGGAGTATATGGTCGTGACCACCATCGAATATAATTTGGCAACTACTGAAAAATATAAAAGTTATTACATGCATGTTAGTTAATAATGGTGATGATGACGATCAACCTAACTGTATAGTGAAATTAAGAAAAACTGATTTTCACTTTATTAGTGAAATTAAGATAATCGTCTCATCATACAAATAGTCGTACACCTAAAAAAATAATAAAAAATAAAATAAAAAATTGAGATAAAACAATAACTACATTTCTAAAATTAATTCACAAATTCTTGTGTAAGTCAGGACTTACAATAAGTTATTGTAAGTTCACCTCATTTGTACCTGTTTATATAGCTTTTGTACTATTTAAGTGATAATTATGATTAATTGTTACTAAAATTTTTTTAGGACCCCTGTAAATGACTTTAGTAGATTTATTTCATGATTTTGTACCTTTTTAACTGCAATTTGTACTTTGGTCTCCATTAATTTTGTGTAAGTTGTTCCTTACAGAAGAATTATTGTAATTAATTAGGGCAAATAAAAGTGGGGGAAGTTTGAATATTGGTTGTAAATAACCTAACTCTGACTTATATGGACTAGGCCCAACAACATACGATTTTCAAAACGGAGTCCTAACTCAGTCCAACTAACAATAAAAGATTGGGTTTGACTGTGATTAGAATGTATAGTATTTTCCGAAGGGTATTGATTTTTCATATACGGATTTTACTCAAGTTATATACTTTTATCATTATTATTTCCAACACTACCCTTTTTTACGCAAAAAATATACACAATTCTCTCACCAACACACCACCAACAAACCACCTTAAACCACCACTAAAACAACCACTAACCGCCACCGTTGTCGCCTTGACCCACGCCGCCGCCGCCGCTCATTCCTTCGCCGCCGGCCACCGACTACCGCCACTAACTAGGGGCGAGGCTAGTAAGTAACAAGGGGTTACCCATGTTACCCCAAGCTCTCAAAAGTTGACCGTAATATTTGTTTTGTGCTACCCCAAAATTCTACAATAATGGTAGTAAAAACATATAGGAGGAACAATGTTGCTTGAATTTATTAGTGGGTTCTTGATATTTGTTGTACAATCTCAACTTTCGCCAACTTTTAGATGATATATATTGTACGAAGTATTGGTTATCATCTATTTTTTGGTTTAATACAGGGACAAAAAATTAATTACCTAGCTGTTATATGAGACCGTCTTACATGTAAGACCCATTATTCTCATGACAATTAATAAAAATGACAAAAAATTAATTAAATAACTACCCGTTTTATGTGAAAGGTCTCACTCAAGAGTTTGTGAGTTAATTTTATGGATAATTATTTCATTACTACAACTTTTTGGAAGAAAATAAAATTCGTTGTTTTAAAATGGAAATTATAACGTATGATGAAATTAAATACAATGTGTAAAAACTATTATTGCACAAATCTATAAATGAAATTTGGTGGGGATTTTTCGACCAAAAAATACTCCATAATAAAATAACAATATATATCTTTGAAAGTTCGACATTGTAACAAAAATTTTAGCGATATACAAAGTAATAGTTTATAAAGTGGTATTTAGTCACTATCACGTTGTAAACTTTTCGCTACCCCAACAACTGTATCCTGGCTTCGCCCCTGCCACTAACCACCCCTTCACAAATCATATAACCACCATTTTACAACCCTAATTTTATATTTGTCTAAAATCTATTGAAAATTAATAAAAATCGATAATTTAAACATAAAAGTTGAAATTAAAAACGATTAGAACTTATTATTGGGGTTAATGGTCAAGAAATTGAAAATTTGAATGAATTTGATTGAAGATTAATTAGGGGGAAAAAAAAAAGAATTGTGTATATATTTTTTGAGTAAAAAAGGGTATGGTTGGAAATAATAATGAAAAAAAATATATAACTTGAGTAAATTCCGTATATGAAAAATCAATTACGTTTCATTAAAATTTAAAACTCTTAACATTCATTTTTAACAAATTCTCACGTGTGACTGTCTTACGTAGACTTGAAAAATCGTTCAATCGGGCAGGATTTGAGTCGGGTCAGTTTGGTTCGGGTCTTTTCGGGTATGAGGAGCATATCAGGTCGGATCAAGTCTGAGTCCAGTCTTTTCGGGTCCATCACTTTTATTAAAATTGGTTAATTCGTATGCATGGTTTTTGTAATTAAAGGCTGCTTGATGAAAAAAATAAATTTGAACCGGTCCATTCGGAATTCAAGTTAATTTAGGGTCAACAAGCTGATTTTGGGTCGAGTCTGAGTCGGATTAGATCATTTCGTGTTTCAGGTCATCGTTAGGTTACATTTTTCGGGTCATATACTCGCATGACTTACCAGTGAAATATAATCGAGACACTTATGCATGTTGTAGCATATATATAGCCATATAGGGCCATCCCTTCCCTATTTCAATTTTTCGAATTGTTAAATACTTAAATCCGTGGGTAAATTCAAGTCATCCATGAAATTTTTATGTTACGCATGGACGGTATTGGATTTAATTTGTGTCGCGTAAATTTTCATCCACATTCATGTGTCTCTAAAGAAATCTCGTTGAATAATCTACCCGTCATTCATCACTCCTTTGTTTACACATATGAACATTTCAAGTGTAACTTTAGGTCTTTACGACCTCGCTCTATGGTGTGAATCTCGGCCACTTAACAAGTACACGATAACTTACAACGTATAAATTACGAGTAATACACGAAAATACGTGATTTTCTTACATATGCAAATGAAAAGATAAACATCTCAATCTCTATGCTTATTACGCATACAATTTCGACATCATTTTTCATGCATTACTTATTGACTGAATTCACTCAAAAACGACATAAATAAAGACGTTTATACAACGCACACTTACGAGTTACATACCAAACTAGTCAATTGTATCAATGAACTAGCTGAGCAACAGCAGCAGCAGCAGCAACAACAACAACAGTAGTATTACTGCATAGTAACGTAGTTAGTTGTTGATTATTAACAACTAACCCCGAAGTTGGGTTGACATTTAAAACCGGATAAAGTTAAGTCGCAACCACAAGGGGGGCAACATGGGTACAAAGGGCCGCAAGGTTGAAATAACCCGACACAAGCGAGACGGCTAGCATCTGTATCGATGCCAATGCCTTGCAGCATGATGTTCGACAATGGTCCAAGTTGTCGGACGCCCATGCTCACTTCAGGCATGGTGTTTAGCATCAATAATGCCACAATTATTAACACTAAGTTAATCAACTTCATGCCTTTTTTGTTAATCACCATATTGTATTATCTCACTTAATCACCTTGTTTCTCTCTAGTGTTGTTACGTTTGGTTTTATGTATAAATTGTATGTGACATCGTATGGGTTTTATAAGGCATTGAATGTCGGACTATTAGTAATTAGTACACGGTCAACACCAAAAATTAAATTATAAGACCATCCTCATTGCACGACCTTTGTTAAGTGATCATGAACAACAAATAATATTTTTATAATACTCAAATATTGTTTATGACCAATTTTATTTTTCACCTCCCATTTATGACCACCATAAAAGTAAATATTTGACCAATAAAAATAGTGAATTCATGTTTAAAGTGGTCAAGAATTAAGTCTTGCTCAGAAATGACCACTCATTGCAACCTGGCCAGTAAAAAGTAACTTTTATTATTATTTTAATATTATTTGGGTGGTCATGACCACTTCCATTTCCCTCAATGGGGATGGTCTAACTAAAACAGTTGGCATTGCATTTGGTATCGTACGGGTTTTATAAGGCATTGAATGTGGTATCGTACGGGTTTTATAAAAGTTATGTGATGGGTTGTAGACCCGCTTAATTTATTACACTTTCGTATTTTCCCCGTGCGTATAACTTTTATTTACACTTTCTCATTTTACCTGAGGACGAGGAAGTAATGTTACACTTTCTCCGTAATTACCAATGTTGGGTTGTATACCCGCTTAATTGGCCATTGATCAATTGGTGCTAACACGCAATGTCCTTACTCCTTAATTACCGATATTATAAGGATTCAAATTACGAGTATAAATTTAGTGTTAGAAATTTTTATAATATTATTTACTTAACTTAATACTCCGTTTTTCTTACTTATTTAGCAGTTTTTAATTTACGAGTATATTTTCTTCTTTTTTTCGTAGGCTTGTTAATTTTGGCCACATTCTCGATTTCTTGTTTGAAAACAAAACCCCATTTACGGCTGTTCGTTTGAATCGTAAACCATGAATAATGAAGGAAGCAATTCAGGAGTGAAAGGCCAAAACTGTCTTCCGCCAAGGTTAGTATTCCACCAAGTTTATTACGGAATACTTTGTAGTTTTTTGTTTGGCGGTTTCAAATGACACCTCTAATTTGATTATCGACTTGGTATTTAGCGCCAAGAGGTCTACCCCAACACCGTGACGTCCTTATCAAGGTGGGATCCGCCCTACTTAAATGGGGGTAGAATCAGGTTAGATGTCATTCTCAATTTTGTAAATGATGTACGATAATTCTCTAGTCCACATGTTTCTTTACATTGACATAAGACGGTTAATTTGAAATAAAAGGTGATCACTAAAATGATTATAGTGACCACTTTAACGCTTGTTGTGATGACCTTTGTGACCACTGACCAGATGGTTGCGATCATTGTAGAGGTTCTATTCATTGTCATGGATTTACGATGAATATGAAGATTATCTTGCTTAACAAAAGAAAAACATGTACGGAGTATTGTCTTACATGGGTGCACTCCTTTTTACGAGAGGCAAAAAAAAAAAAAAAAGATGGATAATTTTCACAAATAAACATTACATATTTTTTTTATTTTTTTTTTATTATTAAAAACCATTTAATTATCAGTTGGGTTCCTGTGTCGCCAAAGAAATTATCAGTTTTGGATTGCCACATCCTGATCGACAAGATTGTAGCCAAAGTGAGAAGTGTGGGTGCTAGGAAACTCTCTTATATGGGGAGATTGACCTTGGTAAAATCGGTTGTTAACACGTTACATCAGTTTTGGGCTAAAATTTTTATCTTACCAGCAATGATCATCAAGAAGGTGGATGCCATTTGTAGGAACTTCCTTTGGGAAGGACATGAACACTATAGTCGGGGGTGTCCAGTTGCGTGGGAGGAGGTGTGCAAGGAGCAGCGAGCAGGAGGGCTGGGTGTTCGAGATAATAGGAGATGGAACATTGCGGCGGTGGGAAAACTGGTATGGTGGATACTCTCCAAAAGTGACCACTTATGGGTGAAGTGGATTCACCATGTTTATCTGAAAGGGCAAGACTGGCTTGGGTACAGCCCTCCTCTAAACTCGAGTTGGAGTTGGCGGAAGGTATGTGCAGTGAAGACTAAGATGTGCGCAGGATACGTTGGGATGCAGCAGGGTATACTATAAAGGGAGGATATGATTGGCTTGGTGATACAAATCCACGGCTTTCATGGGCGAAGATCATCTGGTCGAGGTACAATATCCCCAAACACTCGTTTATTTCATGGCTATGTGTCAAAGATAGATTGTATACGTTTGCAAGAATGAGGAGGATAGGGTGTGCTGGAGATACTACGTGTTTGCTGTGTCAGGAGGCGGATGAAACGCGAGATCATCTCTTTTTCGAGTGTCGTTACAGTAGGAAATATGGGGATATGCTGATGCGCTGGTTAGGAGCTGAAATTGGAGATATAAGAGGCTGGTAGCAAGCGTTTCAGCGCAGATAGTTGTCGACATTCAAGCGTCAAGTTTGCTTTGCAATGATTTGTGGGTTGATTTACACAATTTGGAATGCGAGGAATGTTTGTTATAAGTCGAATATGCTGTTACGACCTGAATTTTGTTTTCGGCAAGTACGAGAATGTATAGTTAGTCGAATTAGACACATTTTACAGAACCTCAATTATGATGATAGAGTATGGTTGGAGAGCATAGTCTAAGGAGGGAAATTGAAACTATATTGTAAGTTGTAAATGTTTTTGTTGGAGCTTAATGATATTTACATGATTTCCAAAAAAAAAAAAAAACCATTTAATTGATACGGAGAATTTTTGACAAAACTAACGTTAAATCATTAATTATATTATTTAATACTAATGTTTAAATTTTTAGGATGCTAATTGAAACTACTCTAGTAGAGAAGGTGTGAGACGATCTTATTTAAGACTAATTGTTTAATTTCTACTCCTTTTAAAGTCCATTCAAGGTAAAAATAAACAAAGTAAACTTATAAAGATTACATTTTTATAGTTTTTTTTACATTAAATATTAAAGAAAACACTACTCCCTATTAAAATATTTCAAAAATAAAAATTTATCATATTATGGACATGTTCATTCAGACTTTTTATACCGAATCGAATCGAATCGAATGAATCGAATCAAATGAAATAATCGAACTAAATCAGTGAATCGAATCGAATGAAGTTCAAATTTATAACATAATAATGAATCGAATTGAATCGAAGTGAATGAATCGAATCAAATGAATGAATCGAATCGAATCGAATGAATCGAATCGAATGAAGTTCAAATTTACTCTTGTCATTGAATCTTTGGCCCAGGCCCAGGCCCAATCGAATGGAATGGCCCAGGCCGAATGGAAATTTGGCGAAATGAATGAAAATAAAATTTGGAAAAGAACAGTCACATGTATCACTATCACATACGACAACATTTATTTCAAATGTATAAATTAAATTTATGCACGAAAACTAAAAACACCCCCGTCATTTTTAACGGGTGTTACACTAGTATCTTATGTGCGAGGGTTACTAGCTAGCTAGATATAACGATCATAAATTGTCACATGAAGGGGCGAGGATCAAAGAGAATAAAATTTAAGGACGGACGCAAGATATTACGTTTTTCTCCTCAAAATCTTTCTTATGTTGGCAATTCTCATGTACAAGTGTACAAACCGTATATGTAACGACAATATACAAAATTAACACATTTTACCGAAAAAGAAAAAACTAACCACCGACGAAAAATAAAGCTCGTTATCAACAATGGGGTCTAAATTTCTGTGTGAAAATAAGGACCACTATAAAAGGGCGATGAAGATGGAAGACTTATCCGCTGTCGGTTTCCATAATCTGTTTTTCAAAGGCGACCAAAAGACGTCGTCACCTATGGGAGGTCTACGGAAATCTTCAACAATGGCTACTGTGTTTCAACTTTCTCCACCATCACCGAGAAATCCCAAGTGGACGTCAAACGCTTATTATATGAACGAAACAAAATAAACTAATATCACATCTGAAGAAGGTTATTAACAGTCACAGCGACGTTGTTTGTTTGCTGCAAGTCCTGTCATTTTCAGAGGAGATATGCAGCAGTCAACATAGGAGTATATTTCATTCGGACAATGTTAGAAATACCCAAGTATTATCCTCGATTATTTTGTGATAAATTTTCATGTTTTTTTACCAAAATTGAAATGTAAACTTTATATAAGCATGTCTCTGTCGACTGTTGAGTGTCAAAGGACTTGTTCTCATCGTTTTATTTCATTTTTACACAAGTAAAAGAATTTCAGAAAACTTCAAACAATTTCAAATGATTTTATAAACACTATTAAAACCTTTACACTTCAAACTACTTCAAAAACACTAAAATTAATAAAATTTCATAAACTTAAGATTAATTCCGACAAGTATTTAGACAAGTGTTTGAATGGGACTCAACACTATTATAATAAGTTCTCATGTTTTGGTCTAGAATCAAATTAAAAACATAAACAGGGGATACGACATGTTTGTACGTTTAATCATATGAACGATGGAAGGAGCTTTCACAGAAACGAGGTAATTTTAACTGGTGACAGACAGACGGTGTAATCTTGTCGTAGCTAGCCAGGATATAATCTATCCCAATAAAAAATTAAATTTCATGAAACAAGATCTACCGCACGGTAAATAACCAAAGGGGGAAAAAAAAAAAAAGAGTGAACTTAATGAGAGTTGATTACCTGGAAAATTATTTCGTCAGGGACGTGAGGAAGCACTTCTCGAACAGTCTCGGCCATGGCGAGTAAGCTTGCGATGCTATCATTCGCCGGATTAGAGGTGGCCCTTCTATGTACAGTTGTAGTTGTTGACGGGTATCTCTGTGCAGTGGGCGGGAAAGCGGTGCCAGATGTCGTCGCCTGAGAGGTGCTTCCTGGCCAAAGGCTCCATGAAGTGTCTTCCAACGCTGTCTGCGCATACGTCTCTCCGACAGAAGCAAGGTGCCTCATCATCATTTGGACTCTACCCAAACCAACGGGTCTAGCGGTGGTCGACGGGCCAGCTCCGTCAAGACCTTGGCTTGGCCACGGCTGCAACCAACTTGAGTCGACTCCGGTTTCTCTGAACCCAACAATGAAGTGTGGTTAAGAATGTGGAAAACGAGGCTCATGGATACAAAATTGGAGAAGAATTTTTTAGCAAGTTTTTTTTTTTAAGTGAGAGGGGAACAAAAAGTTGTGTAAGTCGATGCCATTAACAGCGTAGTATTATTTATAAAGGGATAATGAAGGTTTCTTTATACCACCACGACTAAGATGGGCCATTTTACGCTAGTTAGTTGTCACGTCACATACACACAATTGGGATGGAAATTTGCGACTTCATGGAAATGAACGAATTAACATAACGTTGTCGGTTCTAGCAACTTAATAATTAACTCCACCTACTTTGAAGCATAATAGATGGCAAAAAGGAATGAAGTCACAATAGAAAATAAAAAAATAGGAATGCTATTAGAACGAAGTGCTTTCAATGCAAACCTCCAAGAACCAGCGTCTACGGAATTTTGGTTCTGATTGGGGAAAACTCCTCCAAGTCCCCCAGCATTTGGCAGGTCAAGTCCTGCACTTAGCTGACGAGCAAGCTGCTCATCACTTGAAACTGCTCTGGCATTAGTGCTTGCACTCTCGGAACGACCAACAAAAAGGGGTTTCCGACAGGTAGGGCAAGAATAAACCTCGCTGAGGCCTTGGTCCAACCTTATATAACCATATAACACAAGTAAGGTTTAAACTTTTAACGTCTGAAAACTGAAGAGACGCAAACGGTGACGTAACATAGAAAGCTGCGTACACACCAAGATCTCAAGCAAGCAAGATGGAACAAATGCTTGCATGGTAACCTTTTGGCCTTTGCCATTGGTTCCTGTTCACAAAAGGAAAGAACGTGAGGGGTGATTTTTTAGTCGGAAAAAAATCAAGTCAAAAAAACGAGCCACTAAATAGGGAAGAGGAGAATCAATGAGGCAATACTGATATAAAAAGCAACATGCACAAGGTAAAAGCAAAATACTTGCCCTACAGATGGCACATTCGTCATTGTACGCGTGTATCTCGTCTGATGTAGCATCAGGAAGTGCTTCATGAAGAGCGCCCAAGGCTATCTTCAATTTGATAAATCCTTTAATACGCTTCACTACCGCACTTAGAAGAGCCTGCATGAAACAAATAAAAGAAATCTTACAAGTCATGGCGATTTGAATTGAACACGGATTATACAAGAGAGGACAACAACAAACATCAGAAAATTACACAGGTCATTATAAAACTGCCGACATAGCTGACATACACGAATGTTCAGAAAAATGATAGCATCCACCAGATGGAAAGTCATGCCATGCAACCACCAAATATATACGTAATGGCCGAGTGCCATTAAAAGTGTCATCATATCGAGGAGGAAGCCCATATTTCGAACAAGGTTGCTTTTCCATTCCCACAATGAACCTGCAGATATTAACTTTCAGATGAAAGCCCAAAAAGAAACAAAATATGCAATACTGGGAAGATGAGTTCTTTCATTGACGACATGATAAAACAAAAGGCGGATCCTAAACACTAAACCTATATCACTCGATCAAACTACAATGATTTCACTAATTTGAGTTTTCAATAGAAATTAACTTTGAACATCCATCTTTACAACCAAAACTAAGCAGCTACTAAATGATGGTCCTCTACCCATGCAGCAAAAGTGCAAAACGCCATTCAGTACGTATACAAACAAAAGTTCTAGAACTCTAACAAATCACAATGGCAAATGGAATAGAACATTTTGAATAAGACATCATCTCAAATAATATTTTAACGAAATCAAAAAAATGTGCTCTCAACTTTGCCGTTGCTTCTATCTCCGTTGAACACCAATTATTGAAAAACTATATATACACTCTAAAAATTTTAGTATATGAGAACTGTATGATTTATCACCCATTTTAAAAGAAAGCAAGAAACTTTATTAGGTGAGCAAGATCATATGATTTATGATCCATTTTTATATGTTAGAATAGTGGAATGGTGGAACCTAGTAATTATAGACGGAAAATTTTAAAAAATGAGCATGTGCTTGTGAAGTTTGTAGGACCTATATCGTCTGAAGTTATTGAGGCCTAACTTAGATGACATACCGGCAGCTTTATCCAAAAGACTTGACTTTCGACAATCGGAAGACTCCGCCGCAGAGTTGTTAAGCCAAATATCCATCAACTGAAACCCATGTAACACCATAGCCTGAAAATTGGTTGAGCAATGAACACATGTCAATAGGAAAATTACACCAATAAATCATAAAGTGGGGTCCAAATAGCAATTCATGTAATCAGACCTGGAGTGTCTCAAAAGCTATGCTGAGCGGCTCAAAGAACAGCAACCAATATGTCGATGAAACTAGTGGTCTAGAAACAGCAGCGCAAAACCATATCCTATGAACAAAAATGGCGACCAAAAGCTCAAAACCTAAACCATTAGTTCAGTTGATGGCAATTTCTTTACAAACATGATAGACATTACAACCCACTTAAAGTAACAAAAAGACGCTGCCCATTTCCACCGTTGTGATATGTGACATAATACTTCTACCTCATAAACTTCTACCTCAAAACGAACAAAGACAAAAAAAAAATTAAAAAAAAAAAAAAAAATTATGGACAATACAATAATGCACAATTGTATAATAACTGTTCAGAGGCCTCAAATATTAAGGGCCTCTGCAAAATACAAAGCCTAATTTAAAAATTTAGAGGTGAATTCTTTCATTTCTTTAGCAAAATGCAGGTTCTCATACATCTAAAGGATGATATTCGTAAGAACATTCGCATAGTCTAATTTTCTTATAACATTAAGTATTTAACAATCATCAGGATCATCTAACAGTAAATCCCAAAACATCAGTCTATAACCGGCGTAATACAGTAGCAGACGATTCCTAACAGAGCAATTGAGCATAGAATGTGACTAATTACCATAAAAAGTCAACTGCCAAAACAAGCAATAGTGCTGAATACACACGAAAATATGTCCAGGGGGTGGCAGAAGGAGATGCATTTAATCGCTCAAGACGATCTCTTGCCAATGCTTGAAACATCTGTACAAGAAACGATGGCAAAGTGTCATAAACAAATAAGAGGCACATCCTAGAAACAAGAGATTAGTAATGTAGTACCTTTAAGAAACATAGAACAGTCAGCCATGTCAACCACAGGCTGCCTTGAAATATCGTTGGCGGAATTACTAGTGGTAGAAATGCCCCCTGTTACAACAAGAACAAAACAAAATAAGATTTTGATCAGTAGTCGGGTCTAACAGGACAGAATAACGATCAACTACGAGGTTACGTATATTGCCGAATCCCCGTTCATTGGACCCTGTTACTTCACTAATCTTAGCTAATAAAAGAACCATAGGATAAGGTCACCATGACACCATCAGCAATGAACATTCTAACTCAGATAAGTAAGAGCAACTATCATGTCAACCATAATAATCAGATCCAGTTATTTGATTGAATAAAATATTACCTTGTAGATGATATAATTCACAAGCCGTTCAACCAATTTCCGAGTTTCTGTTGCATATAGATCTCCGAAAAAGGCAGTCTAGAAAGAAAAACAAAGAATCAACACAGTTACTATTTCCGCAGAATCATTACGCCAGTTCTTCATGATAACATGAAAAAGTACAAACTTATTATGGAGAAATATGACGGCAAATTCCTATGTCCAAATTATGCTTCCTGCTCTGTAGAACTAAAATTTTAGTACGGATTTGATGTTGAACTCATTGAAATATTAGATTGTCCGACCAAACAGCAAGGACTTTATTCTCGCCAATAAATCCCATGTAGATGTTGACAAACCCGAACCATATCCCAAAGCATGTATGTTTTACTTATTGTCTCTAACAAGGGCAACAAAAAAATTTCTAAAACTCTGTAAACAATCGTATGCAATAAATTCCAAAGGGCACCAAATATCTTACACACTAATATATGAAATCGCAACATCACAGCCTATGTCCTTCAGCATTTATACAAGCTACAATAACACAAGACTAGTAAACTAAAAGAACCGCCTTCGCTACCTAAAGGCTCGAGAAAACATAAAAATAATTGAAATCAAAGCTTAGATTTTTATCAAAACCATCCACGGAGTAGATTTGAATTATATATTATTACCTTGAGGCACAAAGTAACGAGAGTAAGGGCGTTGATCACACAAATTGCTAGCAATGTAATTGTCCCATTTGAATGCAACAGCAATTCAACAACACGGTACGCATTCTCCGAGTTAAGTGTATCCCTACCAATGAGTCCATCCGACTTGAACTTGTCAAGAGATAACTCGGTCCAACATTGTAGACCGATGAAGCTGACCACTGTACAAACCGCTGAAATCGCTAGATAGCTCACTCCCATGGCTAGCAACTACTACTACCACACACCCTTCACCGCTTATAAACCCTCCTAATTTCATCAGAACAAAATCCACATATCTCTCTTTTCTCCCTAATGAACACAATTGGCCCTCGCTCACCTCACACGTCTCTCGAAATTAGCAAGTTACACTTTGAGCATTAAACGTAAGAATTTCGAGTCAAAAACCGCATGAACTACTATATCTTGCAGCATAAAACAACACCTGCATGCTAACAATCAACAGTCAGTTACCTAACAATCAAACGAATATGCCTTAATAAAGACGGTCTAACACTTTCAAATTACAACACCTCTTAGAAAGGTAATTTGAGTTTAAACGCGAATGTAAGACCGTCAATTTTGAAACTTTGAGCAATCAAAAATGCAATTTTATGAACAACAACGGCTTGTAATATACTTTTCAATCAGTATAATCCTCTAACTTCATAGTTTCACAAGAGTAATTCAACAATTTCCAGAAACAAACATGAAATCGGCAAATCAAAACCAAAATAATCAGCAGAATCAAATCATTTCAATGTCTAATTACAATCATACAAACTATAATAAATAATCGCATCATCACAACGAAATTCACCTCAATTACAACACAATCTACACAACACGAAGTAAATTAGAACAAATTCGAGTCAACAATCGATCAAATCAGACAATACGATGCTAAAGAAATCCTCAAAAACCGCGACAAAAATCAAATTCAACGACCAACCATAACACACAAAAAAAATTGCAACGAAACGAACAAAATTAGATTGATGATCGAGCAAAATCAATTGAAAAGATGAGGCAAAACCTGATGGATGAATCAAACTGAAAGATGGAAACCCTAATTTTAGATGAGATTTGGGGAAGATGAAGAGAGAGAAAAAAAATATCAGCTTTTTTAATTTATTTAAATTAATTTTTTGATTTAATTAATTAAAAGAAAAAGCAGAAAAGAGAAGAAAAAGTGAAATTTTGTTGTTAAGGATGAAAGTAATGTTTGTCGGCTACATTTATGATTTTGAATTTGCCTCGTTTTAATTATTTCGTAAATCGAAGTTTCATAATTTATCTGTAAATTAAGACGAGTCAAGTATTATGATAATATAAAATAAAATATTTAGTGGAATTCAAGATGGATATGTACGTCTTAAGAGAAACATATGACATATCGTTAAAGCGCTGATGGTTGGAGACCCAAGATCGATTATATACTCTAACAGTTCTTTTCCATGCGTTTAATTGATTAATCTGGAAATTAAATGAATAAGTTAATAATATTAATAGATTATATTTTCGACGTGTCAATCAAAATTAAAGCATCGAGTGTGATGGATCAAATAGCAACCTTACAAACAATGTTATGATTAATGTGTGATGACAATGCGTTAATGAGGGTTATTGTCTACAAGGATGTAGTTCAGGTGTCGAGCATCGACCCTTTAATAGTGGTACACCCGTAAATCAATGTCAGACCGTTAGACCATCAAGGCATATGAAAAAGATGTCATCTTTATCTTCGCTATTTGTAAAACCCAGAGTCTATAGGTGACTTTCATCATCGTCACATAAGTGTAATTGTGTAGGCGTAATCATCATTAGACCATTTGCTATCGATTGTTGTTCATTTCGATCGATAGAGAATTAATTTGTTGCTCTGTCGGTCAGCGTTATAAGATATGTATAGAAAATTTTAGTATTGCAATTTAGATTTTCGATAAGTTAGGATCTACTTCGGCTCAAAAACGTAACGTAAATTCTCAAATGAGACGAGACATCAATGTACATACAATATATACGTTAAATTGACAACGATGAACTACTTGAGTGTGTGTGTGTGTGTAAAATTTTGGATCAATTTTCTGTAGCCCTCGTCTTTGTTTTGGGCTTTAGTGACGCAATAAAACCTTCAATTTGATCATATTTGGCAAAGCAGCCCATTATTGTGTACACCATCTTCAATTAAATTTGTATAGTTCTAAACTTTTAAATAAGAGATTTTAATCAGTAAGTCTCCTGTGAAACAATCTTACATTAAATTAATGTAAGAATAAAGTATAATTACAGTTAAAATGGTACAAAAATATGATATAAATCTACTAAAGTCACTTATAGTGACATTAATCTTAATTATCACTAAAATAATACAAAAACTGTATATCGAGTACAGATGAATTGGATTTACAATAAATTATTGTAAGGCTCGACTCACACAAGAGTTTGTAATTGTCGAAATTCACGGTAAAAGTTGTATGAAATGAAATTTTTATCATTGCTAGAGGGAGTTATTTCTACTATTTATTTATTTATTTTTGCTTTTCGTTTAAGTGAATATTACTTTCTCCATTCAATCCAATTATATACATTTTATTAAAATAATTCTCACAAATAAATTTAAATGTACTCTGTATAAAATTGGATGGAATGGATTAAGTAGATATTATGTTTAAATTCAAAAGTTATATGGATAATTGGAGATGAACAACGCCGAAAGTTTAAAAAAAACCAATTATTAATATTTTTGCTAAATAATAATTGTAATTGAATATACATATACACATGATGACTTTAATATACATGTATTGTAAGACTTCTTACATCAACTTTAATATTAACTATTATGAGGGTTGTTATATGCAGTTTCTTTTGGACCGTCTTTTTGATAAATTCCATTTTTTCTTTCGATCACAATCAAATAAACAATTATATGTCAAAGTAAAAGCTTGCTACAAATATAATGTTTTTTAAGTATTTATCAAAAGAGACTATCGAAAAGACTGTCCACAATAACTGCACATAACAATGCTCAACTACGGAGTATTATTATCATTCTCTTTTATAGAAAATTTTATTATTATCGTTCTCTTTTGGACCAATGTTTTTTCTTTTTGTTTCTTTTTTTTACCAAAAAAGAAAAAAAAAAGTACGAGTAGATAAGTGCGTGTGTGTGTCAAATTGTGCCAATTATTAGCCTCTAAAATAATACTTTGTAATATAATTAGCACACCTAATTACCTCCTTAAGCATCATTAAGAGACGTTTCATTAGTGGTTAAGGTAGCACTAGAATCTAATTCGTGGCCTAAATAAAAGAGATGATTACCACCAAATTAAATTAATTAATGATCACGTTATATTTGCCTCATTAGTCACAACACACTATACTAGTCACTAGCTATAGGTACTCTTAATAATTTAATTCCTCAATTCCAATAGGTTGTTGTATACATTTGCTTTATGCACGTACATTAATATTCGTTTTGTTTCGTTCATATTTTTAATTTCGTATTCTCAAAATTTTAAAATTTTAATATTAATAATGTGCTCGATAAGACAATTAAAACAATATCACACTTGATTTTTTTTTTTTTTTTTGTATGTTAAAAGTTATATCGAAGATTCAACACACTTATGAATGAGGAAGTATTACTCTATTAAGAATATTATAATGTAGTGGTTATGTGTAATTAGATTCATATTGTTTAAAGCATTTCTTTCCTTCAAATTGTTTATGTTTATACTATTTCTAATTGGTGTTATAGATTTTTTTTTTTTTTTAAAAAAAATTAAGGCAGTTAATAAAAAGGAAAAAAAAAGAAAACAAAATTATCGATAAAGAGCATATATCTAAATCTGATTTGAGTAGGATTTATCCGTGGAACGAAGTATTCCTTATAAACAATTGAGACAACAATCTCATTCAGAAAACTGATCAAAACAATTTTACTGGTTTGAGTCTTTAATTTTGTTTTGTTTCACTCACAAGAGTCGGGATAAGAGTTAGTAACTACTACGGAGTCGTACATTTATTGAAACTATGATCATTACTTATCAGTCGTTGATGATTCACGTCAAGGAGAAATAACCACATGAAATTATGGATAATGAAAGTCAGTCTTAAGCTTTGATACAATAATTGACTCGTGACTAAACTCATGACCTAACTATATGTATGCATAATTTAAAGATCTTGAACTTTCTTTTACAATAAATTGAACATCTGTACATATACTTACTTAGCTTAATGAACTTACTTTATAATAGAACTCAATAAATGTATAACTATCTGAATTTATCATAAACAAATTGAATTCAAAACTTTTTCCGATTATCTGAATACACACAATCGATTAAACAATTTGCATACATCATCGCCCTTTCTTTTCTCAACCCTATTTCCTCATATGGAGAATTGGAGGTCATGGAGCCTTTGCATGTCCTAATCATTTAGTTGAAAATATTTAAATTAACCATACTTTAATAGTTTAATTTTCACACATTTTGGTCCCCTCCTTAGACCATTTACACAAGCAAATGAAATTATATAATCCATATAAGTAGTCTATTTTGGGATGACATGTATAGCATTATCATAATACAAGACCTACATACTTAATTATCTCATATGGAGTATTAATATATGAAGTTTTTAGAAATAAAGCACCCAATAATGTTGAAGCATTGTTGACCTATTGAACCCAATCATTCTCATGGTTTAGAGAAGCATAGAATGTCCAATACGCAATGGACCTGTTCTTTTTCGGCTTATAAAAACTGAACTTATAAAAACTGAATTTATAAAAGCTGAATTTTTTTATTTTATTTTTTTAAATTTGTGTTTGTAATATAGAGCTGAACTTATAGAAACTGAACTGAACTTATAAGAGCTGAACTGAACTTATAACTTATAAGAGCTGAAATTAAACCAAAAATATTATGTCCAATATAGTGTTATTATTTAGTCTAAAGTGTGGTGTGACTTTTGTTTAGTAGGTGTTACTACGAGTATGACATAATTGAACCTTCTTTAATGTCTTTTACTTGGTAGCATCCTACTAGGTCCCGTTGTTTCAACTTATTATCACTGAAGTCGTAAATAATACTCCATCCATTCATATCCATAAGGCATATTTGCTTTTTCACACTTGTCAATCCGCATTTTGCGCGTTAAATATCTTTAGTTACGTTTATTCAAGAAATATAAAAAATATATTTTAATTATGTACTCGTAAAGACGAATCAAACAAGATCATACACGAATATATCTACATTTATGTATCGAGAGATAATTGAAGTTGAATGTCGAAGTATGAATAATGTCCAAAATGGATATATGCCTTGTAGATATGAATGGAGGGAGTAATGAATTATACGGATTATTCAATAGAGCTGAACTGAATTTTATAGAAGTTAAATTGAACTTTTCTGTTTATAAATTTGTGTTTGTTGGTGCAGATTCAGAAATTATTGTGAGATCGTCTCACGATAAGTTTATGATGGGACCTCTCACTTGAGTGATAGTTATTTTTTTTTTATCTTTATCTTTTTAAATTTTTTAATGTGTTAAATTATTAGTCTCACACTAAATTAGTGTGAGACGGTTTTAAATTTATTTGTCTTCATTAGTGAAAAACATGGAAGTAACTTTGCAACAAAAATTCATCTAATGCGTCAAACATATCTGATACAATTTCATTAAATAAGAGTAAACATTAATTTATACTCGACTTTTCGGTAGACTTATCGGTGGTCGTTCATTTTATTAATCCAATTTAAATTTAACACTTTATATATATTTTTATTTATATAATTTAAGCATACATACTCCAAATTAACAATAAAATACTTCAAATCAATCTCACAATTTTATTCATATTATCAAACATATATATACATAAAGTATACCAAAAATGATCAATTTTTTTTTAGAATGTTGATATGGAAGAAAATTAGTTACAACATGGAACAACTTTGTACATCATAATTTCAATTTGCTAACTTCACAACAATTTTTCTCTCCAAAATTCCTAATACATTGTATGGAGTAGAAATCAAATCACACACAATTTTTTTCCTTGTTCTTTGGATTGAGAGACAACTAATGTCACAAAATCTCCCACCCGTAAACGATTCGTTTAATTTTTATCAGTTAAATTAGCGGACATCTGTATAGACTCGTAATGAACAAAAGAATACGTGATAATCATCCGAATTTTCAAACAAGGTATTCCCTTGAACTATTCGGGCCCCGTGTCCGATCAATTTTCGTACGAACCTCCTCGATCACAAGCTTCGTGAGCAGGAGTCCCGCGATTAGAGCTGATGACATAAGCATCGTAAAAACAGCGTCCCAACTAATAGCGGAAATATAACCCGTGAGCAGCGGGCCCACTGCGGCCCCAATCGAACCTGTACCGTCAATGATCGCAGTCACGGTCGCAAGTGCCCTGGCATTACCCTTGAGTGACTCGTGCGTCCCAAGATTAGTGGACACGGCGGTCGTGATCAGGGCGTAGGGCCCGTTAACAAACATCCCCGCGACAAACATCAGGCCGATGTTCATGTACAGGTTGATGAAGCCGAAGTTTCTGTACAAGTATAACGCCGGAATTGTGAAGTACGTGAACGACGCTGCAGTGATTGCGCAGGCGTCGAGTTTGTCAGAAAAGAACCCGGCCATAATCCCTCCAACTACTCCTCCTATGTCGAAGAAAGTCGATAGGTTTCCTGCTGTCTCACTCGATAGATATTCTCCGCCAATTTCTGTAATGACCGAGAAAAAAAAAGAGACGTAATGATCAGCTCCTCGCACGCTCTAAAATACAGTTTCGATTAAAATGGTCTCGAGAAAGAAAAGTACCTGTGTAACTGATGTAGAATGGAAGCCAATACAGAAACGTATACGCGACCAACTTAGCGAAAAACAGACAAAGAGCGTAGTTCGCAACCCCGGGAATCTTCCACGCTTGAATAAACCCAACAGCGCCCTGCTCCTCATCGTCAGTCTCATCAACCATAGTATCCGTAAACGGAATAAACGGTTCAACCAACGCTTCCTTCCTAGGAGAACTAGACTCCTCCTCGCCCATATGCATCCCACACGACAACGGACTAACAGGCAGGAAAACGAACACAACCACACCCGCTAATGTTATGATTACACCGGGTACAACCATAGACCAACCCCATCCATATTTCAACAAAGCCGATGCAATCAATGAACCCGTGATGTTCCCCACAGACGTGTGCGCATTCCACACTCCCATTATCAGGCCTCGACCGCCTTTCCCGAACCAATTCCCGACCAACGCCACGACAGAAGGCCACCCCGTCGACTGCAACACGCCACCCAACATCTGGATAATTAAGTAGTAGTAGAAGTTGTGGATGTTTAACCAGTACCCAACACCGAACAAAGTGGTGAATAAACCCGTTCCCAACATACCGACTGTCAAAAAAACTCGTAAATTCATTCTGTCGCCAATGTGACCCGAGAAAAACATCCCTGCTGCATAAACTGCTAGGAACGCCACGTCAAGGTACCCCAACAACTGCGTGCCATCGCTCCCATTGAACGGGGCCCACCCGCTTTCTGCACCACCTCGTAAAACCGTGCTATTTCCAACTGATAGGTTAAGGTAATTGCTCTGCCAAGGGTACGATTTCAAGTCCAACAACGAGGACGAGGACGAGGACGTGGGCGTCTGAGGATCAAGGGCACTTTTCACTATACTAGTCGTTTTTCGAGTAAGGTGGTAAGTTGCGTATGATAAGAATGTAACAAATAACACAATGCCTTGGTATGTATGGTAAGAAAGCGATCGCTTTTTCGAGTTTTCGATGAGTCGAATTCCGACTGGCCTTTCGTCCTTAACTTCTAAATCGTGTATTTCATGGATTGAACCCATTTAATAAGTACTCTTTTGATGGATAGAATTCAAACAAGCTGTTGAAAATCAGAAAAAATATAATCCATTTTAGTTCCACATATTAGATAAAACAGTAATTCTTCTATGAGAACAGACTCACATTAATGATAAAAAAAAAATGAAACAAATCGCTTACAGATACCAAAAAAGTTTAGTGACAGTTAATCATAATAATCGAGTACAAATTAGTCAGATTTATAATAACTTATTGTACGGCCTGACTCACGTAAGAATTTGTGTAGATCAAATTACCAGTATAAACAAAAATTTGATCGGTAAATAAATATCGCGAATAATCATAACAAATTTGGACTTTTTTACAATTTTTTTTGGTCTAAGAATTCAAACAAAAATGAATAATAATGTAACAAATCACACGATTGTTGAAATTTTGTTTTCTTACGTATAATTATGTCCTACATATCAATAATATATTCTTTATTAATTTTAATTATTGATGAAAAGTTAAGATAATTGTAATTAGCAAGCTGAAAATACAAAATTTAGTTATTTTTAATTCCTAGATAAACCTTTAAATACTGTATAGTGAAACACATGCTCAAAATTGATTTTTACACGATAAATTGTCAAAAACATTTACTTTTTTACACGGTAAATATTCATTTAAATGAATTTTAATGAATAAATAATTGAACAATACATAAGTAATCGAAGAAAAAAAAAACCCAGAATTTTTCCTCAATTAATTTGAATTTCAACAACTACCCATTTGATAACTCGATTTCTAAGTCAAGAAAAACTAAAACTTTACAACATTCACTGTAGCAAAATAAATAAAATAAACGTACAAATTAAATTAAAAAAAAAAAATGAAAATGAAAACTAGAAACTGAATCATCAATATTATTTAAGAAAATAATAATAACAAAAATAATAATAATAAAAAAGAGAATTACTTGAATGTGAAATGTGGTGAAGATAATCTCCTCTGTTTTCAAAAGAAGACTTGTGGGAGATGATGAAGGTTGCTTTCTGAACAATGAATGTTGGATTTTGTAGAAATGTTGTGTCTTGCTTATATATATGAGTATAAAATTGTTTTTTTTTTTTTTTTTTATTATAAAAATTTAAATAAATTAATAATATTGTCCATGGAATATTACTACTACTTGTAAATTGTTATGTAGTTGTAAATTTGTAGCCTATGGTAGTATGGTTATACCATATGAATCTATGGTATATTATCTTTAACAATTCTAGTGGAATGTTTGGGGGAAAAAAAAAAAACAATTGGGTGAAACTACTACATGCTCAAAATTAAAACTTTTCTATGGTTCGATTGTTTTTATATATTTAAGGTGTTTTAACGGTTTAGAAACAACTTACTCCGTATGTTTTTGTTACAAGTGTAAATAAATGAGTGAATTAGAAATGCAGATTTGATAGACATTGTCTTATTCTCGTTTATTGCTGGTTGGACAGTCAAATTATATGATGCATGTTGAGTATGTATAGTTTTCAGCGGTTGATAACTTGTTTTTATTCTGAAGCACGACAAAATGGTAAAAATGCGATAGGTTGTGTTGTGGCCGTTTAAATAAATAAGCTGAGTGAACAAGAATTTAAAATGTTTAAATTTATGTGTTTTAAATATCTAGACTCGATTAAAACATAGACAGTGGACTGAATAGTTTTTACCAATTCACATAAAATACAAATTCATGTGATATATACGGAGTATGAATTTCCATATATTGAAAATTCTGGCCTCCTTTCGACTAATTGAATGAACTCCTAATATTTTAACTTTCTGGTGATTAATATATTAAACACGTACTCCGTACTAAACATTATATACATGAATCTTACTAATTAACAAACATAATATTATTTTTATTTATTTTCATTTTTAGATTATTGAGTACATCTATTTCCTTTTATTTCACATCACAATTAAACAAAAAATGAATAAAAATCCAATAAACCTAATTAATTACTTAATTAGTTAAACAAAATTGACCAAAGGAGAGGAGTGTATTAGTAGATCAGAGTAATTAAGAGACAGCTGAAGTGAGGAATATGCTAGTGAATATGCTTATATCCATAATTATTTATTCCATCACTTTCTCAATTTCTTGTTGCATTTATAGGAAAATGTCTACGTTTTCAATTTTTACGTAACCCTCCTTTTGACTAAATACTCATGCGTCATTATAATCGTTAAGGGTATATATGCCCTACTTATTGAATTTGATATTATAAGCATCATATAAATATGATGACTCGATACGCGTTCAAAAATTTATATTTAAAATCACCTGGAATATGACTTGGTAAAATTTTATATATTAAAAAAAAAAAAAACACGGTATTTTGTGTTAATTTATTCAAAAATATGTTAAGATTTCGAGAAACAACGTATGTAACTACGTATATGAGTTAAATTAATTGAATAGAAGTGGGTATGGCGTGGTGGTTGCATTGTCTGAAGATGTTATTCAACTGTGGTATTTCATCGAAGAGGTTAAAGTGAAAAACTCACCGTACCAGATTACCAGTGTTTACAAGTGATTCCAACTAGGACAAATTAAAATGCGTTGAATATGATGGTGTTGCTTTTTATTAGTGATTTACTGATTTATAGCGTTTATCTGAAGGTAATAAAATTCAAATTCAATCATTCATATAACTTGAAATAATTTTTTTAGAAATATAGCAAAATCGACACCATTAATCATTACAAAGACGATTAAATCCGCAACCAAGTGAATGATATGGTTCAATTTTGCATACCCGTTCCCATCGAATACTATAATTTCTATATATTTTACAACAAGTCAAAGAAATGTGGACAAGAAAAACGTGAGAGATGACTAAATGAAAGAAAATACTCCATAATAAAATGATAGAGACACAAGAGGTCACATACGTACATTAAAGAAGTGCGTAGAAAAATCCAAAACAAAACATATTTAATTATAATTTATAAATACATGCATGGGATTATTTCGATCTAGTAAAGTATAACTATTTTGGTCCAATAGTTACAAGTAATAGTGTACGTATATTATTGCATGGCTTGTGTTTATTTGTATTATATTCATTAATATTTATAAATTTAATTTAATTTGTCAAATTATATTTGTTTTAATTTGAAGCCAATTAAAAATGTTGGAAGAATTTTATCCATTCAAACGTAAAAGTGATTATAATAAGAAGATATATGAACGTCAATTTCAAGATGTGAAATTGGATTAATGGGTGATATATGCACGTACGTATATATATTGAATCGTGCTAATGATTTGAACTCTTCTTTTGTCTCTAATTGCTTGGCTTTTTTGTTATGGAGATCAACTAAGAGATTCAATTCATGGATTATAAGTAGTCGATTTTCGGTAAAAAAATATTATATCTTAATAGGTGATATTTACAACGTACTTTATATATACGAGTAACAGTTATAAGAATATCCTTAATAAATAAAAGTAACTAGCTCAATGTAAGAAGTTTTATCATAATGCATATAATAAAATCGTTTTATGTGAAAGTCAGTATGAAGTAAAATATGCTCTTTTAGATATTAATACATTATTTTTAATCAGAAGTTTATCTTTTATTGAATTTCAATACGAGAACGGAGTCTACAAAATGTTTATTTAAAAATGAAGTGAAGAGATAAATTGAATGAATTTTTAGAAAGGAAAGGTAAAAAAAAAAAAAATCGTAGATGGATTAGAGATAGCATGAATTTATTTATTTTTCAAAATTTAACCTTCTCTTTTTACGAGTATAAATTGTAGAGTCGAGAGATTCATTTTATGTACGAGTACTTTCTTTTACATTACCTGTCGATTCTCTGTGGTTATCCATTTTGAACATAAAACAACAAGCTAAGGACAAGATAATAAAGTGTCTTTCACAAAGCTACTCAAAATCATATAGATAAGTACTCCGTACAAATTATATATACATAAAACAAATCATATAGATAAGTACTCTGTACAACTTATATATACATAAAACTATAATGTTTGATTATTAACATTACTACTTTCAATATACGAGTAATTTAAAAACTAAAATCCTTGCAGAAAAAGAAGACAATTGGATAAACAATTCATTCACATGTTTACACCGATCAAAATAAATACACTCCGTAATAATTTACTCCCTCTATTTCAGTCATTCATTTACACCTTTTTCAAATTTTTCTCACAAAAATGTCAATGTGTAAACAATTCACTGTAACGAACGGAAACAGTAATAAAATGACAAGACACAAGTCGGCTAGTTGATCAATATGAGTAAACCATGCAGAAAAAGAAGACAATTGGGGGTTCAGAATAAAAGAGTAAATAATAAGAGGCCAATAATGCACCCATAATAATAAAAAGAATATTCGGATATTAAGGAAGTATATTACTTTTTTTTTATTGGATATTCCTTTTAATATCCTTTTAAAAAAATTAAACTTGTGGCATCCACGTGTACATGATTTTGATTACGTGGATAAAATATTTTTTTCTAGGGTTCCACGATGAGCTAATTGTAGGTCCAATAAGATTGCTGAGTTGGCTTTTTCTCCAACTTTAGAAAATGTTCAATAATAAAAATAATTATTATAAATAAACAAATTCCAAATGAGACGATCGCACAACAAAATTATCGTGAGATACTCCATCATGCATGGATGTGGTTACACTAAATATTAAAGTGATTTCTTGTAATAATAAGTAAGCGATCTCACAGAAAATCTATTGAATAATAAAATTTTATGAAATATTTTGCTGGTCTAACTTTTTTTTTTTTTTTTTTTTTTTTTATGTATAAATATATTTATGACGAAGTACAAAGTTTAACACACGCAAACCTGTTTAATGAATGTCTGAAATTGTTTTTTTAAAAGTCTACTAAGATCATAATACGTTTCTTGTATAATCCCACAAGCATTAACTAAAGTTGTTAACCGTATATATATGGAGACATAAACATGACATATTATTGATTCTATATAGTGTACATGAAAACAACATATTAACAATCATAAAAATATCCATCGTATATTTATATTTATAAATATCTTATATACTTCGTAACTACGAAACAAAATTTATTACTTAATACTGTCTACAAAGTACAATAATTCTATTGATGATTATTATTTTATTATTTTATACGGAGTACTTCGTATGTATTTAGAATATATAATTATAATTCCAACAATTGTTATTAATTCCTACCCCTTCATTATGATATGATTATGCTGATAATACACTACGTAACATGCAAGAAGTTCTTGAATAAAACAATTAGTATATGTCTTATATTATTCCATCTGTCCTAGTCAATTGTTAACGTTTACTTTATTTTCGATCCCCCTCATAAAATAAAGTAAACGTTAACAATTTACTGCGACGGAGGGAGTAGTATATATGTCTTATATTCAAGCATAGCATAATATTTATGTTTAAAATGTACTCCCTCCATTCAACTCCATTCACTACATTTACTTTATTGACACTATTCAACTATGTCGGGAATCTTTGAAATTCCCGACAATCTATAAATGAAAATATAGTCGTGTGTGATCTTGTTTGATTCGTGTTTATGAGTACAATATTATATCCAATATTTAGATTTTTTTATCTAGTGAAATTGTAGATATTTTCGTTCCGACATTTGCCTCGACAAATGTAAAAAAGTGAAATGTTGTGAATGGAATTGAATGGAGGGAGTAACTATTAATTTAAACAATAGCTAAAAAATACACTACGTAACATAAATAATTTTTTTGTTTAAGTGGGTTGACAATATATTTAAATCAAACAAATTGTCGATAATCAAAGTCGTAGTTCATATGATATGAAATGGTCTAAATGTACGTAACGCTTTTATTAGTGCACAACACTTTCCATTTATTATTGGTTCGAATATTACCTTTTTTAAGCCATATATATTTGACCACTTTGTACCATTGGTCAACATTGGTCACTTCTTATTTGATAATTTAGCACTATGTAATACGGAGTAAATGATTAGGGTCCTACTTAATAAAATAATACAATGTGTTAGGATGACAGCTAACTGTCAGTCTTTGACCATCTAGGGAGTCGAACCCGAAACCTCACAATTCCTACAATTGCAGGTTTTGAGGTACTTTCGGACTCCACTGGGCTGGAGCCTGGAGGCTCTTGGTTTGTCTATACACTATTATATAGTCCATATAATACAATCGGCAATCGTTATCTTGAATACATACAAGTGTTAAATAAAGATAAAATTCAAGTGAAATTTAAGCTCCATATCGTTGAGGTTCAGATTCATATTACGAGTGCATCTAAGGAAAGGCCAGACGACGATACGTTAACAGTTTGGGTCTTAGACCTCCAACGACCAACACCGTACGCCCATCCGTTTATGGCGGGTTCAAATATTCAATCGAAACCGATAAAATTGCAAACAAACTAACATCTGAATAACTATTCCAATTGAGCCCAAATACTCTTGGATCACTTAAAGCATGAATTCAAAATTAAATTTAAACTCGTACGAAGTAACATTTATAACATACAACTGATATCTCAATCTAAACCAATAAGTTAACTATTATTGACAAATTCAATATAAAGAAAAAACAAAAGTATCAACCGAAAAAATTAAATATTGTAAAATGACAACAAGTATAAAAATAAAAAATAAAAAATAAATTCCAAGCAATAATTCTACTTAAAAAAAACAGATGTTAAAGTTTCAATGTTAAATCAAGGCCTAGAGAATCCTCATGATTTGCTTGATCTAATAATTCATGTCTATTATGAACTTCCTCTTTAATTGCACCTCCTTTGATCTCATCAATAATTGAAGTATACTTGGGCACAATAATTAAGTTTTCATCAAATTTTGGCAAATATCTTGTAGGAGTAAAATCACTAATTAATCTCATTTTATCATAAGATGTATGAGGATTTATTAGTGGTCTCGACGGTCCAATTCTGTTTCCATATCCATATCCATATCCATTAATTGACGGCCGCCATGAGTAATAACTTGCCCTAGGCTTCTGAATCATGGAATTTGTCGATATTATTCCAAGTGACGGTCGTTTATTATTGTAGTAAGTCGTACCATAGGGTACGTTGTACGTGCCATAATAATAAGGGCGATTATATAGATTAAACGGTATGGGTGGGACGACGAGTTCTGTGGCTTGTCGCATCTTGTCCCTAGCCCTTTCTAGCTTATGAGCGTTCTGGTGTCCGCCTAATGCCTGAGAAGTTGAAAACTCTCCTCTACAATAGTTGCACGTGAAAACTTTGGAAGCAGATTTATATTCCAAATACAGTTCATCTGTTGAGACTTTTGTTTCTGGTAATTCTCCTTGATTAAAACTCGATAGTTTAAGGTCAAGTGCATCATTATTAATTGTACTTGATCCATAACTATCGTAAAAAATTACCCCTTTCATCTTCTTACATGAAGATGATGACGACTTTGCAACCATGATTATTACTTATTTGATAATTAGGGTTAATTAATAGGTAGTTAAACAAATTTAATTAATTAATGACTTGTTATTACATGAGCCTTTTATATACAAAAGTGTTTAAATGCTTAAGATCTTTTACGTATAGGAAACATACGTGTAAATCTCATGGAATTACATAATAATCCAAAAATCTATATATAACTATTAAAAGAGAATCATAAAACTTATGACCCCAAAAAAACACTTCAAAACCAATCCCCAAAATTACCTCCTCCTTCCACGTCAAACACTTCTGCCACGTCAACTTAGCAAATTGCAAAGAGCAGCTCTCCCGCCTCAACCTCTTTCCTAGTGTCCTTTGACCTTCCCCACCTTTAGTGCTCTATTTGCACCGTAATAATGGTGAGAAATTGTAAAGGCTGCCATTCAACTGTTGTAATCAATATGGTACTTCAATTTCAATTGTCCTTTTTATTCACCTCAATCATGGACGTCATTCTACATCGGCTGTCATCCGCATTGCAACCAGGTACGAGCTTTTTTAGAGTGGTTTTTCTGTTCTTCGATTAGCTAATTTGCTAATCCCTAATTTTTGGCGTTACTTATGATTTTTGGGGGATTCAATTTAAATTGATGAATTTTTATTGATTTTACGATGCACTGTGATACGATCATCCTATTTTTGAGATGTTTATAAAGTTAATTTTAGTGTTTGAGGATATTAGATTGATTATTGGTGATTAAAATGTATATTAGTATGAATAGGAGCCAATTGCTTCTTTAGTGTAGGATGAATATTGTACCAAGACATACAAATTGAATTAACATAAGCACTCCAAAATCAGTATTGCGAATTGATAATTTTAAAGCTCGGGAAGCATCTCGCATGGAGGTGGGCGTTTTGGATCGAGGAAATCTTAATGGTTCCATTTGTTATTTTCGGTTTTGTTATGAAACAAATTCCGTTGAAAGGTTTGCGGATTTCTCCTTCGACATTGGATGGTTCCTTGTGTTTCAACATCAGGATTTGGTCCTCTTGGATCAAAGACCGCTGCCTGTAACACGAAAGGTGTGGTATAATTGTTTAGTTCAAATTATCTTCAGTTCTCCTCACGTGATCTTCCTGCCTGTCGTCTGCAGATTTAGATATAAAAAAAGCCGAAGGTAGCGTATCAGCGGATGAAGTGAAATTGATCACCTGCCGAGTAATGTTTCGCTTCCTACTCACATTCTCGTCAAAATTCACACCTTTTTTTTCCAATGCACGAATCACGATACACATAATACATTGTCTAAGTGTTGTGCCATCCTCTTCCAATTTTGTTGCTACTCGTAAATGTCAATTTTCCTTAAGCAGGCAGTCACTCACGAGCTTATGTTGTGCAACCGCTTACTGCAGGTCGAGATGTAGGGGAAATGGTTTAATGCTATTTTAGAAGGAATTGAAAGTTCTTTTGGTTAATAAGGTCTACGTTGTCAATGTTATAGGTACCGTCTATTTTCCGATTTCTACCTTTATTAGTAGCTTTGAATCAAACTCCCGATATGTTCTCTTCTGCCTTTAGATTGTATTCCGTATGAAGTTTGAAGTTTTTTGAAATATTACGAAGTTTTCTGCTCACAAGTTTAGTGATTTTGAAATCCTTCGTATCTTGAAGTTCTCTAAAATAATTAACAAGTTAAGAAAAAATGAGATAAGATGAGAACATGCACTCACTCTATCACATATGTTTATCCGTTATTTCCGCTTCTCCAGGTTATATATCATACAACTTTGTAGTCGGTGCATACTCGTATTGGGGGTCCGAAGGCTGGCTGCAATATTTACAATATGGTAAACTTCTCGAGTCAGTCCGCTGGGTTTTTCTACCTTAACATTACCAGGCTCTGTAATTTTGTTTTATCTGTCCTAAAACATTCTTTCTTACGTTAGGGCAAAATTATAGCAAAATGCCGATATGGTGTTTGGAGGGATTACAATGGTGTGGATTACCCGGACGATTGGCGGAGGCCTCTTTCTCGACTACGTAAACTCTACCCTTTCAAACGCTTTCAAGGTAAAATGAAACAATCATTTTTAGTTTCCACGAGCCCACAAACGTCACAAACATCAAATATCACTTCTTTTTGTTTGCATGGACTTGACACTTCTTTGCTTGCAGCTTCCCTCAGCATCGGCTTTTTTGAAGCGGTATTTTGCTTGAGCATTTTGTTTCAAGAAAGAGATACTTTTCCTCGTGTTTTTTTGCAATTGGTGAACTGCTTATCTTCGCCGCTTCGGGTAAATAAATATCAGTGACTTTGCTCTTGATTTTTCTGCTGCTCGTGTTTTTAATATTTTGCCGTATCATATTTTTCAGGCTCCTGTCAATTACATGTTCCTGCATAGCGTTCAGCCAAATTACAGACCGATATCTATGGCCATGCCGACCGTTGCAATACACATTTTTGGCGATGTGCCTTCGTCGTCTTTGGTGGGCATTTTCAGTGCACGCCTAACTTTTCAACTCAAAATTGCCCGCATTCATCTCATGCCCTATAACGCCTACAATCAAGATGAAAAATCCATCATTAAGTGTTGTTGCAATCAATTCTCAACCCCCTAATCAATTGATGGCAAAAGTGGCAACTTCTAGGGTTTTGTTAATCACTTCTATTTCCGTGGTTTTCAACATCTAGCTAATCCAATGTTTCCCGTGGAAATACCTGGTATAAACCTAATTACACTCTTTAAAGTCAAATTGATGATCATCCGACGTAATCGACGGTTAAAATCGTGGTCGAATACGGATTGTAGCGGAAAGCAACGGGAGTAGTTTTAGCCAAAGTTGTTGAGACCTTCTTTAAAAACCACTAGTGCCGATGATTTTAATTTCTTGTTTTCGATGTCGGAGGATTTATCATCGTCACTGTTGTCATCTTTACGCATAGATAATTCCATTTCATATCAGTTTGAGGTAACTGTTTAGGTCCGTGTTTTTCTTATTTTTATTGCTCGTATAAGATATGTAGTGTGTTGGTATGAATCACCATGGTTTGAGGAAGACTGTTTATGAAAAAGTTGGTTCACGGTCGATTTCATTTAATTGTATTAGTTTGTGTTTGTTTGTCTTTGTTGGTCTATGGCGGAATTTTACGCGTTGAAGTTATATTGTTCCATGGCCCCAAGGCAAAACTGAATAAAAATTGGTCTTCGTTAAAATCAAAACTTTTGAATTGAATTTGTTTCCAGGCAATACAAGTCTTTGAATAGTATAAGTTTGGGTGTGTGTCTTTAGAGGTCTACATCGCAATTTAACAAGTTAAGTTGAGATTTGCTGTTGTCATTAGTCCGTTGCATACAAATGTGCCACTTGAGCTATGATTTTACTATCAAAGAGACCTTTTTATTTAACTCACATGTGATGAAGGTGTATATGTTATGAAGCCAAATCACTTTATTTGTCAAGAGAAAAGTAAATTTTGGTGTTAACAGTTTCTCAGCATAATAAGTTGTGTTTACACTTTTCAAATGTCTTGAAAGTGTTTGGTTTGGTGCAGATTCGTGATTACTAATTACCATAGGCGACATCCAGCTGTGTGGGTTGTGGACGATGGTGAAGAATAAATAGTATGGCTTGACATATTTGTTATTCTGGGTTTTTGCTTTACGACCCGATTTTCCAAGTTTATTTTCCATAATACGTTTGCTATGAGTTCAGTAAGGTTTTGGTCGATACTTAAATCTACATGAATTCTATAGTAGACACGTCAATTCTATGTTTGGCGACAGAAAGGAGTACGCTGTTTATCTGGGTGTATTCGTGCTGCCACTGCTGAATCCTCGCAAATATAAGATGACAAAGTAAACTCTTTTGTCCTATTCTTTCACTCTTTGTTCATGATTTGGTTTGAAAGCAAATAATAGCTCAGATATGCTCATAACTCAGATTTGTGTAATTTTTTTTTTCCTTTTCTAATATCAAACAAGCCTTTACAAGATGTTGACAGAATTTTCAATAACGTTAGATCTCTGAGCTCGAGTTTCATTTACTACGTGTTTAATCATTGCAGCTTGCATTTGTTTTGTGCTTCTTTCAAGCTTATAATAGGGAAGCAATGAATTGAACTCTTGAAGCATGATTATTTATGATCTAAATTAAGAAATTTTGTCGATTTTTAGCTTTGCTAGAGCCTGGAACATTAATGATTACGATATTTGAGACATGCAACTCAGTTACCATAACTTAGCTTTAGCGGTTTCAGTCATATACTCTTTATGAGATAACAAAGTCTGACAGGGTTGAAACTTTTTACTGCAGTTGAAGTTCGGTTCTTAATTGATGGTTTTCATTGTAGTTTTGATTGTACGAGTGTGAAAAATTCATAAATATCGTCTAAAATTTTTAATATCAAGTAGGAGGCCCATGAACATTTACGTAATACTATAATCATGTCATGTCTGGGCTAATGTATTTTTCGGTGCAGGCATGACAAAAATTCGCGCTGGCATCCAAAACACGAGGAGGTTATAAATGACTCTTGATAATCTATCCAAAATCTGAATTATTTTGAAGTTTTCTAAAATACTTCGAAGTTTAATTATTCTTAATGTGTTCGTATCCTTGAGTTTTTTTGAAGTCTTATGATGTGTTTGATAAGTTAAGAAAAAAATAAGATGAGGAGAATAGGTCGATGTTGTTTTAAATGGTCAATTGTACCGTCGTGTGTCCTACGCTGTTTTCAGGTTATAGTTATTATAGTTAATATTCGGCTTTTAAAATGTAAATGGTGATGTAGATGATGACAAGTGTAATGGAGTCGCGCAAAAAGCCATTAAGTGCCTTCATACCTTAGAGTAGCTTTTAACTTTATTACGCAAATTTCCTAAAAGTTATATGAAATGGAGTCACAAGTGACTTATTTCCTCACCAGTCACCAGTTAAAAACTGTAAAAAACAAACAAAGCAAACACGAAGTAATATTTTTCTTACCGAAACTTTCTAGATACTTTGGTGTAGGTTCCTAGCTTGAACTTTTGCTTTGAAAGGTCGTGATGAAGGTAGATTGATCGGATTGGAGTTGCCTTATTGAAGAATTATTGGTTGAAGGTAGAGAATACCCAAGAGAGTGATGGTTAACAGTCTGTCGGTCAAAACCAGTTGCCCCATTATAATATAGTGTTGGGAAACATTATTGGGCATTTCACGTGTGAGACGGTCTTAAGTAGTAGCCTTAATAAAAATGAAACTGTGAAAATAATAAATGCTCTGGCCGAGGGACCAGAGCGTAATCCACAACGCCTGTTGATCAGTATGGCTGAATCTGCCTCGAAAGTCCCGCAGTTGCGAATTGCATACCAGGTTACTATTATATTTTAAACTTTTTGTCGAGTTGTGAATGAGCTCTTGTAGAATTATATTATATAATCTCATAATCTCATACAATTCACGCCACCATGGTAAGACAATATGCCAGTCGCCAAGTCCATATATCATGTGAATTGAGTCGATGAGTGGTAGATGGACATACATCAGTTGATCAATAACATCTCGTAATTTCATGCTGTGTCTTGTAATAATTTGATGTGGTGATGCTAATTTCTGCAAGCTGGTGTTTTGATTCGAGGGAGTTCCTGGAGCATATAATCAACTTGCCGCTGAAAAGGCGTATCCAAATTCTGAACCCGTTCCTTGTCAAGAATTTGACGATGCCTTGGCGTATATCCTCTAACTCACTGCTCTTCAATTGTGCCGAGAGACTATATTTATCGGCTCCTTATTATCTTTCCATCTTCGAAATTACCTTCTTTTTTTTTTCTTTTTTCGTTATAATCAACATGATCTAATATGAAGCGGTCAAATACGAGGATAACATTTCAATTCAGTTTTGAAGGGGCGGGCGTGCAATATATTTATCTTCCTCTCACATTCATTATTGACACAATTTGTGTTCGTTGATTTCTGTGGTATTTCAGTTTGATTTAGCTTGGTTTATCAAGTAATTTTTCAAGTAGTAGATTTATGGTTGGAACAACATTATTGGTGTGTTTTTTTGTCATATTATTTACAGAGTCCCCGTGAATTCACGGGTCTCACCACTAGTTAAGATTAATAATTACATGTTATCTAATTCATTAACATATTATATCAAGTTTAACTCTAAAGATTACTTTTACATTGATATGAGCTACAATGTTATTATCTGATAGTGGATAAACTTTTAAAAAAATATATGTTATTGTACTTATCATAAAAAAAAATTAAAATGGAAGGATTTACTTAACAAAAATAATTACTGTGAGCTGTCAAAAGATTTAAGGTTAATATAAAAAAAAAATAAAAAAATTTACTAACACAATTATGGGATGAAATCTGGTACATCAAATATGTACACGTCATTTTTGAAATTTTTTATGACGTAAGCTCCAATTATTGTTAAGTAATCTAAATATTATTTTAATGTAGTAGAAAATTATTGAGTTTAATCTCAAATGCCTAAAACATCTTGAGAATTAAGTAATAACAAAATAAATAGAATTGCAAAATATTATACTCGTATTTATGTGATCAGTTATAATGTTCAAGTTAAAACCGAAATTTGAAAATAAGAATATTCGACATTATTATATCATGGAAAAGATTTCGGTAAATAAAAATTCAAAGAGGCTGTGCGTACGATATTCATTTAGTTTCAAATTTTTTTCGATTCTGATGAGCTTAGACTGTATGCACGAAAAAATTGTTTCATGGCGATTCAGGAATTATACTCTTCGAAATGGAAGAGCTCTGAGCTCTGGTAGCTTGTACATTACGAAAATGGACTAAAAATTTAACCTAATATATGATCTAAAGACGTTGAGTACTACATTGCGAAAATGGACTAAAAAATTCGACTTAATATATGATCTAAAGACGTTGAGTACTAAAAAATGTCTACAATCTACGAGTCAATGAAACATTCGACTATTTGAGTAGTGTTGTTTGAAATATATGACGAAAGCTAAAGCGGCTGCATCTCCAAAGATGGGCCACCTTTACTGTTTCCCTGAGAAGTGGCAGTTGTCGTCTCGTGGTTGTCGTCTCTGCCAGTCATAACTTGCGCAGGCGGTGGGTTGACGGATGTCATGGTCATGGCGGCTTCTTCTGATAGACGGGATTTCATCTCTCGGTGTTCCTGGCACAAGGCGCACCAATGCATGCAGCAATGCACTAGGCATGGGTCACAAGGGGAGTTCTGCACGTTTAACGACAACAATTGAATATGTCAAGTGAAGTTCAAAGACGAGTAAACGACAATGTATTAAGAGTGTTAAACAAAGTAGGAAGATAAGTCACCTTGAGGTGATATTTTCTTTGCAACGTTTGTCGAGCAAGGCCAGTGTAGATGCCGCACATCCACCACGTAAAAAACAGGCCCTCCCATATCAGACACGTTGTTCGAGGGTCAATGCCATAGGTGAAAGCGGTAGCAGCAGCGAGAGCCATCCCTCCTTCGACACAAATCGCATGACAAATGCATGGTGTCGTCCACGGTGTATCTTCTCTCAGCCTCTCGATGTTACGTCCAAATAACACGCAGGGACAGAAAAGTCCTCTCCAACCTAAGAGAACGAGAACAGAAGGTTTATGCGATTATTAAACCAGAAACTAACAATATCACCTATATCTCGGAAATAGTAGAGACGAGTAGTTGAGTACTCACAGCTTTCAGTGTCTTCAGTACAACCAAAGATTCCACTGGACCAAGGTTCGTTAGCGGGAGCTTGATAGCTCTCAGGCAGGACTTGCCCGCACTCATTGCACTTCCGAACATGCAACTGCACGCACAATCAAGAGCAGGAAAAGCATATAAGAAGGAATAAAATCTTAGGCGACTAGAGGAGTTTACGATTTCACACATTCGTAATGTGGGATACATAGGGATCAACGAGGGAAGAATCATAGACGAGTGTTCGATTTCAAGTGCTAATTTCAGTCATTCAATAAGGCATAGTGATGAAAGTTGTATGGGAGGACTGCGTTTCATAACACAAAAGAGCACACACTTTAGAGCGCCATATTGTTTTACCGACTTTACTCCATCATATTCTAAAATCAAAGAACATCGAGTCTTTGACTTTCCACTGTCATCCATGCAGCTAAACCGTGTACATAGTAAGCACGAGCAGTCGAGCGCAACATCTAACATGAGTAGATATCTTGGACAACAGGACCTTTACAATACCCACTACACCTCATAACAGTAGCACCAAACGAAATGCATCGGCATTATAAGGCTATTGTACGCTTTATAACGGTATCACACGAGAAACAGTGATCTAACATTTCAAAAAAAAAAAAAAAAACACCTTTCGTGTTAAACCCTCACATGGAATTATCATACGACCAAATGCTAACCGTCAGCACGATGCAATCAATCACCATACCGTCAGTACTCTCAGCTTAGATGACGGTCTTCCATTAGACTTACTCTTCTATGAATAATCACCGATTTCAATTAATTTCGAACAAAAAGCCAACATCAAGACATGGGTTTCTAGATCAAGTCTCAATTAGAAAAAGGGTCTTCAAATAACTGCTAGCTAGCAAAATACTGCGCGAGATTATCATTATAACCGTCACATTTCAGTCACAGAATATCAACCGTCTCACACGAGAATTACTCTACTCTCCAATGGATCACTCTCCTCTGAAATGAATAATCACACATTTCCATGAAATTCTATAAAAACAAAATAAATGCCACCTAAATAATCGCCACAATGATCACTATATCGGTCACAATTTCATTCACGAAAAACGGTCTCACATAAGAACTACTGTAATCGTCACACATTTTCACCATCAAATTCAAGCAAAAGCAACAAAAACCAACCAAAATCAAGACATGGGTTCTCTAGATCAAGTGCAAATTACAAAAAAACCCTTGAAATAAATCCCAACAAAAACATCAAAGATGAAAACTTTGAGGAAAAAATAGAGAAATTTCATCAACCTGAGAAGTGGGTATTGCTTGATTGAGTTCACCAGGTGTAATTTCAGCATCTTCTGCAGAAACTTGAGCCTTATTCAACTTCACATACCTTGATGTTTGTTCTTCAGACATCATCTTTATCTCTGCATCAAATTCTTTACTTTTTTTTTGTTTGTTTGGAACAAACCCAGGAAATTTTGAACAAAATTGAGAGTATAGATTAGAGAGATTAATGTGATTTTTTAATAGGTGCTTGATTTTAGGGAGATTTGGAATTTAATTACAAATCTCCCCTTTTTTCTTCCTTCACTTTTTGATGCACACTATTTTATATTTCACTTTATTTTATACTCCCTCTATCTCAATTTACTTGTCCCCTCTCACTAAAATGTTGGATTTAAGAAATTTAGAAAAGAGTCACAATCATCTCTTAATTTTCACAACATTTACCTATAATTCCAATTTTACCCTTATAATAATAGGGGTGGGAGGACTTGATATACCAATTTGAGCAAATAAATATTCCAACAATAAGGATGACCTAAGGGTAATTAAGTAATTTTCCCAAAGGTAGCGTTTGGGAACTCGAATTTGATTTCAAATTTAGGATTTAGAATTAGACATTTGAAATTGAGGGTTTTAAAATGAAATTACTAGTTGTGTGAGTTAGGATTTGGAAATGACACCATTTGAGCATTTGAGGCAATGGCTTTCTTAAGGGATGAATTTGGGTTGGATTTGACTCAAATACAAATCCAAATTCTCCAACTTCCCAAACACCTAGTTTGAGCCAAATCCGACATTTCAAATCAAATCCATGTTCCCAAACGCACCAAAAGGGGACAAGTAAATTGAGATTTTTCAAAAATCAAAAGGGGACAAGTAAATTGGGATGGAGGGAGTATTTCGGCACCGTCAGATTAAAATAAAGCGGGTCAAAATGAAAAGTAAATGGATCACTTTTTAAAATCACTTTTTTTCAAATAACTACCTTTTAAAATCACTTTTTTTCAAATCACTTTTTTTCAAATAACTACCTTTTATAAATTTTTTTTCAAATCACTACCTTAAAACGTATTTTTGTTTTCAAATCAATACCAGTTCCCCGGAAATCTCATTTAACTCAAAAAAATAAGGATGGAAAGTGCTGAAAAGTGAAAGAATCATTATTTGATTGAATAATATGAGAGAAAAAATTAAAAACAATGGAAGAAATTTTAGGTAAAGAGGTAAAGAGGATGAAATGAAGAGGTTAAGTTAAATAGAGAAAGAAAGGTTAGAAAAGGGTAGAATGGGTATTTGACATGGGTGTTTCAAATAAAAGGCAACAAAATTTTTCAAAGTGGTCGGAATTTGATAAAATATGACGCTTTCTAACTGGTATTGATTTGAAAACAAAAATACGTTTTAAGGTAGTGATTTGAAAAAAAAATTATAAAAGGTAGTTATTTGAAAAAAAGTGGTTTTAAAAGGTAGTTATTTGCAATTTCGTCAAAAATCAATTAAAACAACTTGGCCCAAGAAATTAAATTGAGCAAAAGAAAAGCAAAGCCCACTTTAAAAAATTAAAAAAGAAAGTGGAGGAGCAGCAATAAGAAAGGGCAGAGCGAGGAGTCGAGCACAAGTAACGATTTTTTTCCTCCATTTTTCGTATTTTCTCCTCTAATTTAGTTACATTTAGTTTTAATTAGTTTTAATTACTAATTAATTTAGTAGTTTAATTTGCAATTTATGTTGAACTTTTGGTCTATTTTATTTCAGTTAATACTTGATATTACCTCTTATGTTATGGTTATTTGTGATGTTATTTAAGTAAAGTTTCAATCTTTAGTACTCCGTATTACTTGTTCTTAGTTTTATGTTCAAGTTCATTATTAATATAATTTATGTTAGATTAGTTATGGGTTATGAGTGATTTAATACTCCCTCCGTTTCAGTGAATTGTTTACAGTTTGACTTTTTTGTGAGGAAAGAAAAGTCAAACTGTAAACAAATGACTGAGACAGAGGGAGTAGTAGGGTTTGATTAATCCCTAGTATGGTTTCCTTTGTGATTATAATTGTCGTGCCCTATAATAATACCCGTTGGACAGCAACACCACTAAAACAAGTGACTTGGCTGTGTAGGGATGACCCAATAAGCCTAATTCAGACCTGCTAGACCCATACCCGTATGAATCGAGTTTGGGTCTTAAATTTTTGAACCCAGCTACAAATCTGGGTCGGGTCTGGATCTCTACAATGTGAATTTGGGTTTCGATAAATAGACCCGGACCCGACCCGTCCCGTGGAGACAAAAAAAAAAAAGAAATCCTAGTGCGGTACTACTGCCTGTGCGTCTTCCTTCTTCATTCTGCCTTCTGAAAAATTAAAAGTTTGAGCAGCCATTGTTGAGCAGCCATTGTTGAGCATCATCAACCATGGGAGGTCGAGCGCAGAAAAACAAACCTCATAAGACTCGCTTCTCTTCCAAATCTTCTCTCAACCTTCACAAAACTATCAAAGGTTTCTTCTTCTTCTTCTTCTTCTTCTTCGTTATTCTTTGTTTTCGTCTTAATTTTTTACTGTTTCTTATTTTATTTTATTGATTTATTTTGATGTAGTTGTGTTATTTGATTAATTAATTGATTGATTGATTAGATAAGCATCAAATTACGAAGAATGAGCGCAATGCTGCTAAGCGCGGCAAAGCTGCTCGTCGTCAGCAGAAGAATATGGTACTCCTTCCGTTGTTTTACGTGTTTTTTTTTTTCCCGCAGTTGACGATGTTTTTAACCTAGTTTTGATTGATTGATTGATTGATTGTGTTGTTTTTTTTATATTACAGATTCGTGATAAGAAGATTGCTGCTGATGCGCAGAAGAAACGAGAGTCGAATTCGCCAAACAGTCCGCCTCGTGTTATCGTGAGTTTGTTCTTGAATGCTCTGATTTTAGCGAGGGGTAACTTGTTGTAATTTTACTGCGGAAATGATTTTATTTTTTTGTTAATTGGATTGTAATTGGTGATGATTTAGGTATTATTTGGATTATCTGCTGGTGTTGATTTGAATTCGCTTGAAAGAGATTTAGTTGCACAGCTTTCACCTACGAAATGCAGCAACGAAGTGTTCCCCACTGTTGTCTCTTCCGATTACAGGCTGCGAGCTACGGTACAGTAGTTGCTTTGTTGCATAGTTCTCGATAATTTAAATTGCACATTTTAGATATTGCTTTTGAGTTGCTGATTGTAGCAAAGATTTCGTTACTTCTGTAATACTTATTGTTCGTGCTCAGTGGTGAAGTATGTTTTACTCGAGTTTCCGTTCTTTAGGTTAATATATTCTAAAGACTTCATGTAGTATATATGACCAAATGCACTAAATAGTAAAGGAGAAAAAAAATTAATCCGTAGAAATTAATGTTTGATGTAAAACTTGTGAAAGATAGGGATTAGTTATTCGAGCCTGCGGATTATTCATTGTTCTATGACCTTTACCCATGTAAATAGAGAAATGGCGTTTTCCCTTGTTTTGGATTGTATATTAAGTTGGGAGAAATGAAGGGATTCATTTACAACAAAAGCACGATATGATATAGCTTGCAATCCTCTCATTCCTTATTATTATCGAAGCAGTATTTCAATTAGGTGCTTGCTGATGTTGTCGTTTTTTTTTTAATATGCTGCTAATTTGTTCAAGTTAATGCCTGTATAATTTGGTTGATTTTTCCGAACTTCTTTCTCCATCCACTTCTAATGCCCTAATTGTTATTTCGGGTAGATCTAAGAAATGGTTTATGGGAAGTGGACAATATTCAAAACCTTCGGAAATACTTAATATAAATAGATATAAGTCTATAATTTTGGAAAAATCAAGGACATTAGGACATTTAAATTGGGATAAAGGGAGATTGTACTACTGTTTATGAGTATGTGAGAAACCACTAACCTTTGACACATGCGTAACCGTTGGGCTCACTGACATTCTTTATTCGTCCAGAACAGTTTGTAAAGACCAATAAAATATATTTTACCAATATAAATAGTTTGTTACTGTAGGTTGTTTTTATTTATTTATTTTACTTCAATTGATGAATCTTGTTGTAATCTCAAGCTTATATTTGCGACCCAATTTTATTGGCGATGGTATGTTATAGGTACTGAAAGCTCCTCATGGTGATCTTTCCTCGTGTATGGAGATGGCTAAGGTAATCACTGGTTTAACCTCATTCGTGAAAATTCTTTAATTTTTGTGTTTAGCTAAAGGTTCTATGTTACTCTTCACATCAGCTTTTCATTCTGAGGTTTTAATAAAGATTTCTCATTTAGAATGATCATTACTGCCGCAGGTTGCTGATTTGATAGCTTTTGTCGCCTCAGCTAACCAGGATTCACATGAGTACATTGATCCATTCGGAGAACAATGTATCTCCGTATTTAAATCCTTAGGCATGCCAAACATTGTCACTTTGATCCGTGTAAGCAGCTGATTTTCTTGTTTGTGCTCAGAAAAATTAAGTTATTGTGATTTTGACGGTTATATATTGGTACGAATCTTATTCTTTCAGGATTTACCTTCTGACCTGAAACGAAGACATGAAGCTAAGAAATTATGTACTTCCAGTGTTGCTTCGGAGTTACCCGAAAGTTGTAAATTTTTCGCTGCTGATAAAAAGGATGAACTTCACAAGGTAATGCTTATGATATCTGTTGGATCAATACGGTAATTTTTATCTGTGTTGTTTCGTAATGTACCAAGGATTTCGTGTGACGTTTTTTTGTTCTTTAATGTTGATGCAGTTTCTTTGTCATTACAAAGAGCAAACTTTGAGTTCTCCCATTTGGAGAAACCAGCGAGCTTATGTTGCCACTCAAAAGGTTCCAATCTTCCAAAATATCTTATATACAAAGTAACAATTTGTTGAACGCTTGAATTTGTTTTTTCTTTGATCCGCAAGCTTTGCTTATAACATCTAAATTAAGGGCACATGAATATTGACATGTTATATAGCCGTTTCAAGTAAGCAAACTTACATTTCAGCTGTCAGTGGAGGCAGAACATTGCTAGATTGCTAATCCTTCTGTCTTATTCTGACTATGGCTTTGCATTTGTCTCGATTTTGCTTCTTGATTGCACTTGACTTTGTGTACAATTTTTTCTTTAGCCTCCTTTGGTGGCCAAGGTGCTTCAGTTAGCTTTGATTCCTATTAGGTCTCGGCTAGGACAAAGTGGACCTTGTCGTAGATTATGTTTAGGAGATACGCTACGTATTGAAATACAGAATTTTTTACATCCCTTAGAATATTGTACTTTTTGACAGTCGTGTACCTGTAACTTTTTGACAGTCTCCCCATCTGCTATGTGTTGTTTAATTATACCTTGTTAGCATGATCAGAAATAGAATTACTTCAAAGCACAAAAATGTTTACCTTCTGTATGATTCATTATTTCTATAGGTTGGGATGCTTGACGAAGACCCTCTCTCTGGAAAATGTACTTTCCTTCTTACAGGCTATGTTCGTGCTCGGAGTCTTTCTGTGAATCGGCTGGTAATATTTCTGCATTACTTCCTCAACGCATCACCTCCTGAACTGTTTGCTTAACTTAGTTTACTTTTAGATATTAATCATGTAAATGTGATATGAGTTTTGCTGGAGCAGGTTCATGTCGCTGGTGCGGGTGATTATCAACTCTGCAAAATTGAAATATTAAAAGATCCATACCCCCTAAATCCAAGAAAGGGACAAGACGCTATGGATGCTGATGATGAGCATGATGTGGAGGTTGGTACTATGTTTATCATCATGATGTCATATGCCCGATAGTGTCTTCTAGATTATCGTTTATGTGCATTGGTTGGATTCTAGTAATAGACTATGCCGAAATCTCTTGCGTTGACAACTGCACCTAGAAATGTTGCCTTTTGTGCAAGTGGACTTGTGCATGAACCTTCTTAATTTTTTTTAGCGTTGGTCCGTCAAGAAGGCTAGGTTGATTAGTAGCTTGAAAAATTTTTAGGCGGTCTTTAGTCCTAATAGCTTGAAAAATACTCTTTCTCTTCTTTTGCATTTGGATGATGGTTCTTGTAGTTTAGTATTGAAACTTCAATTTTATTGCTTTGAGGGACGGGTATAGTATTTTGGCCACATTTATTTGACGAGGAAAAAGTTAATATGCACAAGCTGTCTCTGTTATTCTGAAAACTTAACTGATGTCACTATTATCGTGTGCTTTCATGTGTTTTTTTGTTTTAAGTTGCTTTTATTTATTTTTATTTTTTTATTAATATTTTTTTTTTTTAATACGCTTTGCAGAAGTTCTTTTTTAATTCCACTATATGCTCCCTTGTTCTTGTATGTTATTATTTCCTTTGTGTCATATTAGCTATGGGCGTATGGTAATTATTGTTATAATTTTGATCTATTCACTATTCATTTTCTCGGTGATCCTAGGTTTTGCGGTCATTGATCCCAGACAATTCAAAGCAAGAGCCTTTACTCACTGAAAACATTCCAGATCCTCTTGCTGGGGAACAGGTAGCTGGAGCAGTTCATGCATTTTGTTATTGTTACTTAAGCTTTTTGATTGATTTTTAAGTCGTTATCAGGTGTTTACTGGCTACAACACACTTCGTCAACGTTTATTAGGTGGAAATCTTGATTTTCACAGCTGTGTTTGGGGGGTCATGGTCATTGCTTAATAGAAGTTTACTATATTTCATCATCAGAAACTGATTTTTCTTCTTTTTTTACAGTCAAATTTGAACTGTGAAAACTGTTTGGCATGGATTAACGTTTATACTGATCTTTTCTCAATTTACTTGAGAGCTAATAATTTTAAGAGTGACTGATCCTATTATGGCATCACCTGGAGAAGAACACTTGTTGCCAATTTTCTGTAGCATTGCGCCCAATCTATATTAAATTCGTAATGATAATTGTGACAACACAGCGTCACATCGAAATGGCAGTGGATAAGTATGCTCTTGTTTGATTGTCTACTATTTATGCCTTAGCAGCAAGATCATATATATCAACTTGCCCTCTTAAACACTCTACACATCTCACCTTGTGAACTGCATTTGTCTAATGCATCCTACACCCTTTCCCTATATTGGAAGCTTTCGGCATTCTTGTGTTTCCGCTATTGCTTAACCACCATATCAGGTTTCATTATCATATCTTTTCTTGTCAGACATGGCCAACGGAGGCTGAAATGGCCGAAGCGGAGGAGGATAGAAAGCAGAAGAAAACGAAGAAGAGGAAGCTTCCAGCTGGCACTTCAGAATATCAGGTTTGTATAGGCTGTATTATTGTATTTCTTGTCCTCTTTGAGATGTCTATGACCTTGACACGAAGTTAACTGGTGGAGCCACTTATTTTTATTGTCTAGACTCTGGATTGTTTTTCATGGCTTGTTGGAGCAGCTGATAATTTGCGCTATGGATATAATATTGAATTTGTATTAATTGCCAGGGCTTGATTACAAAGCGATACAAATTAACGGCAATGTCCCTCTTTCAGGCAGCTTGGATTTTGAATGATAGTGATGACGATGATTTGGGAAGTGTTGACGAGGGAGATGATAGCATGATGCTGGATGAGGGAGATAATGATCTTTCTAACAAATTTGACTTCGAGGATGATCAAGGCTCACTTGACTTGGGGGAGTCTGATGCCGAAACAGAGACTGATTCAGTAATGGTGGTAGGTACAGCAGCCAATGATAATGAGCTGTTCCCTGTTCATTTTTACATTTTCCTAAAACTATTTTGTATTCTGTTACTTGTGGGTTCTTTAGTAAGGCTATCACCTTTAGCATTTACATTGCAGTTATGGTACTGGCAGTCGTAACATAGTGAATGTCATGGAAGATATTCCAGTGAACTTTTCGTGTGGTTACTTTTTTATCGTTTTGCTTCTCCATATAGCCATTTGTCGCAGTTATTTGGCAAACAAGCTTCTGGTACTACATGCGTTTAGAAATTATGGGCTTTAGTTGTTCGTTGTACAAGAAGTAATCTTTACACGTGGCTTGTGTAGATTTGGGTCCGGTTCTTTTATGGATTACTTTTAAGCGTGTTTGTGAGTTGTGACTAACATAAGCTGTGATTCATTCAATCTCCTATGCAGGATGGAGAAAGCTTGACCAGGGAACAGTTAGAGAAGGATATAAAAAGATTGAAAGAAGCTCACGCAGAAGATGAGGGTAAATTTTCATAGCCTAGTCCTTTTATATATTGGGTCATTGCAGAATCAGACTCTATTGTTGGAGACATTCAGTCATATAGGGAGTATATATTCAATTGTGTGTCCCATTTTTTTGGCTGTCTGAAATTAGATTGCCGTCTATAGGCTCTGTGAGTGTCTTAATATCTGTGCAAGTACCAAAGATGACGGTGATTCGGGAATAGGAGCTTAGTGTTTTTTACTAGCTAAGGGTGTTTTTTTTTCCCTTGTTGTCGACTTCACTGATATTTTTTCCGAATATTACCAAATCGGTATTTGTGCCGAATAGCACAATAGTTGCTGCAATGGTGCTGAGGGCAAGTTTGCTTTGAATGGCAGAATATTGCTTAATTATCCATATCGATGTCTGTCTTACATGATAAAGCTATATCTAGCACATTAGTTGATAAATTTTCTGAAAATCAAACTACTCTTAAGAAACTTGTGTTTTTAGGAACACTTCTGCGCAACTCCTAGCACCTCTTTAAAAGCAATGACTTTAAGCAACTTTTTGCTGTACTCACGTTATCATACACAAATTAGTGTGAACCTAAATTTCCATTGCTCCATCAAAGTTATGTTTCCTTGGGATGGGATGAGTAGTGGAGGTGATTTCTTTGTTCAATGCGAACTAAACATTAGAAGGCCATAGAAGTTGATATTTTGCTTAACATCCTTGTCACTTCTCTTTTGCTGTATCTATCGCTGTTATAAACTTTATGAACTTCCAAAGCTTGATTTTGTGCATCAGATTAAGTTGTCACGAATTTGATGGTCTAGTTAATATCGTAGAGATACCTGAGTTTCTGTGTAATTTGGTACGATTAGAGTGGATTGAAATTGCAAATTATCGTCTTGGTAGTTCCAAATGCTTGACTTGTTTTACAGCTCTCTTTGAAGAAGCAGTGTGGCTTCTCCATTTACAAGGATTTATTGCATTCGAGGTGTCTACCGCTTCTGTTTTTCTCTTATAGCTGGCTGAATTGTTACATTTGTTTTCCAGAGTATCCAGATGAAGTCGATACTCCCCTAGATGTGCCTGCTAGAAAGCGTTTTGCCAAGTACAGAGGCCTTAAATCCTTCAGAACATCTCCATGGGATCCTAAGGTATACTCTTTGCTTAATGAGATTTCTGCATTATACTTGACCTGGAGTAGTTTAGCTGACCAATTTCTTCGTCGATGATTAGGAATCTCTGCCGGCTGAGTATGCTAGGATATTTGCCTTCGATAACTTTGCAAGAACTCAAAAACACGTACATGCTAAAGCTTCGGAAATAGACAAAGATGGTAGGGATGATACAGTAACCCCTGGCACATATGCCAGGCTATATGTCAAAGAAGTACCACTTACTGTTGCTTCGAAACTGTGTATGCGTGCAAAGAGTATGCCCATCATTTCTTGTGGCCTTCTGCAGCATGAGTCTAAGATGTCTGTCCTTCACTTCAGGTATTGAGTTCTTTCGGCTTTGGGACTTGGTTATCTAGAGTAGTATTTAGCTAATTCTCACGGAATACAAAATCGATATTCTTTACAGCGTTAAAAAGCACGAGAGCTATAGTGACCCAATCAAAGGAAAAGAGGAAATGATATTTCATGTTGGTTTTCGGCAGTTTGTTGCTCGGTAAACTTCTTAAAGTTGAAGCTGTCTTTTGCATTGTTGTGTCTTCAGTTAACTTTTAATTTACCTAAGCTAATCAAATTGTAATGTGAAGGCCAATATTTTCTTCCGACAACATGAATTCGGACAAGCACAAAATGGAGAGGTTTCTTCATCCTGGATACTTCTCTGTTGCTTCTGTATATGCTCCTATTTCATTTAGACCGCTCCCGTTAATTGCCATGAAGAGCACAGGAGATTTTAATTCACCGGTTGTAGCTGCCGTTGGTTTCTTGAGTAGTGTTAATCCAGATAGGATAAATCTGAAGAGGATTATTTTAACTGGGTATGTTCTTTACCCTCTGTTAAATTTGATCTTCAGAGATTAGATAATACCGTTTTTTAATTTAAAATTGTATTAATCAATTAGTGTTTTAAATGCTTGAATTCACATTAATGCAGTTACCCGCAACGGGTATCGAAAGTCAAAGCTACAGTGAGATATATGTTCCATAATCCTGAAGACGTTAGATGGTTTAAGGTATGTCGATTTTGCTTCCCTATTATGAAAGTGCAACAGCTTGCTTCTTGTGAATTTGTGTTTGTATTTATTCCTACAAACTTCCTCTCTGCCACATTCCTGAAATCGTATTTGCGATATGATTAGAATACTAGGTGAACCGTAAATTTATAAAAGCCGTTTTTTATTCCATCCGCCCCTCTGCCCTCCCCCATGACACAGATTTTCTTTTAAGCTGAGCAATTGCTGGAATCACCTAAGTTTTCATGAAATTGATCTGAATTGTGCAGCCAGTCGAGGTTTGGTCTAAATGTGGTCGTCGTGGCCGAATCAAAGAGCCAGTTGGTACCCACGGTATGCTTTTACATACATCTATAATAGTTTCTCCTTTTGTCAGTCTACTGTCATTACTCGAAAGATTTCTGTACTATTGAGATCATGTTATAGTTAGGACCTGTTCTTTCGGACTTTTTAGAGCTGAATCAATCGAATTGAATCAATCGAATGAGCCGAATCGAATCAATCGAATCGAATCGAATCAATCGAATCGAATCGAATCAAGTGAAGTGAGCTGAACTGAACTGAAATGAGCTGAAAATAAGCTGGAAAGAACAGGTCCTAAGTGGTGTTAATTGCGAGATTTCGATCTAGTCAATTGTTCGACTTTTTGTGAATCTGTGGACTTTGGGTATTCTTGTGAACTTTGTTGAAATTGGAAATGGAAAGAAAGCTATATCTATTACTATTGGCTTTATTTGTTACAAAGCACTAATATGGTATTTGTATTTTAATTTTTACACGTCGTACGATAATCTTTTTTTTTTTTTTTTTCTTTTTGTGTTCTCTTCTTGAACGATATGGAGTAAAATTTATGTCAAACCGTCTTGAATCCATTATGGAAATTCTGGATTATTTATTAGGTTTTCTCATGGTCGTTTTGCATTACAGGGGCAATGAAATGTCTCCTAAATGGCGTCCTTCAGCAGAACGATACGGTCTGCATGAGCCTGTACAAGCGTGCATACCCGAAGTGGCCTGAACGAAAGTTTCCGCTACTTTGATGCTAAAATGACGGAAATTTTCGCTGTTGTATAATCTTGATTCTGGAACACTTCACTGGTTCCGGTTTTTATTTATTTGCAGGCTATCTGCTCGTTCGGAAGGTGTCGGAAATTTTGTGTTAGGATTATAGTGTCAATTGTATTGGTATACCATCATTAAACAGTTTTGTGATGTGCTCCAATTACTATATAGAGCTCCCGGGAGTACATACTCCATACTCCCTTTAGATTTTAATTAATATTTTATTTGCAATTTTAGGATGAGTGGGGACTAATAGTCAACTTTTTCATCTTTCTTTTCTACCTGTTGTTTAACTTTTTTTTTTTTTTTTTTTTTTTTTTTTTTTTTTTTTTTTTTTTTTTTAATTCCACAATAATTTTAATTATAGTATTATAGGAGAAAAAAAAAGAAGAAAAAAAAAAGAAGAAAGAAAGCAGTAGAACAAAAAAAAAAAAAAGAAAAAAAAAAAAGAGAGTATAAGGTCACGTGACTTGTGGGCTTTGGGGGTGGGGGTGTACACAGTGTGTACACCGGGGTCTACAAAAAAAATTGCCGTTTCTTTAGGCTTACGTTTTGGATATAGAGTCCGTTTTAATGATAAAAATATTTCTTTCAAAGTTTTTTATTTTTTTATTTATTTTTTTGGAAAACATCCATTCCAAAAAAAACCTTAAAAAAGAATGGATGCCTTGGCGAGTTGGTGCCTAACTTTTACGGAGTATAAATTTTCACATTACTAAAAAAATTGAATTTTAATAAAAATGGGTTATGTTTTAGTGAAACAGAGAGAAAATGCTTAACATATAAGCGTATTAATCCAATTTGCAAAACTGTTATTTCGAGCCTATGGGCTACAAAATGACGAGAAATAAATGTAAATAATCCAATTTGAAAAACATGTTATTTCGAGCCTATGGGTCACAAAACATGATCATAAACTTCAAATGCACTCTACAAGGAACATGCTAAAACTGAAATCAAAAAGCCTACGTAAAGCGTGAAGGAGTGGTTTCGTCAAGCGATGACAATCAAAGACACTAGTGAAACTTGTCAAAGGATCATGGTGGCTTGGGCTATATGGAATGATCGTAACGAAGAAGTTCATGGTAATAATAGCTCTGAACCGAAGCTTCTGGTTGAACGGGTGATACATTACTGTGACCTTTACCAGGAGACTGTCAGCTCGGGGGCCAAGAAAGCTGACGTTGATTTGAGCACAAGCATTACCTCGTGGAAACCACCTCCCGAGGGATTTTTTAAAGTTAACGTTGACGGAGCTATTTTCGAAGGGGTAGGATGTGGCATGGGCGTTGTAGTGCGTGATTTTAGGGGACATGTTGAGTGGGCTGCTGTTCGGCAATGTCGTGAACGATGGAGTGCCGATATAGTGGAAGCCAAGGCTGCTGTGCTGGGGTTGAAGGTAGCACATCAGATGAGTGCGTCTTCAGTAATTATCGAGTCTGATTCACTCCAGCTCATTAGCCTTCTAAAATCTAACGCAATTCCTCAGAGCTATCTCGGTAACTTAGCCCAAGAAATTGTGGAGTTTAGCTCTCGGTTTGATAGTGTGTCGTTTTCGTTTCTAAAGAGGACTGGAAATAATGCGGCTCATGTAATGGGGCATATTAGTCCTATAATTTGTTCAACACGGGTTTGGGTTGGTATGAGTCCCGATTTCATAGCCGACGCTGTTGCGGCTGACTTTTTATCTGCTAATTTAGCCATTTAATAAAGGCCTCATCTTTCTTCCAAAAACCAAAAACCTCACAACAAAAAATGCCACCAAAAACCCTCACAACTCTCCCATTTCTTCCAACAATTCCTCACCAAATCCAAAAACCCAATTCAAAATCACACCTTTTCTTCAAAACCCACTTCCCCAATTTCACCATAATTCAATGCAATGCATTGCCCACCTCAAATTCAGACCCAATTACCCAAGAAAGCTCCAAACTTGACCCGGTTTCGGGACCCGAATTGAAACCGGAAGCGGGTTCGGGAGCGTCTGCACCGACCCGTGGGGAGCTGTTTTTGGAGCACCACCAAGCAAAGGTGGCTTCAAAGTTGGTTCTTTCAGTTAGTAAGATGAAGAGGAAGAAGAAAGGTGAGAAATTGGGTGGTGGGTCAATTAGGGTTTTGGATTGTTGTTATGGTTGTGGAGCTCCATTGCAGACCCATGAAGTTGATGCTCCTGGTTTTGTTGATGTTGTTACTTTTGAGCTGGTAATTGTTGGTGTGAAGTCTTTTTTTTTGATGTATTATGAAGTTTTCTTCAAGTTTTTTGATGAAATATTTGAAGTTAGTTGAAGTGTTTGATGAATATATTTCATTGTTTTGATGTTGAAAATAGCTCATAGTTATGTGTGGTTTTGTGTAAGGTTTGTTAATTAGAGAATTGGGTAGAAGTGTTGGATTCAACAACCATGTTGTGAGAAAGTTCTATGCTTTTGGTTTAAAATCGTAGTAATTCGAAGTGAAGTGTTGAAGGAAAATAGTTTGTGATTGTTATGGTGTACGTACTAGTTAGTAAGATCGATAGTTTGGAGAATCGAATATGTATTAGTCTAGTGGTTCGGGTGATGGTATCGTCTGTTGCTTGTGGTTAATGTTTGTGCCACTTATAATGGACTAGTTCGTATGATCAATTGCCCAGTGGTTTAGACGGAGTTATTGTGTACAGCACGTCTCAGGTTTGAGTGTGTGTGCCCTCTTTGTATCGTAGAAAGTTTGAATTTTACGCCAAGTTATCTTTTTGACATTTGATGTAGGAAGTTCTCCATCACATTGATTAGTTTTGCCACCTTTGTTACATTTGTGTTTGACACAAATATTAAGTGGTCGAATGAGTTGTTTAGGGCGAGTTTGCAAAAAAAAAACAAAAAAAGACTAGCTGAGTGAGTGACATTTGTGGAAATGTTTTAAATTCATTGAATGAGTTAAAAATGACGAATTTGCAATTCCAATGAATGAGAGACAGTATATGACTTTGGAAAACTTCTGGTGGATGATCATCAATATGTACATTCATGTTTTTACAGTAAACTTCGGTAGAAAAAAGGTTGTGGTGATTGCAGTTTGTAGCAGTTGTGGAATCAGTGTAGCGGTTTGAGTGTCGCCACTATATTAAGATGATTGCAGTTTGTTGGTGATTTGACTGATGCATTCAATCTTAACCAGCATTGCTTCTCTTTTGGAATTAGAAAAAGAAGCATCATCAGCTTAGGACCGTTCTCTGTGGGCGATGCAAACTTCTTTCGCATGGACACATGATTACCGCTGTCGGTGGGCATGGAGGTTATGCTGGAGGCAAGCAATTTGTTACCGCTGAGCAGCTGCGTGATAAACTATCTCACTTGCGCCATGAGAAAGCGTTGATTGTTAAACTGGTAAGAGGTGTTATTTACCCATAAAGCTTTGATAGTTTGCATCGGTATGACTGTATTTCCCACCGAGGTCTTTGTTTCTCGTTGTACTTTCCACTTTATCTAGCGTAGGAACACAGATTCATGGTTTTGTTTGTTTGTTGACTAGGTTGATATTTAAATGTTTCTTTGGCCATGGCTGAAATGACTTATATAGTTATGTATGTTTAATCTTCGGTAATGTGTTTTGTAGTTTGGACATATGTTGTTAGGTGGACACGAAACACCTTCTCCTATTTTTTATGTCTTGACATTGATTTAGAAACTTTATGTAGGTAGACATTGTTGACTTCAACGGCAGTTTCTTGTCTCGTGTGCGTGATCTTGCTGGTGCAAATCCAATCATATTAGTCATTACCAAGGTAAGCTCTTAGTACAAGAGTTTCATCAACTATAATTGAGTCTTCCATTGCATGTGATTCAGTGCGTTTGCATCCGTTCAGATTGATCTCCTTCCAAAAGGGACCGACTTCAATTGTGTTGGTGATTGGGTTGTCGAGGCCACTATGAAGAAAAAACTAAAGTAAGTTTATATAATTTGACGATTCATTACCCAATTTCATGCGCTTGCTTCTCTCCGTTGCATCAAATATGAATGTGTGACGATAAACATATTATTTCTCACCAAAGTTTTCATTTTGTCAGTGTTGTAAGTGTTCACTTGACAAGTTCAAAGTCCTTGGTAGGAATAACTGGAGTTGTTGCGGAAATCCAAACGGAGAAAAAGGTCAGTTGATTGCCAACTTAATTCGCCTATCATTATGCCCATCTTTTTACATTGTCGTCTTTCAAAGGCACTAACGTAATACTCCGTACTAATTAGTGTAAATCTTGGATCTGACATCTTTCTTTGTGTTTGCAGGGACGAGACGTGTACATCCTGGTTAGTTGATTCCTCGACTACTTAAACTGGAGCTAATTAGTGTAAATATTGCTATGTTGTTTTTTGTGTTTTGTTATCAATACTTAGTATACAAGATATGCCTGCTATTTGTGCTGTGATTACAATTTTTTGACGTCTGAGGATCACATAATGTCATTGCCAAGAATTTCTTGTAGTCAGTAAAAGGGCTCGTTTTTCTCGGAAGTTGATTGTTCAATGTTCTAATACAATTTCCTGTGAACTTTTTATCTTAATGTATATTAAAACCTTTTTTTTTTTGTAGGGCTCAGCTAATGTTGGAAAATCAGCGTTTATCAATGCTATGCTAAGTAAAGATTATATTTTAAGTCGCCTTTTTTTTTTTTTTTGCTCTTCCCCTATACTTTACTCATTTGATTATTCTGTAAACTTAGGATTGATGGCAGAGAAAGACCCTGTTGCCGCGGCCGCTCGAAAATATAAACCCATACAATCTGCAGTTCCGGGAACTACCCTCGGGCCCATTCAGATCGACGCTTTCTTTGGAGGAGGGGTATGAAATTTTGTACTACATAAAGTCTCTGTATCAACTATTTTGTTTTTTGCAATCATCTAAAGGTAGACCTGGCAAACGGGTCAAATTGGTCGAGTACGGGTCATGCCCGTTTTGGATTTATCCAAATTTGGGCCAGGTTGGGTCGGGACAGGTCATTTTTGGGTTTAGGTAAATTTCGGTTGTTTTCAATTTTTTATGAGTAAAATGGCATGCAATAATGAACATTCGGCCACTTGGGTCAAAAATAGGGTCGAATCGGTTTGGGTTGTGGGTCAGGCTCAGATCCTCAATTTGAGTGCCCAGTCGAGTACTAATTGGGTCACCCGGGTCGGATCAGCTTTGCCCGGTGTAGTTAAAAGCAACGCTGTCAGTTCAACATCATCTTGCTATTTACTTGGTACAGAAACTCTACGACACGCCTGGTGTGCATCTTCATCATAGGCAGGCTGCTGTGGTTCATACAGACGATTTACCTGCCCTTGCTCCCCAAAGTCGGCTTAAGGGCCGATCTTTTCCTGTAAGTCACATTTTCTATGATCAGAATTTGTTGTGACTCGTACGATAACCTTCATCTGCACCGTTGTATGGAGTTCATTATGTCCGCCTGACCAAATCTGCAGAGTTTGAGACCGAGTAGCACAGAGGTCATCTCAAGTAGCAGTGGAATGGAGGGTTTCACAATTTTCTGGGGCGGTCTTGTCCGAGTTGATGTCTTAAAGGTTCACGTCTTCACATTTAATCTTATAATTGCGGTGTCACTTTGATGGCATCCCGTAAAAAGATCAAAAAATGTAAATTTTTTTACTTGATATTTCAGGCTCTTCCCTGCACGCGTTTGACCTTTTACGGACCTAAGGCATTGCAGTTTCACGTGGTACCTACGGAGAAAGCTGATGAATTTTACGAGGTCTTTTTTCGTTAACTTCACTTAAGTGATTATGTAGGAGTTTACGACTGGCCATTGCAAGAATCTCCTTTCGCTTTACTCTTGATGTGATCAGACAACAAATTATTGCACAAGCACTTCGCTTCTCTTTTTTTTTTTTTGGACGTATTCAAGTACTTTAGATTACTGTAAGTATGACTTGCACGTTGCAACTGCTTATTTTGTTTGTTTGGCGGTGCAAATTTGGTTGCAGAAAGAGATAGGAGTACTACTAACGCCTCCGGTGGGAAAGCAAAGGGCCGAGAGTTGGAATGGACTTGAAGCTTACCGCATGCTGAAACTAAAATTTGATGAAGTCGAAGGGTACGACTTAACTTTTGTTCAGTGTTGTTATTTTACAGACGTCAGCATCTTCCAAAAAAGGAATCTTTTTCCGATTTTTTCTAATGTTACCATAATACCATCGTTAGTTCGTTACTGATCTCTTAGGACCTGTTCTCTTCGTTTTAAGTTTTCTGAAGTGTTTTATGGCGTCTGACGTTTGTGTGTTGTTTCATGTCAGGCCGCTCTGTGATATAGCCATCTCAGGTCTCGGATGGATCGCTGTTGAACCAATCAGCAAAGAACTCGTCAAAACATCCAATTCGTTTCCTGAACCGCCGCCTATCAGCGAAGTACAATTCAAAGTGCACGTCCCAAAACCCGTAGAAGTGTTTACTCGATCACCATTACCAGTAGGCAAAGCTGGAAGCGAGTGGTATCAGTATCGAGAAATATCAGAACTTGAAGAAGAGACTAGACCTAAGTGGCATTACTGATAATCCGACATTCGTAAGTTCAAAATCAATGGATGTACAAATCAAAGGTTGTTGTACACTTCTGTTCTTGTAGAAAACACAAATAGGAAGGCGTATTTTTGAGCGGGTGTAAGTTTTCTTACTCGGGTTCTTTGGAGAACTTTGATGTAGATATAAATTATATGTCCGAAATTCTTCTGCACGTTCATTAATGTAGCTTCGTTATTCACTCTTAAGCGTTGTTTTATCTTATAAACTCGATTTTGGATGGTTTTCGGTTTACCTTTTTGTACTCAATTTCAGGCATTCGAAGGTATCAGTTGAGTCACTTGAGTACATCATAAAAGTTCAGTCCAAATTTCAAGTAACTGTCCAATGTTGTTTTTTTTGTTAATACAAATATTTGTAGAAGTATAAATCAAACAGCCGTCTTAGCTCAGTGGTAGAGCGCGTGGCTTTTAACCACGTGGTCGTGGGTTCGATCCCCACAGACGGCGTCTTATTATATTGTTTGTTTTTCAGAAATATTTTTTACAGTTTTTTTTAATTAAAAACAACTTAAAAAAAAACCCTTGATTGTGGGAAAATATTACACAATTTTATTTTTTAATTTATTAATTATTCTGAGGAGAGAACATAAATAGCAAAACATTACACGACAAACTACTGCAAGTCGTAGTACGCTTGATCGTGTCATATATAATCAGTAAGTCTCTCATAAGCTGCAATGGTGAAGCGATTGAAGAGAGATAGATTAGACGAACAAGATTGATCAACATCGAGAACCTGGTGTGAAAAATAATGAGATCGTCTCGTCAATAAACCTACAAGTTCATATGAGGTCAAATTGTGTATAAATTACAACTTTCGAACATCGTAGTAAATTGAAAAATATCTGACAATTATGCATAGAAGACTATACTACTACTATATCAACTAATTTTTTTTCCCCGAGAATTCGAAATGATGTCCCTAGCCAGTTAATAGATACTAGTGCGACTGCGACAAAATCCACGGTTCAGTTCTTGGTTTGGTGCTTGGGGGAAGGCACCGAAGATATACCTTGTTCAATGCTCTAGAAAAACAAAAGCGTTAGACATATAAGTTAGCGGAAAAACCGAGTGAATACCACAAATGATAGTATCTGATAGTATCTGACATCTAAAATGAAGTTGATACCTGAAGAAGGTATCCGTGCAACCAATCCAATGTTTGGGGGAACGTTGTCGCAGAGATGTTAACGACAGTCAAACCCTGTAACGTATTAAAAACTGCGTAAATAACGTATGCTTTCTCGAGTAATTTGGCTGGCTTCATTTTTTCTAACGGTGTAACTATAATGGGATCAATTGATGGCTTTTGCGAATCTAAATGTTCCAAAAAAAACAGGAAGGTGAAAATGAGAGAAAAAAAATAAAATAAAACGAGCACCATTTTCCTTAGACGTGATCACGTGAACAAGTGCTGAATAAATACGGAGTATATCGCTAGCATCAGCACCATATCCATTCAAAATCGAGCAATAAATTTCACAATTACAAATAGGAAGGCGAAATATGAGCATGAGAGCATACATGTGATTCAAATGAGCAAAGATAGTCCTGGATCGTCTTCAAATTCTTTATTAGCCTATCTTTATCCTGAAGAGTTTGAAGGAAAAAGGCGTTTAAGAGTGAACAGCTGACGATTCTATCATGATATCAGCAAATGCAACCAGATCTACACTTAAATGTACGTAAAATGTAATTTAAGTAAGCATACGAAGTAATTAGGTGAATCAGTAACTTGTATGGGAGGTAATTTGATGAAAGTTTCACCGGTTATATGGATCAGAATTATGTCAGAGAGAAACTTGGTCAACCTAGTTATATGTCATGCAAGTAGAATTTTTACACTCGGTACAAAGTTCATCAGACAGCAAATTGATGGAAAAGCGGTAAATTTACCTTCAAAATGCTGTTATCGCTGAATGTACGAGTTGGTATCCATTCTTCTAGTAATGCCTTCACATTTCAAGCAAAAGGAGAGGGAAAGCGCATTAGTCATATATTAGCGTCTTGTTGAAAGAAGGCTACACGTGATCGATTTTATGGCCGTTTTCTTAGGTCCATTCAGTTCAATTCTATATCGATAAGTTTCATTCACCACACTAAATTAAGTTCCATTTCGTTCAGCTAAGTTTAGTTCAGTTACGCAAAATTAAGTCCAAAAGAACAATACTTTTTACAGTAATCCAATGGGAGGAAAGGAGAAATCAAACGATCGAAAAGATAAAATACCTCGTGATCAAATTCGGCCATTTTCAGAACAATGGGTACGATTATTGGTTCAGTTCCTGATCTCTCTTTCTTCGCCTGAGTATTTATATCTATTTTCTGTTCTTTGTGAGATCCACCTGCAAGGCAACAAACACCGTAAAGAAAAGTCTACTTAATATCATAAAGTAACTTAAGAAAGAACACAAATGGCTTATGAATAAACCTTTCTCATCAGACGTTTTATTTTCTAACGTAACAGAAGCTACCGAGCTTAAGACTTCCTGCAACTGGTCGCTAGGTGGAACGTCAGTGGTGCTAGAATTGTCTGGGCACAAGCTTCCACCTCCAGAATCGTGTTTTTGATCATCCACTCCATTGGAGGAAGTGTCTGGTGAGGGACCAGATACAACCTTAGAATCTTCGACTTTTGGTTGCTGGTTAGAGGGTGATTTACTCTCGTCATCCATTAAGTAAATACTAGGATCAAGATGTATTCCCTGACAATCACCAAGAGATATAGCAAAAACATCAATCATAAAGTACTAAACATTGCACATGACCATCTGAATTCAGAGCACATAACAGAACTTGGCCCAAGGTTATGTTCCGCCTTTAGTCACTCTGTCCTAGACGAGCAATATTACGTTCTACAAGGAAAATTGCTGCATGAGAAAGATTGAGAAAGTAAATTGTTGAAGAGCACAGGAAATATCTGAAGTGTCAACTAAAGCGTGCAGATCATGATACCGGCTAAAAAACATACTCGTTTATTACAGTTTTTAACGCAGCAAGTAAGAGGAGCTAATGAATGAGTACCTCAATTATTATTGGTTTGCCATCCTTCATGGCTTTCTTCAAATCACCAGCCAAACCTAGTCATTAAACAATAACAATTAACCTGGAAAACCAATATATACCACATATACTCAAATCGTAATGATTAGAAGGACATGCTTGCAATAAGAAAGCAAGTAAGCCTACACGCTTTTTACTTATTTTCACCGACTATACTTAACGCATTTGAATAGTCACTTCTCATGGTCTCGAGTGAAGTTCAGCAAGGGATGCATACGCTTCTCTACAAATTATCATATAAAAGTCCCGAGTGAAGTTCAGAAATAGTATTAGTGAATCACCTTTACGAACAATTCTGCATTCTCTACAGAATTCTGTGATGAACTCCTCCGATGAACCAAATTCCCTTGCCCATACAGGCGTAGATGTCAACGGTGCACTGCATTAAATTTGATAGCATAAGTGACTGCCACTGAAGTTAAATTTGAATGTTCTTTTATCTTGAAAAGACTACCCGATTCAAACTAATGGTAAAGCCTACGTAGCTACAAAAATTCCCACCTTGAAGGCTCAAAGCATCACATAATATAAACAGCATAATTAGAAGCGAAAGGAATGTACAGATAATTTGGTAAAACCATACACGTAGAGTCATATCATATGACATGCAAATTTCGGGATGGATTAGTTAACACCGATCACATTAACGAATAGATTAAAAGTCACAAGCAAGTTCATTACTCTGTAGATGTGCGGAGCAGTTCATAGACCATATCCGTCTGCAATTTAAAAATTGACATAAGAAACAAATCAGTGCATGAGAAGAATTGCAAATTTATTCAATTTCACAATAATAGTACGGAGTAATTGATAAAAACTCGTAACATTTTTCACCTGTAAAACATTTGGCAAATTTAGCCTCTGAGCAAGTTGTGTGGCGATAGTAGACTTTCCCGTGCAAGCAGTTCCACAAACAAGAATCACCAATGGCACTCGCTGATGGTGAAACCTACATGAAAGAAGATATATACACTTAAATCATCATTCATAAAATGTTTATGGTGAATAAATTATAGATCATGTAGATTGCCGACCTACCTCGTCATCAGCTTATACCGGTTTATATACTGTACCCCATAGCCCCTACGCTCCATGAGCTGCAAATAGAACCTCAATAATAAGCATGACAGAAAGTAACAGAAGGGTTCGACAAATGTTGGACGGAAAATAGGGTTCAGAATGCTGGTGTACCTCAAAGTTTGCATACTCTTTTCCTACTTATAAGATCATACTATCAAACGCTAAGCATCTAAGCCACTCAAACTTGTCTTAACTAGTGGGTTAGTGTCTCCTCACCCGTCAATCAAATTAACTACCAACCTCGTAAATCAAGAAGTTGAATAACTTTTGAGATCGTCTCACCGAAAACTCTGGATTTGGGATACGATGTCCTAATTTGTACTCCCTCCCCACTGACCTTTTACGCGGTCTGGAATACGTTATTTTGACCAAATACTTGTCTATTTATATGTGACTTTTTTTTGTTGAAAATTAAATTTCATGAAAGTTATTTTGTTGACAAATTTACATATCTACTCCGTAATTATCATATTATAATTATTTATACATTTTTAATTTTTCACATTCAAAATTTTGAAACTTTGACTTCCAAAACGTAAAATGGGAGGAACATATGAACAAGGAATGCATATTACTCCGTATTTTGAGCTGCCGACAAAGGCTAAAAGTGCAAAAATGGCTATAACTATCAACGTAAAATATTTGGCGTTACTCAAAAAAGCAAAAAACTTGCAGCATACCTTGAACAGATTGGCTTCCAAGTCTGATTGAGATCTGCCGAATGAAATACGATATTAATTTTATAGACGATATTACGTATCCAGAAACATTAGCGCAAACAATTATGAACAGATGACATACACATCAAGCAAACTGTTATCAATCAACAACTTTTTCAACTCCAGTGCAATCTTGATAGCTACATGATTAGGAATCTGCAGAGGACACGGAAATCTAAATTTAACGAACGAACAATTCTCCGGCTAAATCAACTATCTATCATCGACACACTCACACACGATTAATGTCCCTGCTCCTATGTTACTACGACACTTCACCTTAATGTCATGTCTCGTATCCAACACTCTGACGCCATGTTAACGACATATAACCTCGAGACTTCATTACAACCAAAAATAAGGAATTTCTCCACGAAATCGATCATGTCGTGTTCCACACTTGTAGCCGAGTACAAGTAACATTATAATACATTAATACTAACACTACGACGTCTACAGCAACATGCAATCAACCGAATCAAATTTCACAGACCGATAAAACATAGCGAAACGTCACAAACATTGATTCACCGTGTAATTGCCAAGCATGCATGCAATCTTCATAACAAACGAACATAATTACGAAATCAAAACATCGAAGAACTGATGAATTAGCTCAATCATAAGCAAATCAAAATCAAAATCAAAATCAAAACAAAAAATCAAAATCAAAATCAAACAAAAATTCAGTACCTTAGTAACAGTGAGCATTCTACTGAGCAAGAATCTCGATAAAACATAGTAGTGATCAGCGTTATCACCTAACCAAACTTTAACCTAAAAATTCAACATACGACAACAAATAAAAACTGCAAATTATTGAAAAAAAAAATAAAAAATTACAGCAATTTTGCAGCAAATTTAGGTGCGAAGATTGAGAGAAATGAAGGAAGAAACGAAGAAAAGTAAACCTTGACGAAATCGTATTTAGAAGAAGCGTTTCGAGCGGTAAATCGAAACGGCCGAAGCGAAGGATCGTCGTGATTGTCGGCGGATTCTTCACCGCCGACGACTGTCGCCGCCGTTGCAACCGCCTTGTCTTTTTTCATATTTTTTTTTTCAGATCTTATTATTTTGGTCAACAAATTGTATTTTTACTCTTATTTTCATAAAATAAAGGGATATTTCGCATGCTCGAGCTTTGGCGGATTCTGTAGTGTGCACGTGTGAGGTTTGTTCGCGTAGTGCACTAAACTTTGTAAATATGTGCCCAATATGCCCATTTTGTGACGGAAAACTTGACGACGTTAAGTTTAAAGAGGAATGCACCAATTATGAGTTTAGAGTACAATTAAAGCCACATTATTCCTCAATTAAATGATATTATGTGTTGATTTAATTAGTATAAATTTTGTTGATTAGAGTACAAATAATAGCATTTAATCGAGGAATAATGTGGGTCTAAATGTACCATAAACTCATAATTGGTGCCTTCTTCCATAAAATTAACATCGTTAAGGTTTAAAATCATGAAAATGGGCGTATTGGGCACATATTCATAAAGTTTAGTGGAACCATGTGAACACACCTCACATGCGTACCATGTGTAATCACAAAGTTCGAGAAGTGCAGTGGAAATATCCCTAAAATAAAAGACTATATTTTCTAAATTAGTAAAAAAATACACTAATTTTTTTTTTTTTTTTTTTTTTTCTAAAATACAAGAAAAATAAATTAGTTGTAAAAAAATAAGGATTAATCGCCAAGAATAATCCGAACTGGTCAACTTATTCCATAAATAATCCGAACTCGAATTAATCCACGAATAATCCCAACTATTGAAGTAACATTCCAATAATGTACTTTGGCCAATTTTAACCTGCTTTAATCAATAAAAAAAAAGTGAAAACGGTTTAAATTTTACTTAAAATAAGAGTGAGGCAAAGTTCGAGTCGATTTCACCATTTTTTTAACGTGTTAGAGTCGATTGAAATTGGCCAAAGTACATTATTGGAATGTTATTTCAATAGTTGGGATTATTCGTGGATTAATTTGAGTTCGGATTATTTATGGAATAAGAGGACTAGTTCGGATTATTCTTGGCAATTAATCCAAAAAATAATTAAAAATGTCAAAATTGTTGTGTTTATGTGAACAAAAGTTCGTTTAATTCTTGTATTTTTGTATTAGTAAAAAATAGGAAAAGAATAAAAGTTAAATTGGTCATTTTAGAAACGGAGTAATGTATAATTTTAAACTGTTGATGTTACATAAGACTGTAACTATGTTCGTTAAAGCAATAATATGAAGTATTTTATTCATAAATTAAAACAGATTGAAATTATACATCCAAAATTAAGATTAAATTAAAACAACAAAATCATAAATTAAAAAGAACATCTGTGTTGATGTCACTCATATTTACTAGGCAATGTATGATTATTCTTTACAATTGGTAGAGGTTGTCATTTGTGTAAGTAGATCCGACAAGCTCGCCAAATGGGTCGTGATTTGCTCGGCTCGGGTTAGTTTATCAACTACATTGACCTAACCTAGCCAAGGGTTCAACCCGACCATACAACAGACCATGCTCGGGCCATGATTTTTAAGGTACGACTCGCAAGCCTCTCCTTTTATGCTACTCTTAAAACTATAATTAGCAAGTTGGGCTTAAATTTTTAAGCCCAGACCTAGCTTGGGCTAGCTTGCCACCCTAGCAGGACAATTCTAAGTCGAGCAAAATATAGTTTGGCTCATAGTGGGAGCTGTCTAGTTCAGTTCATGACCACCTCTAAAGACGGGCGTAAAAAAAGAAAAAAAAAAAAACAAAACAATGAGCGGAATTTCTTTTCACAAAACGCATAATTAGAGTGTTTTCATATTATAATATGGAGTATACGGCAACAACTCTTTAAAAAACCAAAAAACTTAATTTAAAATTTATGTTTAAGGGGGAAGTTGACGGGTGTGAGCAAGAGAGATGTGAACCGGGGTGAGACATACGTGGCAAGCTTCCTAACAACAGGGGCTAGACTAGCTGCAAGATGTTTTGTGGCAACGAGTGAGGGTTTGTTAAGGAGTCTTTTTCCGATTATCTCTGTGCCCCGATCGGTCTTTCAGGCGGAGACCTGTGGAAGTGTACTTTTCCTCAAATATTTTACATAAATTACTAAAAAAAATAACAATATCTATCTAAAGTAAATTATTATTATAAGACCGTCTTTCAGTAAAAAAATAAAAATAAAAAAATAAAAATTATCCAAAGGTGAAAAAAAAGCCCTAATTCACACCAACGGGAAAAAAAGAACAAACACAATCAATCAATCCAAAACACTTCTCTTCTTCCCTTAAAAAAAAAAAAATCAACTCTTTTTTTTTTTTTTTTTTTTTGCATAATGTCAGTCGACGCCTCAGCAATCGACGGTAGAAACCACGCGCCGGCGGCGCCGGCGAACTCCGCCGCAAACGGCAACGGCGTGGTGGTTTCCATGGCGACTCACCGCCTGAGTTTAAGCCCTAACACCGAGCACAAGCCTGATTGCTACGACGATTTACCTCTAGGGTTTACTCCTCTGCTTTTCAGCTGCCTCGAGCGTTACTTACCGCCTTCGATTTTGTCGTCGTCGTCTCGAGACTCGAAAGCGCAGTTTATGAGGGAGATTTTGATCAAATATGCGCCTGAAGGGGAGCGAATTAGGGTTAGATCATGTTGTTTTGTTTGTTTTCATTTCTGGTGTTGATTTTTTAGGTTGTTGTTGTTGTATGTTTGTGATTTTGATTTTTGGGTTTGTGTTTGTAGGCTCAGAAGTTTAAGGAGTATCGACAGAAGATCATATCAAATTATCAGGTGATTGTGCTGTTATTGTTGTTGTTGTTGTTTAGGGCATGAATTGTCGATTCGATGATGGGTTTGTTATGATGCTTGCAAAGTTTGGATCTTTTATGAAGAAGAATGGTTTCAAATGATTGAATTCAGTATGGAGTAATTGTGCTGTTATTGTTGTTGTTGTTCTTTAGGGCATGCATTGTCGATTCGATGATGGGTTTGTTATGATGCTTGCAAAGTTTGGATCTTTTATGAAGCAGAATGGTTTTGAATGATTGAATTCAGTATGGAGTAATTGTGCTGTTATTGTTGTTGTTTACTTGTTGTTGTTTAGGGCATGAATTGTTGTTTCGATGTTGGATTTGTTATGATGCTTGCAAAGTTTGGATCTTTTATGAAGAAAAATGGTTTCGAATGATTGAATTCAGTATGGAGTAATTGTGCTGTTATTGTTGTTGTTGTTCTTTAGGGCATGCATTGTCGATTCGGTGTTGGATTTGTTGTCATGGTTGCAAAGTTTGGATCTTTGCTTAAGTAGAACGATTTCGAATCATGAAATTTAGGGGGGATAGTTTGTCTGGATGAAGAGAAATTGAGGGATAAAGAGGGAATCGATTTTCGTATTTCGTTTTTGTATATGGAAACGGAGGGAATTTTCGGCTTATGGCTGAATTTGACATTAGATATTGCGGAAATAGTTGTAGTTTTCTTGTTTTCTTTGATAATTTGAAGGGTTTACAGCCTTACAGGATTATATTTTCGGACAAGTGAAGCTATTATATCTCTAACCCTTGTCTAGAAAGAGGAAACTTTCTTAGATGTGTATGTTAGCTTCCGAATTGGTGTATATTTACGGTGATAGAGAAAGCTAAAAACGTGAAGGCATGCCTTGAGATTATTCTACTATCTTAGGGGTGCACGAATGTTTTTGCTTTCATACATTATCTTACGTTTATCGAAAATGAGAACTTACATCTACTACGTAGACACTTGTATTCGATTCGTTCCATCGATTTAGAGTCTAAATCCCACTGCTGTTTTGCATTTGTTTCAGTGCTTGTTTGTTGTTTAACCATGGTTCTTATACGTGAAGGGTAAGATTTTCTTTTATTCGTGTTTGGTTCAACTGGAAGATCAAATGTTTGTCTGGGGGAACCCCATTAAGCTAAAAGTCTAGATATGATTTCGACTTTGTTTTGTCCTTTATAATTAAAAGTTGATTTTCAATTATCCCGCTCTTCACTAGCTTTGTGATGATTTTATTCGGCTTCATTGTTTTTATGTTGTCACTTTCTGATACCATATGGTGTCTCTTTCGTGATGTCGATTTTTAGCTATTTGATGTAACACTCATTTTGCTTAACCTGCAGCCACTTCACAAAGAGCTGTATAACATGCATGCAACAAACTTCTTTGCCGCCTCATTTCTGAAAGCAATACATGAAAACACAGAGGAAAGTTTCCGAAGCATAATGTCCGAGCCTGCTCCTGGGATTTTTACTTTCGAAATGCTGCAGCCTCAGTTCTGTGATTGGTTGATGGATGAGGTATATGTCATGAATTCTATTTACGTCTTTGTTATCTGAGATTTTATGTCACGATATGTTATATTTGGCTTTCCATTTTATCTTTAATACTTTTGAATAATCTTTGCTTAGGTAGAAAATATATACAAGTGGGTTGAAGACACGAGGTGTAAAATCATGAGGCCAAATACAATGAACAATTATGGTGCAGTTTTGGATGATTTTGGTCTTGAGACTATGCTTGATAAGCTGATGGAAGACTTTATACGTCCCATATCAAAAGGTATCAGTTCTATCCACGGACTCAATGTTAATTAGATAATGAGACACTGAACTGTTTGCTGACGTTTTCTCATCTATCTGTGAACCCCCCTTTTTTTTTTTTTGCAGTTTTCTTCCATGAAGTTGGTGGATCCACACTAGACTCTCATCATGGGTTTGTTGTCGAATATGGAGGTCAAAAAGATGTTGACTTGGGTAAGGGTTTAAGAAAATGTTTTAAAAAGTTATACTCCGTATCTTGTAACTGTGTCGATGTTGTTAAAATGTAAGAACTTGCTTTAGGAAGGTGGCATATTAGGTCATTGCCCTCGTTTCCCGAGTTGAAGTGTTATTGGAGATTATCACATATCCTCGTTTCTTCTGTTGTTTGCCATTGAGCTAAATTGAATTTAGGTGACTTGTAGTAACGCTTAAGCTCTTCGGTGTATAGGTTTCCATGTGGATGATGCTGAAGTCACTCTGAACGTTTGCTTGGGCAAGGAATTTTCTGGTGGAGAATTGTTTTTCCGTGGCGTTAGATGTGATAAACATGTTAATACTGAAACACAGCCTGAGGTACTTTGTCATATGAACTTTATCCCCTTTATTAAGGCAGTTCTTACTGTCTATGTTGAACAAAATACTCCGTAATATTTTTCTCACTGTAAGTTAATTTTATGTACATTTTGTAAAGCATCCTACCCTTTTCATTGTTTTAGGATACGGCCCCTAAAAATCTGTGTCCTGATGCATTGGATACTTTGATATGAGTCGACACTGTGCCGAGTCGCTAAATTTACTAGGCATGGCAACTCGGAAGCTTGATTTGGCGTTTATTGTTAGCTGTGATGTTATTGTTCTGATAACCCTTACTCCATGCCTCTTGATACTTTAGCTGTTAATCCAGTCAATTCTGCGATCATCATTTTAAAAAACTTCAGACACTGTTGATGATTCGTGTTGTTGCGGTTTGCAAGTACTTCTGTCTCTAAATTGGATGAGCGTTGCGGATTGAGAGCAAAGATGCATACAATTTGGTTACCTCTGTTATCAGTCATAGGGGATGCCGTAGTAGTATTTGAAATGATATTATGTTGCTTTTGCATTTTTCTTTTTTTATTTTTGTTTGTTGTCCGTGTATATTTTTGCATGATCTTTTGCAGTCATTTCAATTGACTGCTTTAGGAAATTCTTTTGCAATACATGGTTTTGATATTCAGATCCCTGTGTTTGTCTTTTAGGAAACTTTTGATTACTCTCATGTTCGTGGACGCGCTATTCTTCATCGTGGTCGTCATCGACATGGTGCTAGAGCCACAACTGATGGGCGAAGGCTAAACATGATTTTATGGTGCAGAAGGTACCTCCAAAACAATACATATTGTTAACTCACATGTTTTCAAATTCCGTTACATTTTGTTATCAAACAAGAAAACGTTTTATAATGTTATCCACATCTTACTGTATTTTCCGCCAAACAAAGGCTCGCAATCAACGCCATGGTCTCTGAGAGTATGTTAGGGGTGATTTTTTATTGTCTTTCAAATAGTGTTTCCGTTAGGTGAAACCATGGGATCCGTTTTGGATACTCAAACTGATCACGCCGAAAATTTAGCAACATCAATTCATGCAGTTTGTTTTTTCTGCGCAGTTCTGTTTTCCGAGAGCTGAAAAAGTATCAGAAGGATTTCTCTAGCTGGTGTGGGGAGTGTCAACGAGAGAAGAAAGAGAGGCAACAGTTGTCCATTTCCGCCACCAAAGAGGTAAATTTACGTACTTCAAGATGCCAAAACTGCCGTCATATATTTACTCAACTTTGTTCCGCAATATCTGCTGTTGTTTTATATTTACTTGCAAGGCTGCGTTTCTGCAGGAACTTATGAGGGACGCAGAGCCAGCCACATAACCGCCATCGTAAAATCAAAATATGGTGACCTTGTAAAATATTCGAGGGCCATTGCAGTCGGAAACGAGGTTTTTCTTTTTGTCAATATATATATATATATATATAGCATTAAGGAGGAAAGGCCCTGCTGTTCGTAATGGTAATCTTTTGGGAGAAGGTTGTATATTCGGATCTCCTAATTATTCATCATGTCATATTTCTATGTTGTTTTAGCTCACATACTTCATGTGTACTGAACCGTTACAGTGTCCGTGTTATGTCATGTTTTGCTGTACGTGCCTAAATTTGCAGCAGATGATGCATGATTTACAAGGAAATGGCGTCGTGATCCCCTTTTTTCTGTGGAGTTTTGACTCAAGTATTCGGTATTTTGCTTACTACGATCCTGTTTTGGTTTAGTGTAAATTTGTGAAACAAGTATCTGAATGAAACTTATCTGAACTGAATTGAGTTGAATGAGCCTCTAATTAGTCCAAAAGAACAGGGCAAGGGTGAATTTGGGTAGTGTTGTGCTTTTTTGAGCAATCCACCGATTTGGCTATTCTTGTCGACCTCTGTGTCGTGCTTTTTAGGGTTTTATGAACTTCAATCCACCAATTTGCCACCTAAATATGCAATTTCCTTTAATTTTTTTCGTTGTCATTATGCTTCCAATTTAGTCATACTATGTGATGCCCATAGCTTTTGCAAATTTCAAAACCAAATCTTCATCGTGAAATATGGTTAGAGCAAGGGTACAAATCGCACATATTTGATATTTCACGATGAAGATTTGGTTCGAGCAAGACAATAACATTATTTGTACCGTTGCTCGAACCAATACTTAGCAATTGCAAATAATGTTATTGTCTTGCTCTAATTATCATTATGTAACAATTAGTGGGGGGTAAATATACTCTTACAAACTTAAAATGAAAGCAACCTTTTAAAAATAAAAGTTGATAAGTTCTCAAGTGTTAATGATTGCAAAAGGTCCTACTTTTCCAAAAACCCTTTGTAATTAACCTATCACTTAAAATCTTCTTAAGATCCATCTACTCATATAAAAGTTTTAACCAACTTATTAATTTATACATAAAACATTATTTGGAAATTATATTTTAATCTAACTATTCAAAACAATTGTATTATATGGACTCATGACAAGCACATTCAAGGTGGTGTTATATACTGTATAATATTTATTCGGTAAATGGCTTCGTAAACTTGTCATATATTTTTCAGTATGTTGATTTGAAATGTTGGATGTTTTTATTTCGACCCTTTTGGAAGTGAAATTTTTGAGATTGGATGACGCCAAATCATATTACCCTGTCATTTTAGTGAAATATTGCGGCATTGGATCAATGAATGCAGTTGTAGTTAATTTTAATCTCTTGTTCAGATGTGAAACGATGATCAATTCGTATGTTCATATACCTCCACATAAATACAAGTCGTAACTCTACACCAGCATTTTAAAAATAATTATTTAATTAACTATATTTCAGCTCACAACATTATATATGTCATAAATTTACCTTAATCTAATTACTATTAGATACCAATATAATTTAATTAAGCTAATAATTTAAGTATTAATATAAAATGAGTAGAAAAAACTTTATTAATCCTACATAAAAAAGGTGATTGACTAATAGGGAAATATCACATGCAACCATAACTCTATTTCAAAAAATGTCATAATATTGTTCTCCACTTTGGGATTTACACTTAGTAAAAACAACAATTATACTGTTTTGAAATTAAATGATTTTCTAGCTTATGATTTCAGATGATGCATGCTTGTTTTATCTACAGTAAATAGAATTTTCTAAGTGGACTTCCTTGTTTACAAGCAATATGTATCAAGTGTGTTTCTATAGTAGTTTTTGTGATGTGGGTTTCAATTTGTCCCTCGGGTCGGATCAAATTTGAGTGGAGCTGTTTCGGTTTTTTCATAATTACAAATATATTGGAATTATTCGGAAATTTTTTAGGGAATTATTAGGTCAGTTTAGGTACGAATTTATGCTGGTCAAAATTTTAAAAATAGTAAATCAAACTGAACGGTGTTATACAAGTCAGCGCAATATGAGAATTTGTATTTATTACCTTAAAAACGTTGTAATTTTAAATTCTTGGATAATTCTGAATTAGCAGTGTACCTTATTTTTTAATTTAATTAATTTTAAAATTTGTCTTTTTAATATTGGATTGATTTGAACTAGCAAACACTATGCAATGCAATGCTTTTTACATATGAGTGATGGGTATGAAGGAGACAAATTGATTTCTTCTCTAAAATTCTTTGTATGGCCCACATCATCTTCATAAACTTTTTCTTTTGGTGTGAGAGGTTCTCAATTAATCATGTGTTCTCTTAAGTAAAATTCTTCACCTTTAGGTTGGTATCATGCTAAATAGTCTTGAATTGCATGATGATGCTCTTGAAAATTTATAGAAGTATTTGTGCTACAATTTATTATAGTATAAAGCATTTAGTATATACCGATATTAATTCGACAATCAGCGTTATGAATTTTGTCTCAAGCGCGTATTGAGTATTGACGTATTATTTTTTAAATTTTGGTTTTCTATGACATATTCAAGTAATTGTATCAAATTAAATTCACAGAGACTGTATAAAGAAGCAATTATTGCAGATTTATATCTCGACCAGTGTATAGCGATAAATGATAATATTATATATTACTTAAAACTCCACTATTCGATAATCTTGTGATAATTTTATAACATATTGAACTTTTAATTATCCTATGAAAAATATTACTATATGTAATTGTCAATAACTTTCATTAACTCATCATAATCTTCTAATTAAGATAAATTATTACGGTACATATATACGTAACTACGAGCAAGTACGGAGTACTACGCTACTTAGACTTCAAGCATAAATCATGAGGACAATTAGCCTAAACTAATGATTAATTTTGTCTTTAATTAGCAACAATGATGGAAAAGTGGTAATTATTTGTTGTAGGAAAAACTTTTAACTAAAGTCAAAGCATAAAATGAACAAATTAACCTTATTACTTACTTCCTCCATTCCAATAAGTTGTATACATTTGCTTTATGCAACATTAATACTCGTTTTTTTCGTTCATATATTTGGTTTCGTATTCTCAAAAATTTTAAAATTTTGATATTAAAACAAGATCACACTTGACTGTTTTTTTATTTGTATGTTAAAAGTTATATCGAAAATTCTATACACTTATAAATAGTGTCCAAAAAGTAAAACTTATACGGAGTACGACCTTAGTTGTTAGTACATCACACTTAAAAATAATAATTAATAATATTAATATTAACTTAATAATGATTATTATTAATATTTCTACTAGGGTCATAATTCCATCTCGTGCATTCAATAGTGGTTCGTGGGGTCATATTACAAATATGCCACTCACTTGATTTTCAAAAATATGGCGCCATTTTAATGGGAATGAGAATATATTTGAATAATATAATATACTTCCTCCATTCCATTTGATTCTATACATATTCCTTTTCCGAAATTCCAATCAATTCTATACATTTCTATTTTGGTCCGTACTTTATTAAACTAAAAGACCAATATACCCTTCATTAATATCCCACCCAACCCACTTGCAATGTCCTTTTTTAAAGAATAAAGTAGGGGTAGTTTGGTAATTTTATTGTCTACCCCACTTGATTTTCTTCTACCTTAATTACCGTGTTTTGGTCAAATGTATAGAATCAAACGGAATGGAGGAAGTAATATAGTTAGTGAAGAGATCTTGGTTTAATAATTTTAAAATTATCATAAAAATAGACCCTATATTCAATTATATTATGTTTATTTATCTTGATTAATTATAATTTATTTGTTTTCTCATGGTAATAGATGATTATGACAAGTAGATAAAATATTAGGGTTTTTCCACTATTCCCACCTTTATAATACACGTTTTTAAAACTTCCACCTACTATAATTTTTTTGTCAGAACTCCCACCTTTTATGACAAAAATGTTTTAATTCACCATATGCTTATTTCGTAAACGAATAATGAGGATTTGATGATGTGAGTTAAAACTAAATAACGAATAAATCGAAAGTTTATTAACATGAACAAAAGTTAGGGTCCACTCTAATCGGAGCGCATTTTATTTTACATTTTATGGTGACGGAATGGAGATTTGGTGGTGTTTTTAAACATTGGAATTATATAATGTGGGAGTTTTGACAAAAAATTATAATAGGTGGAAGTTTTAAAAAAATTTATTATAAAATGTGAGAGTTATGAAAAAACCTAAAATATTATGCTGAAGTTGTATCATTTCTTATATTTCGTAATTAATAAAAACAATGTAACCAAAAGTTATTTAATTAATTCCAGTTTATTTTAGATAATTTCAATTTAGTTTAATTCGTTTCAATTCTTTCAGATAATATACTCTTTATTATTTTCTTGTTTCACTTCAATTCAATTGAATTAAATTCAAACAACTCAATTCACTGTAATATAAAAAAATTAAAATAGGATTTAAATTTCTCCGCGCAAATAACCCTAGCTTTTATTATTTTCACAATTTGGTTAATTAAAGATTTTATGGTTTCTTTAGCTAATACGGAGTAATCATTTTCACTAAGACATGCTCATATTGTCTCTAGGGCTAGACCATAATCAATATAATGAAAAACACACAAAAAAAAAAAATATGTTGGAAAATAACTTTTTCTTTTCTAGGATACTGCATGCGCAAGATGATGTTTCACAAATAACATACAATTTGAGTTTGTATTGATAACATTTATATTTCCACAATATTGACTAATAATTATAAATGATATTTTCATGTTATTCAACATTCACTAAAGCCTCTATTCACCCTACTTTCAGGTGATTATACCATTTAAGTAATTGGAATAACACAAATTCTTATTTAAGACGGGTATATCTGTCTTAAATTAAGACGGGTTAAGTATTATGAAAAGACAAAAAAAAAGTGGATAGTGTGAAACCAGAGACGGGCCCGGGCCACACCCACAAGTGGTAGAGAGAAAGCCCACCTTATAGGCCCAAGGGGTTCCATCCTAAAACCAATTGGCTATAGGAGGAGTAACCCTTAGGGGTTATAAGGTGAACATTTCACCTCTCCACAACCGATGTGGGACTTACATGTGAAGTCTTATAAGGGTCTTTTCACACGCCCCCCTCACATGTAAGCCCATTAACAGAGCCTTAACCGGATGGGTGATTTAATCAGTGACACGAAACCAGTGATTTTAAATCAGAGATACGAACCCATATCCGGCGGCATATAAAATGGCCCGGTTTCAAATCAAGAGACCCAGGATTTAACCATGGGCTCTGATACCATGTGAAATCAGAGACGGGCCCGAGCCACACCCACAAGTGGTAGAGAGAAAGTCCACCTTATAGGCCCAAGGGGTTCCATCCTAAAACCAATTGGCAATAGGAGGAGTAGCCCTTAGGCTTTATAAGGTGGACATTTCAACTCTCCACAACCGATGTGGGACTTACATGTGGGAATATAATAAGGGATTCTTCACACTCCCCCCACACATGTAAGCCCATTAACAAGCCTTATACTGGAGCCCAACAATGGTGGGATTCTTCTCCATGGCATACAAAGCCGAACCGGATGGGTGATTTTAACAAACACGAGATAACGTGTAACCCATTAAATCCGGCGGCAAATAATTGGCCCGGTTTCATATCAAAGAGACCCAGGATATAACCATAGGCTCTGATACCATGTCAAGAACCAACTCAACCAAAAGCTTAAGCTAATGGTTGGAGGCCCAAGATCGGTTTTAATACACTCTAACACGCCCCCTCACGCAAATGCCCTTTGGGCTTGAAGCGTGGACGCAACTACAGGCCCGCCTACCTGGTGCAAAATATACCACTTTGAAAGTGAGGGGTGGTGAGGTTCGAACCCGTGACCTTTTGTCACAAGGTTTGAAAAGATGTAATAGATTTGTTTTTTATGTGCAAGTGGGAGAATACTTGACCCGTCTTAAACTTAAGACGGATAACCCGTCTTATGTAAGACTTATTGGAATAAACAATGTGACTTATTAGCATTCATATATAATATAATATAATAAACAATTTGTTCATAAATTTATGTCAAATCGACCTAATTACTTATTTGACAAATCTATTACCGCAAAAATTGAAAGTATATGGAGTATTATTCATCTAATACGGAGTAGTAAAAATTTTATGTAAAATCAAAGCACGTTTAAATTATACATAAAGGATTAGTGATTAAGTTTAATTTACAAGTATATTGATCAACTTCAGTAATATGCCTCGTTGAAGTGAATGCCTCTTATGTATACAATCAAGATTATCCAAACTCTTAATAATTTTTCTTTAGCAAAATTGCTCGAAACTTTTGAAATAAAATTTCAGTTGATGGTTGTCAAAAATTCTTCTGTCAATTCGCATATCACGTGCCCGAAATTTTTTCACTTATACGAATCTGAGGCTCCTAGCTAGAATATGATGATCGGTTTGTGCATGCTATGATACCTTATTAATACTATATCAACCAGAGAAGTTTAATCTACGCCGATAATTTCGTATATTACCATATACCGTAATATTTTCTAACAAAAACAAAAGAAAGAGGAGAATATAGGGTGGTAACTTGAAATAACTTTTCTTGGATCCTACGTGAAACGATTGTCACTATTATTATTAACACAAATTATTAATAGTTATTGATTTCGACGGCCAAAGATATAAAGTAAACCAAAGGAATGATGAAAAAGTTTCAAGTGCAAAAGAAAAGTAGGCAAGGTGTGATTTTGCAACAACATCAACAACATTTAAAGTAAAGGAAAAATTAAAATAAAAAAATAAAAAATAAAAATCCAACAACAACATCAAACAGTTCTAGGTGCATACCAGACAAAGTAAAATTAAATTCTGATAAAGATAGTGTGATATTATATACTATTGTCGATAAATAGCAGGTCTTCTATAAAATCGTCTTAAAATATCAAATCTACTAATTATTAAAGATAAAGATTTAAACATACAGATAACTAACACTCTTCGTGTGAGAGACTGAGAGGTCTCCTAATAATTTTACTGAAACCGTCTCACTAAAAAATCTGTCATCGTGATGAGTTTTGAGAGGTTTTGACTATGCCCGAATAGAAGAGAAGGTTGCCACGGGAATCCATTCATGCTAAAACCAATTGATAATAGTAGGTCCCATGTGTCTTTGTGAGGTGAAGATTTCTCATTGGCTCTACCGATATGAGACGACTTCACATGTGGAAGCTTAATATTTTCTGACACATCAACAAATTACTTCACAAAATAGACTACTCATTTATTTAATTTTATTCGTTATCTTATATTATGAACAAAGTAAATTACTATCACTATCACTATTTACCATCACTATTATAACACAGTAGTGTCTTAAAATATGATTTACCAAAATTATAATTTTATATTTTTAACGCAGATTATGTATGACGTATTTTGATAGTTTTTGTCTTGCTATAGTAAAGTGTATCCCCTTGAATTGTAAAGTAATGATCAATAAGGCATTCTTTTCAATTTAATTTAATTTCTTATAAGTTCATTTCAATTTCCTTCACTCCTATAAGTTAATTTCAATTCTTATAAGTTCATTCAATTTCCTATAAGTTCAATTTCACTCACATAAGTTAATTTCACTCTATAAGTTCAAATTCCTATAAGTTCAAATTCTTATAAGTTCAAATTCCTATAAATTCTATTATGTTTTTTTTTTTATATAACTATTATTATTGCATAATAATAATAATAATAATAATAATAATAATAATAATAATAATAATAATAATAATAATAATAATAATAATAATAATAATAATAATTTTTTTTTTTTTTGTGGAATAAAAAATTAAGGGTCGAAAATGAAATAAATTAAGGGTCAAAAATGAAATAAATTGACACCTATAAAACATTTCTACAAAATGCAATACTAAAATTCTCGAGAAAATAAATATAGTATATTAAAATATTTAACCGAGCCAACTTATTTATAATCAACTATATATTAAGATATTTAACTATACTAGACCGCAAAATCGATTTTGAACACTATTGTCTATTATTAGTAAAATTAATCATTTTGAATAAATTAAAAGATTTTAATTATTGTAATCATCATCATCATTACTATAAATATCATTGTTATTATTGTTATTATTTAATAAATTTTTTCATATTATATTAATATTAATATTAATATTAATATTTAAATTATTATTATTGTTATTATTATTATTATTATTATTATTATTATTATTATTATTATTATTACTATTCAATAAGTTTTAAATTCTAATAAATTTAACTCCAATAAGTTTCAGCTCCTATAAATTCAGCTCCTATAAATTCAGCTCCTATAAGTTCAAATTTCACTCCTATAAGTTCAAATTTCACTCTTATAAGTTCAAATTTCACCTATATAAGTTCTCCTATAAGTTCAAATTTCATATGTTCTAGAAAGAACAGGGCCTAAGTCTCTTGTTCATACTTTGTTTCAAAGTATACGGTAATTATACATTTATACATACACGACAACATATATCAGATAACTTAATTAACAATACTCCGTACTAATAAGACATTCCAATGACAATTAACATTTAACAACAACAATAATAACAATATTACTCGGACAAAATTAAACTTAAAATGACAATATATTCAATAATTATTCAGATTATCAATACTATAATATTTCAACATTCATGATAATGAAAATAAGAGGTAGTAATTCGAGTGATAAGTGTGAAGAATCCCTTATTATATTCCCACATGTAAGTCTCACATCGGTTGTGGAGAGGTGAATTGTTCACCTTATAAAGCCTAAGGGCTACTCCTCCTATTGCCAATTGGTTTTAGGATGGAACCCTGGCCATGAGGCGCTTTCTCTACCACTACATGCGCTGCCCGTCTCTGATTTCATAATAAGATCATCTGAACTAAAAGCAATTACATTTTATAATCCTTAGACACATACTTACTGAACCCACGTTAAAAAAAAATCGACAATTAGAGTAACAATTTCTATTGAAGATGAATCCAGCCTAATATAAATTCCCACATGCGATCCCACATCGGTTACTCCACCTATTGCCATTTGGTTTTATGATGGAACTTCCTAGACCTTATAAGCGAACTCTCTCATACAATCGGGTGTGGGCCAGACCCGTGGAATTTAACAATTTCCCACCCCTTTTTCTCCAAAACTTTTTTTTTTTTTTTTTTGTCAAATTATAACTCATTTCAATCCCTCAAAATCTCATAGACCCACAACACACCCAAAAAAAAAAACAATCATGAAATCTCCTCAAACACTAAGCACTCCAAAAAAGCATTCCTTCATCAACTTCTTCTACAACTATCACTCTTCTTCTTACTTATTTTCCCTTAAATTTACCTTCTTTTTTTACCACTTCATTCACTCACATTTTTCAACCTTCAATTTTTTTTCAAAACCATGTCACTTCACTCTTACACAATTTCCCTTATTTTCCTCTGTTTTTTCTTCTTATTTTCACAATTACTCGTCGACACGACACACTCGAATGGAATCCCTCTCGAATTGTCGTCTTTAATCGCTCTCAAAACCTCCCTAAATGACCCCCAAAACACCCTTAACACCTGGGACCACACCCGTGTTTCCGAGGACGACGACAATAGCCACATTTGGTGCTCTTGGTCCGGAGTCAAATGCTCTCCCAAAACGTTCCAAATTACGTCCCTAGACCTCTCGTCTCGCAACTTGTCAGGCGAAATTCCACTTGAAGTAACGCAACTGTCGTCGCTAAAACACCTGAACCTAAGCAAAAACGCGTTCAGCGGCCCGTTCCCTGTCGTGTTATTTCAAATTTCCGGCCTTAAGACGCTCGACATTAGCCACAACGACTTCGACTCGAGTTTCCCACGTGGCATTTCCGGCCTTAAGCAGCTCACATACCTTGACTGTTACAGTAACGACTTTGTGGGCCCACTTCCAGTAGACCTCCCCGAAAACCGCCACCTCGAGTACGTAAACCTCGGCGGGAGCTACTTCGAGGGCGGTATTCCACCGAGTTACGGCAGTTTTAAAAACCTGAGTTTCCTGCATTTGGCAGGGAACCTCCTCAACGGTTCAATTCCGTCAGAAATCGGGTTTTTACCAAAAATTCAGCATATTGAGATCGGGTACAACCCGTTTGACTCTGCGATCCCGAAAGAAATCGGTTTGCTGTCGAGTTTACGACATTTAGACATATCGAACTCGAGTTTGTTTGGGAACATACCCGAGGAAATCGGGAACTTAACGATGCTCACCACTTTGTTTCTGTTTAAAAACCAGCTAAACGGTTCGATCCCGGGAACAATATCGAAATTGAGAGAGCTGACAATGCTCGATTTGTCCGAGAACGCACTGTCTGGCGCGATTCCCGAGGGGGTTTCGGAATTAAAACAGCTGACGTTCCTGAGCCTGCTCAGGAACGACCTCAGCGGCGAAATTCCAAACAGCGTCGGTTTTCTCCCGAATTTGCAGTTCCTTTTGCTCTGGAGCAACGACCTCACGGGGTCGTTGCCCGCAGAGTTAGGAAGCGGAGGAAATTTACAAAAACTCGACGTGTCGTCGAATAAATTAACGGGTCCTCTGCCAGAAGGCCTGTGTGTCGGGAACGCGTTGGAGAAACTTATACTATTCGACAACGCGTTCACGGGAGAATTGCCGAGGTCGCTCGTGAATTGCACTTCGTTGGTTCGTGTTCGAATCGAGAATAACAAATTTAGTGGCAGTATCCCTTACGGTTTAGGGCAGTTGCCTAATCTTGTTTATATGGATTTAAGTAATAATATTTTTAGTGGCAATTTACCTAGTGATATCGGGGTGGGCCCGAAATTGGAAAATTTGAACATTTCGATGAATTTTTTCGAGGGGGAGTTGCCCGCGGGGGTCTGGAACGGTCAAAGTTTACAAATTTTGTCCGCGTCTGTAAGCGGGATAACGGGGAATATCCCGGATTTTAAAGGGTGTAAAAACTTGTATCAGATCGAATTAGAAGGTAACAAATTAAATGGGAGTATACCTTGGGATATAGGGCATTGTGAGAAATTAGTGACCTTAAATTTGAGGAAGAATTTTTTGATTGGAATTATTCCATGGGAAATCTCTACATTGCCTTCAATTAATGTGGTTGATCTTTCATATAATTTGTTGAGTGGTAGAATACCTTCTAATTTTGATAATTGTGGGACTTTAGAGACTTTTAATGTGTCCTATAATCGATTGAGTGGTCCTATACCGTCGTCGGGGTCGATTTTTCCTAATTTGCACCCGTCTTCGTTTGGTGGTAATGTGGGATTGTGTGGGGATTTGCTTGGGAAGCCTTGTGTGAATTCGAGTTCTGTGGTTGGTGCTGGGGTGGTTAAGAAGTCGGAGCCTAGGACAAAGGCGGGCACGGCTGTGTGGATCACGGCCGCCGCGTTTAGTGTGGGGCTATTTGTTTTGATTGCCGGGATCAGGTGTTTTAGTCACAGAATCAACGATAGTAGTGGTAGTGGTAGTAGTAATGGTAACTGCGGTGAAGTTGGTCCTTGGAAGTTAACGGCCTTTCAGAGGCTAAATTTCACTGCAGATGATGTGTTAGAGTGTCTAGCCATGAGCGATAAAATTATCGGGATGGGGTCTGCAGGGACGGTTTATCGAGCGGACATGCCAGGAGGCGAGGTCATAGCCATCAAAAAGTTGTGGGGGAAACAAAAGGAGACCTCAAGAAGGAGACGAACCGGTGTACTTGCCGAGGTTGAGGTCTTAGGTAATGTGAGACATAGAAACATTGTGAGGTTATTGGGGTGTTGTACTAATAAACATAGTACAATGTTGTTATATGAGTACATGCCTAATGGAAGTCTCGACGATTTACTACACGATAAAAATAAGGGCGCAAATTTGGTGGCTGATTGGGTCACGAGGTACAAAATCGCCCTAGGGGTGGCCCAGGGAATCTGTTACCTTCACCACGACTGTGACCCTGTTATTGTTCACCGTGATCTAAAACCCAGTAATATCCTCTTGGATGTCGATATGGAGGCTAGGGTCGCTGATTTTGGGGTTGCTAAGCTCATTCAAACCGACGAATCAATGTCCGTCATTGCCGGATCGTATGGCTACATTGCACCAGGTAAATATTTTCAATTTTTTGCCTCTTAAACATTATTTCATTTCATGACATTTAAATATATTAAAAGCATAATCGAATTACTCATGTGCAATAATAATATACAATAACAAGGTAATAACAAATCTATAAAATACATAGGCTTTTTAATTTAATTTATTCTTACATAATTAAATATATATAGACATTTTTGTGTACTCCATGTATCAAAACAATTTATTTATTCTTACATGTATAGAGTTCAATTATAATGCACGTTATTTTTGTGTACTACATAATTAATTAAATATTTGGAAGCATTGTTGTTTTTGTTCATTTTATTTATGTGTACGAACTATAAATCGACCCATGCAAATGGAATGTATTGCAATTTGCAAACATCACATGATGTTGATTCATCAATCATGTGAATGTACACTTTTTCAATATTATAGCTCATAAATTAATTTTATTTACTATTTAATAATCAACTCGTAACCCGATTAGATTCAATTACAGTATGACACGGGTTAATAAATAAAAATCTTAAATTAGTTATTTCCTGTATATTTAACCTGTTTCTTTTTACTTGTGCAGTTCATTTAAATTTGAAAAAAAATTATATTTACTCTCATTAATGCTTAAACTCAACCATATATAAATATTTTTTAATATAGATTATCTTATAACTATTTAATATTAATATTAATATAGTGAAATAAAAAGTAGAATAATTCTTTTGCACTATTTACATGTTACTTCATCTTTGTTACTCCCACTAATATTATTACGCGTGAATAGCCATGAACCTACTTTTTTTTTCTTTCTTTTTATTTATATAAAGGACCCACCAATAAATTTGTCAAACAAAGTTTTTTATGTCATTATTATTTGATGCAACATATTTATTGTATTTATATGGTGAAAATTAAAAGTTGTTTTCTTGTTTGTATTTGATTTCATACAATTTTAAAACTACCCTTTTTACCCCACCTTAACATGATATGTTAGTTGGTAGCTTGTTACCATCAAACTATATAAATAATTATAATATATATTATCTATTTATTAGTAGTTTACTAATTACTACAACCTTTTAATAATAATAATAATAATAATAATAATAATAATAATAATAATAAACATACGTATGTATATATATATATATATGGATTAATTAATACGGAGTACTTGTATGCATACAATAAATCGTCTTTATTACTAAAATAATAATCACATTTTAATTATAAATATCTCGTTGTTGTACGCATGTAACAGTTTGTTACTTTTTGCTCTGTTGTAGAGTACGCCTATACATTACAAGTCGACGAGAAGAGCGACATCTACAGCTACGGAGTCCTCCTCCTCGAAATTTTAACCGGTAAACGATCAGTCGAGCCTGAATTTGGAGACGGGAACAGCATCGTCGACTGGGTCCGTACCAAAATCAAGTTAAAAAACGGGATCAACGACATCCTCGACGACAATGCAGGCGCCTCGTGCCTGTCAGTCAAGGAGGAAATGCTTCTCCTACTCAGAGTCGCTCTGTTGTGCACGAGTCGCAGCCCCGTTGACAGGCCTTCGATGCGAGACGTTGTGTCGATGTTGCAGGAGGCTAAGCCTAAGAGGAAGTCCCCCGGTCACGGTGACGGTCACGGTTGTGGTGGTGGTGGTGATGACCATGTCATTGAAATTGGTGGTTGTGGTGGTGACCTTTTAGTAGACAAGAAATAGACTTTTTTTTTCGTTCATATTTAAATATAAATGTATAATTCTCTTTTTATTTTATTTTTTAATTTTTGTATATTTTTTTTTTCTCGAGATTTGGGGTAAGGACAATGATAGAGCGCCATCAGATTGTATCGACTGGATGTGGCCCCCGCGATCAGACGAGTGTTTAAATTGTGAGTTGGTATAGAAGTAATGTACTATTAGTAGAGTACTACGGAGTAATTTTTTTTTTAATGAAGAATTTCTAGGTAAATTTATTATATTTACATTATAATTGAGATTAATTATATAATTTTTAGAAAAAAAAAAAAATACATTATAGAAAAATTTCCAAATTTATGATAAGGAAATTAATTTTCCTACATAACATAGTATTAGTAATTCAACTAGAATTCCAAAGAATTTAGTCTAGCTATATATATATATATGAGGTTTTGAGTATCAATCAAATTGATCATATATTATAACACTCTCAAATTCTTTTTATTTCTTCGATTTATCGACGACATAATAATAACAGTAATAATCGTATTAAAAAATGGAGACGACGATGGGTTCTTGGGAAAAAGTCGACGATTTATTGGAAGAAATCGAACATCTTCGTTATTACCTCTCTGAAGACGAATTTAAAGATGTTTTCGTCAAGGAGAAATTCAATCAACGGGTTGTGGAGAGCCTGCGACGAGAAAGACAAGAAAGACTTCACAGGGAAAAGCAACCCGTGATTATCGTCGACGAAAATATGTCTGACGAAACTTCTACTACTACTACTAGTACTAAATGTGACAACTTGCCTGATGATTTTGAAATCAATGAAACAGTCGAGCAGTCGAAGAAACGGAAAGGGAAAAACATTATTAACAGTCCGCCCCACGAAACTAATAAATGTGATAACAAGTGTGATGATTTTGAAATCAATGAAAGAGTCGAGCAGTCGAGAAAACGAAAAGGGAAAAATATTATCAGTAGTAACAAAAGGCTGAAACAAGAGAAGAAGTCGAAGAAGAAGACGGTGTTCAGAAAGAAAAAAGACGGTGATCGACATGGCGGGCCTATAGTAGAGGAACTACCAAGGGAGTACATTGAGAGTATTAACATGTTAAATGGAAGAGAAGTGAAATTGGTAGCACAAAAGAAGTTAACATCAACAGATGTAAGTGAATACCACAACAGAGTAACTTTTTCAGAGAACAATGAAGTCATAAACAATGATTTCTTGAATATTCAAGAGATTCAAATACTTAGAAGAAAGGAGAAACTATGTGTTAGGTTATTAGTGCCTTCAAATTTGGATGGTGGAGTTACAACAATGGTGAGTATGAGTAAGTGGGAGATGAATGGTAATTGGTATTATGCATTCGTGACTCCTTGGAAGAAGGTGGTTTTGGAAAACGGGTTTAAGGCGGGCCAGGTCGTTCAGGTTTGGTCGTTTCGGTATGATGATGGTGAGGGGGTGGAACGGCTAGGGTTTGCTGTCGTTAGGGTTCACGAGGCTGGTCAAAGTAGTGGTGGTAGTAGTGACGGTGTTAAGACTTATGAAGTTGGTGAGAGTAGCGGTGGTGGTAAGGGTGTCGAGATTCATGAAGTTGGTGAGAGTAGCGGTGGTGGTAAGGGTGTCGAGATTCATGATGTCGGTCAAAGTAACGGTGGTAGTAATGGTGGCGATTCTGGTGGTGGTAGTGGTGGTAGTAATGATGGCAGTTGTGGGAGCAGTGGTGACAGCAGCGACGGTAGCGGTTCTACTGTGGTTCGCAAGGGTAGCGATGGTCGCGTTATAAAAATTCGTTTTAAAGGAGTTCGTATCTGTAATGACTCTTAATATTAACAGTAATTATATTATATACTCCTATGTAGTTTTTCTGCAAGTAATTTCCGTGAGTCTTTTTTTTTTTTTTTTTTTTTTTTTTATTAACTGCATAATCTTTAACCAAACTTAAGAACAAATGCGCGTAATATAACTTGAGAATGAAACAACCGGTCTATACTAACACGAATGACGTTCGACATAATTTTCGTTATCTGAGATTGAATATCTGCAAATTGAGCTTTACATATGCTGTGAACAATCGAAAGCTATATTCACAACAAAAATCGTTGCTATAATCAGCAAGATACGCAGGAACATGTGTGAGTATGAATGTTATGATACAGACCTCTGAATCAAGAGGATCATAGAATTTGACAAGGAAAAAAGAATTTCCGACTATCGCTTTTATTCTGTAGTTTTTTTAGGGGAAAACAAAAATTTTATGGGCGAAATCATCTACGGTAAACCAAGATCTGTGTTTTCCCAAATGCAACCTTCGTTTGAGCGTATCTCCGAAGTAAACTCGAAGTGGCAACATATACCTTTTCCGGGAATTGATTTTCTGGTTGGACGTCAAAAACTGTATTAGACTCTACTGACCCTCCTAACGAAAAAATAAATAAAAGTTGCTTTTTAATTTTCATAATTTAGTTGCGATCAAAATAGTTGTATCAGTTAAAAACACGACTTAATATAAATTTTTGGTTTTAGTATTGAAATTCAAAAAAATTATACTCCGTATATAGAACACTAACCTGAGTAACCTCCGAGATACCCGAGGAACGCTCAAATCAAAGGGTCACATTTAGGGAAAGATCAAAACTCGAGGCAACCTTCGATAATTCCCCAAAAAAATAATCTCTCGTATCGCCTCAGTGCCGCTTCATTTCTTGGAAAATATTAGCCACCTTCGGAGATAACCTCGGTAGGAACTTGAACAACTGCACCGGTATTTTGAAAATTAGTAGCGAAAAATTAGAACACGATTACACGAATACATATCACCATTTCCCAAGATAAAAAAGCAAAAAGCGTAGTTACCCAAAGCTTTACGCAGGCGTCCATGATTACAGGAACGAGGCATATGAAAATAGTAATTGCAGACTGGTCGACTACCAGACCGTAATGCTCGACTATAATTTCGCAGACTGTCTCCCAACCTGATTCAGAATGATACCTGTAACGTAAATGGTCGTAATTCGTGAATACTCATTATAAGACGTGTTTACATCTGTCAGATGATAGAAGTTGAGTTCATTGTAAATTTACCCTAGAAATATGTCTGTGATGAGGATGATAAGGAACGCCTTTCCCGTGTCTGAAATGTTGTTGATAATTTTATATCCCGTGAATTTCAGTAACGTCACCTGAATTGATTCCGGAAAATGAACATCGTCTCATATACCATGAAAAAGGAGTGGCGTAAGAAGTGAATAGGCAACGAAATCTTTACTTTATTCTGGTTGAAGTATAGGAGAAGAAACAGCGATACTCCAAAGACCGTATCAGACCATATATTGGCAAATGCACTTCGATTGTTTAACCTCCATTCATCTCGTAACTCTAACCTACATTAAACCAGAAAGAGCATCCATAGTAAATGACTCCACTTATGTATATACGAACATGTTCTCTTTGTCTTGAGTCGTCTGAAGTTTTCAGAATACTTTCGAACATTCTTTCTGAAGTATTCTGAAGTGTTTGATAAGTTAAGGATAAATAAGATGAGAACACGTCGGTTTAACATTAATAAAGCTAGTACAAAAGGTGGTATTCAGTCTGTCGTTCTGCTAGCATTCAAAAAGTTCTCGTAATGACATTAGATAATGAAATCTGCAAGAATGAAACAGCTATGCACGAAATCTTACGCTTTATGCCGCAGTTCCCACCACGTTTCTTCCTCGGAAAGAGGAGGAGATTTACCAATCTCAATTTCAAACCGTAGCCTTGCTTTTTCAGTTTTCAGTTCCTTGGCCATTTCAAGCTTTTGTTCTCTTCGTACGTCAAGTAACTCCGCTGCTAGTGGTACAGTCTTGACATATCTGAACAGAGAAAACCATGTCACGATAAATCATGATTATACATGTCAGCTATATAGCAAGCTAAAAACGTAATTTACGTCTAAAACGAGAATCACCTGTCGAGAAAAGGCATGAGAACATAATCGTGAACAAGAAAATCCAACATCCATGGTACAATGATAAGAACTGCCAAAAATTTAGCCTGCGACAGATGACATATAACTTATCAGATAATTGGGCAAGAAACCGACGATGGCAGCTCTAAACGTTGGCACACCAAACTTCATACAGATCCATTTTCATTTATGATTGACAGGATGATGCTCCTCTACAATGGATAACATTGCTCTATGGATCTGATCAAAATGATCTAAGAATAGAGCAATGTTTACAGTATAATGGTCTTCCATTCATTAGAATTTGCAGCACATTCATGAACGAGCATCTAAATCAAGCTCGAAAGAAACTATGAGGGAATAAGCAAAGCTACAGAGGCAAGAGTCCGAAAGTAGTTTCTGTTCAAACGCTTTTCAAGTTATAAATTCATGCAACTAGGTGCAACATCAATCGTATTGGTCAAGACGTATAGTATCAACAACAACACGGTGAACGACCGTGCTTTTCATATAAAAATGTCTCATCTCATCATCCATTTTTATTTTTAACCTACATTGCACCCTTCCTTCAGAGTATTTGCCAAGATAGTGATTTACCACCTAACTAAAAGAGTTCATCAGTTCATGTCATCACACCCAACAAAAATTGCACAACATAAATGTTGCAATTAAAGCTACTAAATACTTCAGCAAACTATAAATACTTCAAAACACGCTAACTTCGTAAACCTTCAGACTTAAAACTACTTAAAACGACGAGAACATGTACTCAAAAACTACATTACATCAGTATAGCAAGAGGCCATTACCGAATTAGACGAAGCATAACGAAAAACACGATCCTCATACAACAAATCATCCTCCTCTTTCCCAACCAAAAAATCCCTAACAGTCTCAACCAAGCCTCTCTGAGGAAACAACTCCTCAGGATCACCTTCAACATCTTCTTCCCTCAAACCTCCCACATTATCACCACCGTCTTCGAAATCAACATAATCACTCCATTCTTCTCTCATCACCCCACCATTTCCTTCATCAAACACAAGCCAATCATCCCAATTTCTATTCTCTTCATTCCTCATACCCTCTTGAGCTTCTCTCAACTCGACTATCGCCTCGGCTCTCTTCTTCCACGCCTCAAATTTCACCTCATCCTCCGACAACGACGAAGACGAATCATCATCGTTTTCAATGACATCTTCTTCTAAATCTTCCTCCCTAAAACCAAACCAATTACCATCTTCCTCAAAGAAAAACCTCTTCCACCAACTACTCTTCTTAGAATCATGCCCCTTTTTATTCTTCTTCTTCCCCCTTTTCGCACTCGTTACGACTAACCCTAGAATTCTATCATTCCTCACACCATTACAACACTTCAAAACCCTTAAATTGGGTGAAAAGTTGCTACTTTTTCTATTAACTGAGGTGCATAAACTAGAATTAAACACCATTAAATTGTTAAATAACACTACTGAAGTGCTCATAACACACAAACCCACATTTTCAGATGAGAATTCCTGACAAAGTTTGTGTTTTTCTTACTGGGTTTTTGCTCAATTTCAGGTGTACAAAGTTTCAGGAGTCAAGAAGTTGATCATGTGTGTCAATTTCTTCTGGGGATAGAAACCCTAATTTCGGGAGAAATTAGCATTTTGTGAAATTAATTTGGGGGGAAAATGCGGAATTTTGCAGAGAGTTGTGAGAAAGAAGAGAAGCATGAAATGGATAAAGTAGTTTTATGTTGAGTAATGAGATAAACCTCTACAAATATTTTTGGTTAATTTTCCAAAAATCATCAAATTATTCACATTTTTTTAAAATAATTGCTAATCACTTTTGCTATGCTTAAATGGATATAAATTGGGCCACAACTCACTAGTTCTACCATTGAAGATTTGAAGCTAACATTATTCTTTTGGAAAAAAGATTATTTAGGTCAGGTTCTTTTATAATCTGGGCCACATAGTTATAATAAGTTAGAATTTCACCATATCTTTCCAATTAAAACTTTAATTTACACTGACTTTTCATCCTATAAGTTAGAACTTTTATAAGCTCAACTCAGCCCTATAAGCTCAAATTCTTCTATAAGCCTGGCCCAAAAAGTTAAAGAATGCGCCTTACTTAAAAAAATAAAAATAAAAGGAAATGATTAGTATGATATTGTCTCTAGAATGTGTACATATTAGACGAGTTTTAGTGTATACAATGTGACTAATTTTCGAGATCAAGAAGTGTTATGGTAAACTTTAACTCATTATATTTCGCATAATAATAGTGTTGTAGACTGTTTAACTCAAGATTTACTGATTATCAATATGATTCAATACTATAACTAAAGAAAATTTCATTTTTATGCACTAAATTATTACCTTTGTATTTGAGTACGAAGTAGTTTTTTTTTGGTTTTTTTTTTATCATTCCTATTAAAAAAAGTTCACCCAAAATCAAAAGTGTCACTCTAATTTTATTTGTCACACAATAATCACATTAAATAAAAGCGATCAGCATAACGAACTAGCTAACGTGACAATCCTCTTTTTCTCTAACCTATGAGCCTGTCCCGGCGCCCCGTCATACATCTAAACATATTGATTACTTTTTTCAACTTTCGATGTCGGAACCACCCACAATTCCACTAAAATAACCAATAAAAGTGATTAAATACATACGACCACATCTGAATTTCAGATCACCTATCTATAAATCCGAACACAATTATAACCCGACCCAAACTGATCGGACCCCATCGTCCATAGGAAGTGAATGCTCAAAACAATCCCTAGTTCTTCCCAAACTAATCATAACAGAATTTAACGATAATACTGTTATAAAAACACACAAAAAAAATCTCAAACAAAAAAAAAAATTCTCAGAACAAAAAAAAAAAAAAAATGTCATTCACCTGCTCACACTGGTGGCATGCACCAGTCTACTTAACCCTCTCAATCTTCCTCGCCTTCCTCGCCGCCACCTCCTTCCACCCTCCGCCACCGCCACTGCCGCCACCGCCACCGTCTGCCACTGTCTCGGCTGCCTCACAACCACCCATCTCGGCCCTGGCGACTGCCACGCTTCGTTCCAACAACTTCTCCATCATGGCCACCCTCCTTCAGTTCTTGTCCCCACCACCGTCTTCTGCCACCGTGTTTGCCGTCTCTGACGCCGCCTTTGCTGCCCTCTCTGCCGCCCCGTCGACGGTGGGGATGCTTCTGAAGTATCATACTTTGCCTTTTAAGGTGGATTTTCAAGAATTGTTGAAAAGGGAGAATTTTTCTTGTTTGCAGACTTTGATTCCTTCAAAGATGGTTTCTTTCGTGAGGATTTTCGACGGGTTTTTGAATAAATCGGTTGTTGTTTTGATCAATAATGTTACTGTCACTCACCCTGATTTGTTTCTTGATGATTTCGTCTCGATTCATGGAGTTTCTTCCCCTTTCACTTCACTTGATCAAGATGATATCTTTATCAATTCTCCACACTGTAATGATTATAAAAATAGTAAAAGTAATGAATTTAGTAATCAAAGTTCAAATATTTCAAAGAATCGTGTCGAATGGGTGAAGATGATAAGAGCACTGAGCTCAAGTGGATTCGTGTCGTTTGCAATCGGGCTGAATTCAGTTATGGGCCGGGTTCTCGACGACAACCCGGGGTTGGGCCCGGTGACGGTCCTTGCACCGATGGAATTCGGGTTCGTGAGTTCGTCAGGTTGGTTGTTGGATAGGGTTGTGAGGTACCATGTTTTGAGTCGGAGGTACACTTGCGCAGAACTTGCAGCGCTGCCTGCACACAGTTTACTGGCGACATTGTTAGCAGGGAATGTTGTCGAGGTTGGTGTGAACGGTAATGTTTCTCGTGGTTTGGCTGTTAATGGAGTCGATGTTGTCGTGCCTGAGATGTTCAGTTCTCGGATGTTTGTCGTTCATGGCATTTCTAGAGCTATGGATTTTCTTGAGCATGTAGATACTTGAGGACTTATGTACTGTACTGCCTTTGTAGAGCTTGCAGTTGTTAGATTTCTCGGTTTAGTTTTGTACATAGATGAGGCGACATTATTTTTCGAGTAAACTTTTTCTTTTGTTGTGAAACCTTTTCATCTGTGTTTGAGCATGTGTTCGTCATTCAGTAGTATCCTCGTATCGTTGAGAAAATGTACTCACAACCCATGGTCAGATCCTGTCAACATCAATTTCAGAAAACGAGATGTGGATTGTGACAATTCTTATGTGCTTGTTTGGCGTGTTTGAAAATCGAAAAACAAGCTCTAAGTAGTTTCACAATGGAATATTATAGTTCGAGTTCTATTTGAATCGTGTTAGTCTCGACTCAAGCATCAAAGTTGATATGCATGTTTAAATTAAATCTTTTCGTATAAAAGAAGATCTGAAACTCGACAGAGTATGATACGTCATCTCCTATATGTAACCAGAGTAAAATGATGTACACATGTCGAAAAGACGAAACAACAACTTATTATTTTCTCCATCGAGAGCAAGTATTATCCCATGAACGCATTACAGAGTTGTGATCGATGAAAAAAAAAAAATCCGCAAACGACGAATTAATTTTGGTTATCCTTGAGTAAACATATTTGTACATTACACATTGAACGTAGCAGCATAAGAGCCTCACAGGTAGAACATTGTTTCACAGTCAAGCATCGGGTATGAGAACGACAGATCCAGTAGTTTGGCGGTTCTCGAGGGCTGTATGAGCCTCAGCCGCCTGAGATAACGGAAACTTGTGGTTAACACGAATGCGTAGGACGCCTTTAGCGACATTTTCAAATAATTCTCAAGCGGCTTCCAGCAGCTCGTCTCGGGTCGCAGTGTAATGCATGAGTGAAGGCCTCGATAAGGAGAGGGATTTCACTGCGAGTGCCGGCACTGGAACAGGGTCGGGTGTCCCCGAGGATTGGCCGAACAACACCAGGTGTCCTCGTAATTTCAAGCAATCCAATGATCCCTGAACATAGGAATTCGATCGTAACATTAGCATGCGGGTACATGCACTTTACGCAAAACGAAGTTGACCATGTATAAAGGCTCAAGCCAACGTGTCTGATATACGAACCCAGTTTGTGAGACCTTATCTCAGGCCACATACTCCAATAACTCTATGATTACATCCATAATGAACAAATGAACGATTAAGCCTGGAGAACTACCTGAAGAGTGTCCTTTCCAACAGAATCGTAGACCACTTCTACGCCTTGGCCCTCTGTAATCTCATTAACACGAGTCACGAAGTCCTCTTCCTTGTTTATTATAACATGGTGGCACCCATCCTCTTTGGCTTGATCTGCTTTCTCTTTTGTCGAGACAATACCAATGACGGTTGCACCGAGAGCATTCGCCCATTGGCATAAAAGAGAGCCTACACCTCCAGCAGCCGCATGAACAAGGATAGTATGACCGGATTCGACCTACAAATTTGAAAGTTAGAGAATGCAACAAACCAACAGTATTTCTATGATCCTCCGCATTTTCAATTGAAGCACAACCAATATACCTTGAAGCAGCGACGAAGTAAACAATGAGCCGTTAAACCCTTTAGCATGACAGCTGCTGCAGTAACAGGATTGACAGAAGATGGAACAGGCACGACTCTGTTAGCAGGAAGTATCTGTTCTTCTGCATATGAGCCCATTGGATTACCAGCATAAGCAACAAGATCTCCGACCTGCCTGCCAGTTAATCCAGGACCGACCTCGACCACCTCCCCAGCTGCCTCCATCCCTACCACCATATCATCACATATTCATGTTAATCGATGTTAGAACCTGTTCTCCTCATCTAATATTTTCAACTTATCAAACACTTGAAGAAAAAATAACTTCAGACAACTTCACATGATTTCACAAAACTTCAAACTTTACACTACTTAGTTTTCTAAAGCGTTTGATAAGATAAGTACAAATAAGATGAGGAGAACACGTCCTTAAAAAACAATAAATTTCAGAAAACTTTAGAATTTAGATAACTTAAGACGAAAAGAACAAGTTCTTAATGCTTTAAAAGACACTAAGTTTGTGTGAAACAATCACAGATATGACTCATGATCAAACATTCAATTACGCGTATTTCACCCCAAGATCACACAAGAGTGTTTCACCATCAATAAAAGTTAAGATCCGAATCGTGCAGAGGCTAGAAAAGAGTATGAACCTGGTGTGAAGGGTATTGTAGCAGGCTTGTACACTCCTTTTCGAAAATAAACATCGATGAAATTGAGACCGATTGCTTTGTTTCTCACACGAATCTCACCCTCTTTAAGCTCCCCTAATTCAACTTCCTCCCACTTCAGTACCTACAGTCATTACCATCATCACCTTTTTCAGTCTCTAAGTAATTCCAACCTGTTAAAAACTCTACGGCGTGATCACTTCAGCTAACAACGAGGATTCAGATGTACGCAACCTTATCACCCCTCGCAATTCCAAATATCAAACACTTTTTCACACAAAGTTATGAACTTTACAGAAACTTTACTGAAGGGTACATCAAAAAGAGGCAAAATCAACAAAATTGCTCAAAAAAATTCATACCCAACAAAGCAATTCTTCCCAAATGAACATTGCAGTGATGAATTTTGTCATAAAGGTTATAAATTCAATGATCAACCATCAACCCACAAGCAAAATCACAGGAAAAAAAAAACAATGAATACCAACAAACAAGCACAAAAATCAATGATCAACCATCAACCCACTTGCAAAATCATTAAAAAAAAACACAGTTAATTGAACACTCAGACACACATAGCATTAATTTATTAATCATAATCTCAGTTAAGCATAACATCAAACAGGTGGAGTGCATGACCTCTGGACCACCATGCTCATAAACCCTAATAGCTTTCACCATTTTTGAAGTTACTGATGGATTATCAGATGGAGTTGAATGAACCCTAATTGAAAATTTGGGAGTAATTGGGTGAATTAATGGGGAAGAAGTTGCAGAAATGCTATGATCAGTTGAATAATTAGGTTGAAAAAATGGGTTATTATAATAAAGGGATGATGATCTTGATAATAATTGGGTTTTTGTTTTTGTAATAAAAAGAGGATTTTGACGTAACGAATGATGTTGATTATGTAAAATGAATCTTCCTCTTAAACATGCCATATTACAAAATTCGAAATATCGTAAATCGTTATACTATTTTGATTTTAATTTCGAGTGATATTTAAGTGCAAACTATAATTATAATGTTATGTCGGCCATATATAATCTGTCAGAATAGTTTTAAATCGATTAGTCGAATATTGAGTCCTGCATATGGGGCCACCTCCTACTCGTCGGCTTGCTGTATCTATGGACAATATCAGCTAATGACTCATGCTAGCGTACCTCAAATGAATTCTAGGGTTAATGTTTTCCTGAAACCATGAAGTCTGTAGTCGCAATGTCTCAAGTGTGCAACGTGCTACAATAGCCTCCTACTCGTCGGCTTGCTGTATCTATGGACGATATCAGCCAACGACTCATGCTAGTAGACCTCAAATGAATTTAGGGTTAATGTTTTCCTGAAACCATGAAGTTTGTAGTCGCAATGTCTCAAGTGTGCGCAGTAACGTGCTAATTGTATCTCTTATTATGCAAAATGTATTTCGTATTAGATATACAACACTGTATCACCCTATTGAAAACCCGTCCAATTAAATTGTCGTTTCTGCCTCTGTTGGACAATATCCTCCCAACATATTGGGTGTAAGACCTCAAATGAATTTAGGGTCGATGTTTTCCTGAAACCATGAAGTCTGTAGTCACAATGTCTCAAGTTTGCGCAGTAACGTGCTAATTGTATCTCTTACTCCGTATTATGCAAAATGTATTCCGTATTAGGTATACAACACTGTATCACCTTATTTAAAAACCGTCTAGTTAAATCATCGTATCGTGCTACTATTGGACAATATCCTCCCAACATATTGGGTGTAAGAAAAGTCATATTTTAGGAGCATTGGTCAAGAGTGACTGCTTAAACAAAATTAAGAATTGTCCACAAACTACATACAATATCTTCTTCAATCTCAAGTTTCATAGTACAAAAAGTATGGCAAGTTTAGTAGTCACAAATCAAAGTGATGACAATTATAATGGTAAGGTCACTTGGTTTGTGGTACTCTCTTGCATGATGGCTTCCATGGGAGGTGCCATCTTCGGTTATGATATCGGTATTTCTGGTACGAGTACTTTTCTTCTTACGTTCAGACATTATATAAACATTTTTTTTATGTTTTATATGTATGTTTTAGTGAAGATGACGAAACAATTTTCTAAATCTTTGAATGTGTTTCGAAAAAATCGGTTTGAAGGTGGGGTGACATCAATGGAGCCTTTCCTAAAGAAATTCTTCCCAAGAGTGTATGTGAAGATGGTTGAAGACACCAAAGTTAGCAACTATTGCAAATTCAACAGTGAATTGCTAACTTCATTCACATCATCCCTATATGTTGCCGGGTTCTTTGCTTCCTTCTTTGCATCATCAATCACTCGAGTTTTTGGTCGGAAGCCATCGATTGTAGTTGGAGGCGCAGCGTTCCTTGTTGGGTCGGCCATAGGCGGTGCTGCTCAAGACATCTACATGCTTATTCTCGGACGCCTTCTGCTTGGAGTTGGAGTCGGTTTTGCTAACCAGGTAAATATAGTCATATGTACTTTCTTTCTTTTCGTGTCCAAAAAACGATAGAATTTGACTTTTTTGATAAAACTTGTTTGCCTGGACACAAGTTCTTTTCATCTCAAGTTGTCTGAAGTCTAAACTTTTATGCAGTCTGTGCCGCTATATCTATCGGAAATGGCACTCCCGAAGTATAGAGGAGCATTCAACAACAGCTTCCAATTCAGCATAGGAGTCGGAGCATTGACCGCCAACCTAATCAACTACGGCACAGAAAAAATTAAGGGAGGGTGGGGATGGAGGGTGTCACTAGCCACGGCAGGGTTACCGGCTTTCATTCTAACAGCGGGTGCAATCGCTCTTCCCGACACACCCAACAGTCTGATCCAAAGAAGCACCACCGAAAACGATCTTCTACCGAAAGCAAAAACGCTACTTCAAAGAGTACGGGGCACACCAAACGTAGAAGCTGAAATTAACGACCTTATATACGCTAGCAACAGTTCAAGTTCAAGTCTCTCCACCAACCAATTCAAGAGAATCCTACACCGCGAATGCAGGCCACAGCTTGTGATGTCGATAGCCATACCATTCTTCCAACAGGTGACAGGTATCAACGTCATAGCTTTCTACGCGCCACTGCTTTTCCGCACCATAGGGCTAGGCGAGAGCGCATCGCTTTTGTCAGCTGTACTGACGGGTTTCGTAGGAATGAGCTCGACCTTCATATCGATGTTAGTCGTGGACAAATTCGGTCGAAGGGCACTCTTCATTTTCGGAGGTCTGCAAATGTTTCTCTGCCAAATTTCCATAGGGGTCATAATGGCAACTCAATTAGGCGACCACGGAGGCATCAACAAAGGTTACGCAACTTTGGTTTTGGTGCTCATATGCATATACGTTGTCGGGTTCGGGTTATCGTGGGGCCCACTAGGGTGGCTTGTACCGAGCGAGATCTTTCAACTGGAAATAAGATCAGCAGGGCAAAGCATTACGGTAGCTGTCAGTTTTCTGTGCACATTCATAGTTGCACAGACTTTTTTAGCAATGCTGTGTTACTTTAAAGCAGGGATTTTCTTCTTTTTCGGTGGGTGGGTTTTGGTTATGACAGGGTTTGTGTACTGGTTTTTGCCCGAGACCCGAAATATTCCACTTGAGAAGATGAATCAAATTTGGAAGGAGCACTGGTTTTGGTGTCGAATCGTTAATAAGGGTTTTGTATAGACCCGCAAAGGTGATTTCATTAAGCCAACGAAGGACGTGTACTGATCAAATTGTTCTCTTTGTCTTGGGCTGTCGGAAATAGGAAGCATAACGACATTACGCTAAATAGGTTCGTCTATAATGGCCACATTTATTTGCAACATTTGTTGTATTTATCAGTACCAAAATTAGGTTGTGAAGAATCTCAATAATATGTCTTACAAAAATAGTAAAATACTGTGAAAATTTGACAATTATGTCTGATTATATCTACACTAATAGAACAGAAACACCCAGCAACGAAATAAAATGGAGCACTAACCGACTAACGCGACTTGCAAAATCAGTCCATAATCCAATCAGTAGTAATGTAAGGAACGAATATTATTTCCAAACGGTCTCGTTAGCGTCAGTGAAAATGGCGTTGTGATGCTCTATCAGACACCTGATAACCTCCACTGCGGCAAAGTCGATTGGCACTACGTCATCCAATGGTATGGGGGATGACGCGTCTTCATCGTCGCTCTCCTCTGTTTAAACAATAGACAAGCGTATAAAAAAAAAAGTGATTTTCTGTGTAATCAATTTTCAAGAACAGCCTGTCTAACAGCACGCGCAGGGTGAACGATAAAACATGATCTCCAAATTTTTCAAGGTATGTTTTTGAAGTACTCCTTATAATTTTCTGTAGTCGACTGAATTTTTCTAACGTGTATGGAAAGTTGAGAAAAAATAAGATGAAAAGAACATGTTGTAACTCTCGAGAATTTGACCACTCACCAAGAATGTCCCATGAGCCATACTTAGGTGCCGAATTAATCTCGGTCTTCGAGAGTTCTTTGGAGTCACGGTGCCAATATGGTCTATAGATCTCAGGCCTCCTCTCATGCTGCCAGATAATAACCGGTGCCATTTCCTCCGAAAGCGTTTGAGCTCCCATCTACACATGACACAGTAATTAAGACAGAGAGAAAAAAATTAACATGAAGAAAGCAAGCAAGCAGAGTTATGATTCATGCCTTGTTGAGAACCGACTTCTGACAGACATTTAGCAGGAGCGCTGTAACAAATTCAAGCGTCATGTAATTTACTGTCGGAAGTCTCTTCAGAACATTTATCAGTGCACTGATGTTAGAGCGAGCACTTCTGATCTCGTCATATAGCTCAAATGTGACCAGTGGTTCAGGGAGACTCGCAAGGTAGCATTTAATCAGAACAGCAACGTCAAGCGGGTTCGTGTTTTCGGGAGGCACAGTGTTCGGTTCTGAAATTCAATAGCAATAATTGAGTAACACTTCAGTAGATTCTGGAAAATTGAAGTGGAAAGAACAGCTTAAACCTTGATTGTACAAAGTGACGAGTTGTTGAATAGCCTTCTTGTCTCCCTCCAATTTAAACAAATAAGGTGAGCCGAGTCCTGAAGAGACAGCATGAATGACAAAGAAAAAAAAAACTGTCAGTCCAGCAAATTGGATGTAGTGGAAATGAGATGCAAAAGCGAAACTATTAAATTGCAGAAGTGTCGTAGAACGACCTGATGCTACGAGGTGATCAGCACATCTGACGAGAATCTGAGGAATTGGTCTGCTTGATTGTTGTCGTTGAACCGTAACCTCAATCGCAACTCCAAATACTGGAAACAAAAATACTCCGTAAAGAAGATTCATGGCACTAATCATGTTTGGTCATCACAAGCAGATTCTACTGATACAGTCCAAAAACAAGACGGTCTTGCACAATTTAATCTTTCATTTACTCCGTCTTACATACTGATTGCTGCTCACTTAGTCTAAGAAACATTCAATCGTAACGAGATGCATAGACGAATTACTGGATACGAGTTCCATGATAGCTAGGTAAAAGTTCATATGACAGACTTAAATTGCATATAAAGAAAATTCTAGTGCACCACGACAGTTTGCAAACCCGTGATTGTATAGGAAAAGCTTACCATCACCACTGGCAACACCCTGAAAGCACAAAAGAAATAAAGGTCAAAACATGGAAGTCAACTGAAAATCACGAAAATAAACCGAAATAAACAGAGTAGGTTTCAATACCTTTTGCCACCTTTCAATATCAGAAATTATAGATTTACTCCTTTGTGCAGTTTTCTTTGCCACCTAAAGAAATAGCCATCAATTCTCATCAACAATCTTTCAACGACGATGTGAGCTCAAAAGTTTATGACACAAGTAAAATGCACTATACCTCCTCAACTTTCGTCTTTCCAACAGCAACCTTTTCCTTGGTCTCTGAAAACCCTTTTCTAAGAAAAAAGCTGGTCGAAGCAGCAGCCGTAATTAGCCGCTCCTGTACAGCATGTTTGGTTGCAGGTTGTCGGAAAACCGACCATTTGCTCTTAAAAACTGATCCAACTCGACCTGCTACGTCAACTACATTCTCTTTGGCGTCCTTGGCAACTTCTTCAACGAAAGTCCCAGCTGAATGCCCAGCCTCCTTAAGCTTTACTCCTATATTGCGACAGTAACAAGTAACAACGGTGAATCTATCGTTGCACGATAAAAGATCGAGGATAAATCAGAATGAATAGAGCATAAAAGAACCCGAAGCAGAGAAGAATCCTCCAGCCTTGTCTTGCCACTGAGGTGATAATACTGAGGACATTGAATTTTACTCGGTAAGTAAAGCACAAGCTCAATAGATGGACCTGCAGAAGAAACAGACAGCATATTAATAAGCTGAACGAGTTTCATCCACTTGATAACTTAATACTCCGTAACTCTTTCCATTCAAAGAAAAACCAGCAATTCTATGTTTGATCGCCAAGCAACCCGCTTCATAGCTCATACGCTGGTGTTTTATAGCTGATTTAAGTTATAGTCATACGCAATAGATCACATTCATTCATAGACAAACAACCAAGAGCGGGAACTGCAAATTCTCTATGATAGCATGAAACATGGTAAACAGTGACCGGTTAAGGACCCGTTCTCCTCCTCTTATGTTTTCTTAACTTATCAAACGATTCAGAAAAGTTCATCTTCAGAAAACTTTAGGAAAAAAAGCTACTTAGTTTTACTACTAACAAAGTATTTCGGACCTAGTTTAAGGTGGAACGAGATTTGTCATAAGCGAGGATGCATCACCACTCTCAGACTAAACTGAAAATACCTCTACCTACATATGTAACTACACTTGAAAGAACGAAAATAGATAAGTCACAGTTTTGTTCCAAACTTATTTGTGATCGACTAACGAGAACGTACCACCATAACCTAGGTTCACAGGACTAGACAACACCTTAGTACAAATAAAACCCTAACCCTAAACCTAACTCAAATCCTGAATTCCCAGCGCCTGTCTCGAACACACCAAAAGTTATACCAGATGACTAAAAAAATTGTGTCGAGAATTGCTGGGACTGACAGGCACTTTACTATACGAGTAGCGCAACTAGTTTAGTAAGTCGTTTTTGCCTCAATATTCGATGAAAACCCATAATTCAAATACCAGCATAAGCATTGTACTAAATTCAGATATCAGACAGTCGAAATTTCGACTATTAGGGCTTAATCTTGCTAAATTCATCCAATATCATTTCGGTTCGAAACTTCATAATACAATTCAATTTAGGTTTTGTAGCCTTCATTTAAAACCCTGTTCTAAAATATAATCATTCATAATAATATCACTCACACAAAACATTGAATGAAACACAAACAATAAACAATAAACAAAAAGCAATTATACACTCAATTTCATCAACTAATGAACATGAAATTACTCTCAAACACTAAATATTTCCAAAAAAAATCACTTTTTTTTTTTTTTTTTTTTTTTTTTTTTTTTCTGATGAAGGGTTTCTTTGAATTGATTTAATTTCTGTTTTCTCAATTAAATTATGATCAATCATCATTTCAAACTACTAACAATAACACCATAAACCCAGAAAAAATATTACAAACAGAAAATCAAAAACAATAAAAAGTAAGAATCTTTTTAATTCAATCAACAGAAATAAAACAATAATGATTCACAGTTAAATAGAAAATTCCATTAATCTAAAATCTGGAATTTACCTAATTGATTATAAAAGATGAGTGCAGTGATCAAAACTAGAGAATTTTACAAAAGGAAAAAAATTGGTGAAATTTTATTTGATGAAAAAAAATATATATATAATAAAAAAGTTTTTAAATTGGGGAATAAATTGACTAGAGTAATTATTATCAAGAATTATGATGTTGGAATTTTGAAGCTTTTTTTGTGGTGATTATTAGTGGACTAATTATAATATTGACTGTTTCAGCCACTTTTTTATTATTTTTTTCTTTTTTTTTAAACTTTTCAGTCATTAGTTTATGACTTTGGACTAATTTTGGGGATTAATTATAACAAAAATAATCCCTTTTTTACTTTTTACAACCTTTATTATTTTTTACTTTTTTTGGTTACCTCTTAACAATTTTATTCTAATTTATGGTCCATATTAGAGGTGGCCATGGGCCTCGCCGGGCCATAACCGGGCCTCCAAGGCCCGGGCCTGAAAAACAAGGGCCGGTCCCGGGCCAAGCCAGGAGGGGTGCGGGCTTTTTGCGGGCCGGGCTTACCAAACTGGGACCTTGTGCGGGCCTTTGAAGGGCTTTTGCGGGCCTGGTCGGGCCTGGCCCTTAAAAACGTCAATTTTAATTAATTTTTTTTTTGCAGGCTTTTTGCGGGCCGGGCTTTTCAATTTAGGCCCTGAGCCCGGCCCTTCATTTTGGCGGGACTAAAGGGGCTTTGACGGGCCTGGTCGGGCCCTAAAAATAGGTCCCATGAGACGGCCCGGGCCGGCCCGCACGTTTGGCCAGCTCTAGTCCATGTGCATATGAAAAAAAATATTTATATTCCATTTAAAATAATAAGTAAATCAGCAAATAGTTATAATAAGTAAATCAACAAATATTTTAGAATTTGTAGTTACGGTTTTCATATTGATTTGCTATATCCATTAGATTTATAATATGTATAATGCTTATATTTGAAATTTCTATTACTAAAGCCCTTGCATTTATGCATGGGTTTTCACCGAGTAGTTATAAGCATTTTGCTACTTTATATTAGTTGTCGATATGAATAAAAAATTGTGCCATTTGTCAATAAAAATAGATAAATCTTGTCGATTATCAAGCATGATGCAATAATTTAACGGGTGGATTAGAATTTCACTAAGTATGGAGTACCGTTAAAGATGAAACATATTAAAGTTACAAATAGTATGTTGGATATATTCGAAACAAAGTTGAAAATTATATCGGAATTTAACTTATTGACTAGATATGTTTACAGAAGTTTAATTGATATAACATCTTCTAAACAAAATTATACAAAAATGTATTCTAATATTTAAAAAATAATTTTTATACGTATGTAATGAACAGTTTTTTTAAAATTATACTACGTACTAATTTTATTGGATTATCTAATATTTATAAATATTTTTTTCAGTTTATTTACCTCAAAGTTGAAAAAAAAAGGCACTAAAAAATGTTTTTAGACTAATTAATTCACAAGAAAAGAATTCAACATGACTAAAAAAATAAAATAAAATCAACAAAATTCAACTCAATTGACTAATTTATTCCAATATTAGCAAATACTAATCCACATTATCATGAACAAAATCATCTTCATATAATCTCTTCCTAAATTTCATCAAAATTTCAACACCAACTACAAATCACAATTTAGATAATGCCCACAATTCTTTGATTAATTCATTATAATCCCACCAAAAAAAAAATGGATAGAAATGGGGGTAATTTGATTGAAGAAAATTCAATTCAAAATTGCAATTTTGAAGGAGAACCATTTTTATTTAGTTCAAAAGTGTTCTTAGATTGTGTTGGAGAAGTCATTCTTTGTCTTAATTCAACTGGGTTGTCTTGGAAACCTGCAGATTCTTTGTATGATGTGAGATTTCTTAAATTTTAATTTATTGATAAGATGATGAAAGATGTTTGCTTTTGTTTGAATTTTGAAGATTTTATGTTGTTTTTGATGATTATATTGTTGGTTAATTTGATTTGGTAGATGGGTTCGTTGATTATCTCAGTTTTCTGCAGAATTTCATGAAGTTGTTTTATAAATTTGTGTGGCTTATATTGTTGATTGTAATCATGTTTCTGTGTTTTGCTGATGATTTTTTGTGGAATGAATTACTTTGTGAAAATGGGTTGTTATCAAAATTAAATTTTGAATGTGTTAGCTACCAATTATGCTACCAAATGTTTTGCAGTGTTTATTTTATTGATCATGTTTTATTCTATAGAATGCAATGAATTCATTGTCGGTTTCGCAACTAGGACATTGTTGTAGTAGATGTGCGCCTCAAACACTGTTGCGTGCGCTGTGCGCGAACCTTTGTAAGACGGGAGGCGTTCTCTATTGGAACAAAGGGGTATTTCACACATAACAATTTGAGTTTTGAGGAGCTTTGAGCTTTACGTAGTCGATCAATAGTTTGAAAGCTCTAATTTAAGTGTTACGATTGTAGGTAGATACGCTCAACTGCTGTTTCATTGCTGTGATGGGTTCTTGAGCCGTTATATATATATGCTTATTTAGGTTCGTTCTTATTGGTCGGTTTAGTAGTTTGGAATTGATGGTGGATTTCATTATCAGGTTAAATCGACATGTCTTGGGCGTATGTTTCACTCCGACAGTCCTTCTGAAATATACTTTTCCGACATGTATGCTGCTGAGTTGACTGGTTGGGGGGTGATTCAGCAGCCAGCTGGATACTGCTTCATCCACCGGGATTTAGACGTTAGTTCCTCCTCAATCCTTGTGTTTTTTTTAAGTCTTTTTTACTAGCTCAATTTTTATTATTATTTTTTTTTTTAAACGTGTCTCCTCCTGCAGATGTATTGTTTTGTCGTTCATGGCATGCAGAAATCAAAGGCCGACTCTTCTCTGTGGCAGTTGGTGGAGTACACCTTCGGTCATAGGGATCACCTCGTGTGTCAGATGTTAGTTAATCAAATGAATTCCCACCTCAATAAGGAACTGGGAAGACCTAAGAGTTTGTTGGTGAGAGGACCTTCTAAACTTTCCTTTTATAACGGACATACGAGTCCATTTTGAGAAATTAGCTTACACCGTTTTGTCTGATAGGTTTTTGTCAATCCAAAAAGTGGCAATGGAATCGGTGTAAAGATCTGGGAAGGTGTTGCTCCAATATTCTCTCATGCGAAAGTGAGGGTACAGGTATTTGCCGTCTGCTAGCGCACTCGCAGTAATTAATCTATACAGAATCAGAGATTATTGTTCGTCTTCCTAGATTATTTGAATCGACATGTAGAGACAATTTGCTCTTTTGTCAAAATAGAACCGGTTGCCCGATATCGTGTACAATGCTATGAGGACCCGTTGCTCTCTTCTTATTTATTGACACTTGAAACTAGGGCTGCATGTCGGTCATATCAAACATATTTGTTGACTTTGAGGTATCATTATGTATTTATGTGACGGTACTAATGGCTTTTGGCAACCAGGTAACAGTGACAGAGAATGCAGGACATGCTTTTGATGTGGTGGCATCTATGACAAGCCGTGAACTGAATACATATGATGGTATTGTTGCTGTTGTAAGTTTGTGATTTGTACATCCCGTTTTTTGGGTTCTCGGGTTTAGCTGTATAGTGTGTTTTAACTCATATTGCTCTTACTACAATGAATGTATATGATTATTGACACACTACTTTGTTGTTGATTTCAGAACGACTGCTACACCTCACCATAGCCAATGTGTATCCCTAATATGCCTCCAAACCTTCCCAACGCGGATTTATAGCGAATTCTAAAGTTTTCTACGCTTATATCCAATATCTAGTAGATTTACTAGATGCGGAAAATATTGTCCACACTTGAGTTTGGTAGTTGATGAACTTGATAATGATGTTTGTTTTGATATGTGGGATGTCGTATATATAGGATGGAGTGTGTAGTAATTTATCTTTGCTCTCATTGCCTTCATCAAGTGGTTACTTGGTTACGTGTATTTTTTAATTTTTTAATTTTTTTTTTTTTTTTTTTTTTTTTTTTTTTTTTTTTTTTTTCCGGGAATCATTGGTGCTTGGTGTGGGTGCTTCGCACTATCATCTGTGTCACATGTTGTCCACGTTTATTTAGAAAATTTTTGATTGATTTGGTTTGTCCATACGTTGCTTTGTAGGTCGTGTTTCCTGTAAATAAAATTTGGTGAAAATTTCATGTTGTTTGATTCCAGGGTGGTGATGGCTTATTCAACGAAATTCTAAACGGACTTACAACTTCGAGGTTCAAGAGCAAGTATCCTCCGGTTCCTCCGGATTTTGTGACTTCAACTGTGGAAGACCTGAGTAGCTTGGTTTCTGATACAAACAAAACTCCTGAAGGTACTTCTTACTTGCAATGAAAGTCGGTCTTCTCTACGTCCAAATTAAAGATCTATTTGAATCTATACCCATAGTTTTCTGTATGTATACGTTGAAAAATATTATTCTTAAGACGTCGCCACGGCTTTTATTTTCTTAGGGATCAAAGTTGTTTTAAGGTTTTTACTCCTCTTTATGCTGTTAGTTTCAGGTGACGATGTTGAATTTTCGATCCCCCATGATAGGTTCAGATTGGGGATCATTCCTGCTGGTTCGACTGACGCCATTGTGATGTGGTAATTCTTTTTTACCGCTTATCTATTATTATATAATAATTGCTTCAATTCATTTAAGGACGATATCATAAGTAACGTGCATTCTTACCTTTGTACGCAGTACAACTGGCGCTAGAGATCCCACAACGTCAGCTTTGCACATTGTTCTCGGGAAAAAGATTGGCCTTGACATTGCTCAAGTTGTAAGGTGGAAAGCAACGAGTACTTCAAAAGTCGAACCTCTTGTGCGTTATACAGCTTCTTTCGTTGGGTAATCTACTGCTGTGTATATATATATGCTTTAACCGACGCATCTTCTTGACAGTATTTTCATGACTAATTAAAGCACTCAACTGATCATCTCGTTTTTATATTGTCAAACTCAGTGTTGATACTACGCATCATTTACCTTAACTGATGCATATTCTTGAAATTATTTTCGTAGTTACGGATTCTATGGGGATGTCATCACCGAGAGTGAGAAGTATCGTTGGATGGGTCCAAAACGCTATGATGTTGCTGGAACACAAGTCTTCCTTAGACATAAGTACGTACAATGTCCGAAATTTATCCTTTAGAACTCATAATTTTTTTCGTTTTTCGTTTTTAAGTGTAAATTAGGCCATAACGACCGCGCTATCAGTTTTCAAACCTAAGTCGTAGGTACCTTTCCTCAATAGTCGTTAATTACTTTCAAATGTGTCTAGGTCATATGAGGCTGAAGTGTCGTATTTGGACGTGAAGTCTGATGAAACGACTCCTCAACATCTTGAGGAACGTATTCAGAATGGAGGAACACGGCCGCACAAGAATCAAAATAAAAAGCGTGAAAGAGAAGTTTGCCGAGCAAACTGCGAAGTCTGCAGTAGGCCTTGCTCAAGCACAAGCGAACCAAAATGGTTAAGTACGAAAGGACGTTATCTCAGTGTCGGGGCTGCTGTTATCTCTTGTCGTAACGACAGAGCACCTGATGGTTTAGTGGCTGATGCACATCTGTCAGACGGTCTCCTCCATCTTATCTTAATTAAAAATTGCCCTCATGCGTTGTATCTGTGGTGAGTTTAGCTTCTTCATTATGTTGTCGACTTCTGCTCGTATAAAGTTTTTCCGATGTAATATGAAGTTTGTTGCAGGCACCTCACGCATCTAGCAAGGAAGGGCGGAACTCCCCTCGATTTCAAGTTTGTCGAACACCACAAGGTAAACGACCTCTCGAAACCTCCTTGAGTCACTGTCGGTCTTCATATATTCACGTTTTTTGAACTGCAGTTTGTAATTATTTGTTGTATTTTTTCTGTGCAGACTCCTGCATTTGCATTTACATCGGTAGGCAAGGAGAGCGTTTGGAATTTAGACGGCGAAATCCTCCAAGCGCATAAACTGTCAGCTCAGGTTTTCCGTGGACTCGTCAACTTATTTGCAACCGGGCCCGAAACGTAACGCCAAAACACACATAATCCCTTCTATGAATATACGGAATAATCGTTACAGACTGTACGCACTAGATTTTGATATGCCACACTCGATGAAATTTTGTCCATATTAATTCGTTGATAAATATGGCGTATATCTTCATACTCGTATTATACTCGGGCAATACTGATAAAATTTTTGAGTTCAGTACCTTCAGACGAAACGCGAACTACAAATGTGTGGCAAGTTATTTGCTAACGTTCTTAATTTAATTGACGATTATGAATTACTTACGAGGAGTATCGATGTCGTAATACTAAAATGTACTCGTAATAACAGTCTACTCATGCAAGAATTTTTAATATTTAGATATACATTTATAAGGCATAAATAGGTAGAAAATTGGCATATTCTCTTTTATTATTATTATTATTATTATTATTATTATTATTATTATTATTATTATTATTATCCACTATAACAACGTGCGTGCACTGATTTTGTTACGTACGAGTACATCTCAAAAATTTCTTTATTGATTATGCCTTAATTTTCATTAAAATTATTGATTGATTATTTTTTATTTTGTACGAGGATTTTATTAAGTTATTGTTATATTTTGATTAAAACATTGATGTAGGGAGGCATGTACGTTGTATTGTAGCGGTTTTAAGATTTTCAGACATATTTACAAATAAATATTTGAAAGATGGTTATTTTACGAAGCGAAATAGCTTAAATTGAAAAAGTTAAATAGCTCACAACCCAGTATAATTACACAACTAAACTTTCAATAGTTGCACTATTGCAAAGTACAAAGTATAATACTTGGTATTTTGCAACTCGACAAATATAATACTGTTATAATCATTCTTCAGACAACCACTAACTGTGGAATGCTTTAAAAACAATCAAATTTGTTTGAATACGACAATCTAACTGGGTCTTATAATTAACTGGAAAAAAGTGAAACGGCTTCAATTTCACCGAGTATACTATTTTAAGAGAATTACAAACTAAATACGTACGTGAAACAATAGGACCAATTCTACTCAAATTATCGTGCACAAGAGCCAATTAGAAAATAGCCAACAATATTATTTCCTCAGTTCCAGTGAATTGTTTACCCTTTGACTTTTTTGTGAGGGAGATTTGAGATAAGTGTAAACAAATGACGGAAACAGCCGGAATAATTTATAGGGTCATAATATAAGTTAGGGACACACAAACATTATTGACCCATACACTTATAGAGTATTTTAATATTTATTAATAATTATGGAAAAACATAGTTTGCTAGGTCAAAATTAATTCTAGCATTTTCAAAAATTAATTCTAGTATTTACCCAAATTTTCCATGTTCATTCATGCACCACATTTACGTGAAAACGCGGTTTTTATTTCATTTTTGTCTATGAAAAAGTCTACTACGTACTTAGCATAATATACCGCATCTTCCATTATAATTGGTCCAATTAATAAGGAAAATTATATTTTAATGCAATTACCAAATTTATAAAACAATTCAACGTGCATGCCTTTACAAAAACTATTAATCATAAACGGAATGTATAATTTTAAATTTATTATATTTAACATTATTATGTGTCTTTATTCAAGAGGTTGTAATGTACTCATATTTTCGTAGTCATTTTAAATAATGATTATATTTACGGTTTTTTTTTTTTTTAAAATGGGCACAAGTTAAAAGTTAAAAAGAGGAAACATTTCTCAAATGTTATGGTAAATAAGTGTAAATATTTTGTATCATACTAAAATATTTGAAAATTGTTTCGAAATTTATGGTCTTGTCATGTGGACCTAACATTTTAGAGAAACTCTTATATTTATATTATGGGTTATATTTTCATTTATGTAAGGATTACAAATTAAATGGCTTATTTAAGTGATAAATAAAATTTGTATTCTGTATTTTGATATAATACTAGTTAAATTTTTAAATTGCCGCTAATTCCTTTAAGTTTAAATTGTTAAGTGCGTGATTAACTTTTTTGGTTTATTTCACCGAGATATATTATATTCATAGCCGCTATAAAAAGTACTTCGTACCATTTTCTCAACCTTTTATTAGAAGATGGATGAAATCACTATTTTAACAATTAAGTACAAATGTCAGCTGTCCTTTTAACCTAAGTTTGTACTTACAAAAAAACCTAAATCATTAATTAACATATATTTTATGAAAGTATTATTTTGCCATGTTGTGTCACTTAAAAAAGTTACTCAAAGTGTACACAATGTTAATATGTTATTATGTCTAGGAGACAAGGACACACAAAATACAACACCACAAATATATAATATAAAAATAAAAAATTATATATAAGTAGCTAAGTAATATTAATATTATTTTTACACTTTTAATTGGTCCATTTATACATATGCACTTAGTCAAAAATAAAATTATCCATTAAATTATGAGGTAATATTCTCTTGTACTTGCATAAATTATAATGTAATCCTAGTATATTCCATGCTAAATATATTAAATAAATAGCATGACTAATTAGTCAAAGTGATTTTATGTATGAATTTACATAAATTAATAATATTATAGCACATTGACATGGTTTATCAAATTACATGAATTCAACGTCATTTATTGCATCATTGTTCTTCCATTACATACTCTTATGCATTACATAATAGTTCTTCATTTTCAAAAAAAAAAAAAAAAAAAAAATTATTTTAGTGAGTTTAAATGCATAAATTGCATTATTTTGAATTTTGATACTTTAATTTGTAGATTGTTTCAAGTCAAAATTAAATCACAAAATGATAGTGTACATTAATAAGGAGAGGTTATACTTTTGAAGGGTTGTTTTAAATTTTATATCGATTGATATATTCATCATCGTTATTACATTTTGAATTCAAGTCAGGTAAGAGCGGTTCAGATGTACGCGTATTATACTACATTCCTTACATTACTTTTTTTTTTTTTATATGCATGCATGTAGTAAAAATACACTTTATATTGGCATATATAAAGAAATTAATATTAATGTACGTAATTTAACTAAATTTGTTGTAAATATATGACAGAAAAAATGGAGCAAAAAAATTGTTCTAGGGTTATAGCAATTGCATTGAATGGAGGATCAAAGAGCAAACACATTGTAAATTGGGCTTATGAAAAATTCAATGCTCATGAAAGTGTTTTATTCAAGTTAATTCATGTTTACTCTAAAATTACTGGGGTCCCTACACCAAGTAAGTTCTTTCATCATGTCTCACATGCTCTTTTTTTTTTTTTTTTTTAACGGGGTAACTGTTGTCATGACCTGAACTGACCTGATTAAAAATTTTTGCATAACGAACAGTTGTAGTCCAAAATTGATTTTATACTCTAACAGTAAGCAAATGTCCTTAGGGTTTGAAGCGTGGATACAAGAATACCATGTTAAAAGATTGATTGAGCCAAAAGTTTAAACTGACGATTAGAGTCACAAAAACGGTTTTATACCCGAAAATGGCAATGAATTTTGTGTGTGTGCTTGATTGTTGTGTGCAGTGGGGAACTTGATACCTCTATCAAAAGTGAGAGAGGATGTGGTGACTGCATATAAGAAGGAAATTGAGTGGCAAAAACATGAGATGATTCTTCCTTACCAAAAAATGCTCACTAGTAAAAAGGTTAGTTTTATTCTGGTTTCTGTCGGAGTGTCAGACACGGCTATATGGAAAAAAAAAAAAAAAAAAAAACGTAAATGTTTTTGGCGTAAAATTAAGAGTTGTGATCTAATGTGCATGTTTGTGCAGGTTTTGGCTGAAGTGGTGTTACTCGAGTCGGATGAAATTTGGAGTGCTATATCGAAGGAGATAGCGGAAGGAGCGATAAAAGATCTTGTAATTGGCGCGTCTTCTAACAGCTTGTTTGCCAGGTTTGCTGTCAATTGTCATCGTCTACAAAAAAATTTCAGATAACAAATTTTAAACCAAGATGTAATACCGTGGCTAATGCAGGAAAATTCGGGGGCAATTACTGTCGTCGATGATATCAGAAACTGCGCCTAGTTTCTGCACAGTCTATGTCGTTTTGAAGGGAAAGTTGGAGTCGTTGCGTCCATCAGACAGCGATCAAACACGAAAGACGACTTTTGTTGATTATAACAGCAGTGCTCCTGACTCTGCCTTCACTTCCTCTCGATACACAGACACCTCGTCGGGTAAAACTGCGCAAATTTTCAATTCAGTTCAGATTAGTTGAATTTAGTTCAGTCTAAACAATGTTACTATGTCAACAGTGTCTGGTTCAACGTCCTCGGAGTCTTCTTTCGCCTCTTTACCAAGTAGACAGTCACCGGAATGCAACAGTTTCAAATCCGCTTGCGCAGACGATGTAAACGATTCTTTGAGTAGCGGTCTCAGGTCCGCAGTTAACCTAAACAGCATAAGTGAAAACGAGGACTTGTTGACTGATCAGGCATCAATCTCGTCGACTCACTCAATCGCTTCCATTGAAGATCAGCAGGTCAGTGTCTCTGTTAAATCGTTAACACAAATTCCCGTATGAGATTGAAGTTATCGAGGGTTTAGAGTCTTTACACTCGTGTTTTACCAGAAGGACATAAAGTCGGAGGTCGAGAAGCTGAGGATGGAACTGCGACATATACGTGGGATGTATTCGATGGCTCAGGATGAAACAATGGACACTACTAGGAAGGTAATTTTGCGTAAATATCTCTTAGGTGTCGTAAATAATGTGTCGAATAATTCTAATTGAAAATATTGTTGTGTGTGGCCAGTTAATTGACTTAAACAAGCTACGAATCGAGGAAGGCGTGAAACTAAAACAGATTCAAGCGAAAGAGGAAATCGCCAAAAAACTGGCAAAACTCGAGAAGGAGAAGTTCGAGGCAGCAAAGAGGGAAGCTGAATACGCTCGAGACTGCGCACTCAAAGAAGCGCGTCAGAGGAGAGAAGCGGAGAAAAAAGGTGCGTGGGACGCAAAGGAGAAACAGATGCTCAAATATGAACTCGCAGGTCCTGTGGATCGATACCAGACGTTCGCGTGGGAAGATATCGTGTCTGCAACTTGCTCGTTCAGCGACAGACTTAAAATCGGAGAAGGGTCGTATGGAACCGTGTATAAGTGTCAGCTGCATCACACGTCGGTGGCCATTAAAGTCCTTCACTCAGAACAATGTCCTAAAAGCGTAAAACTACTTCGAGAGGTACTTAATTAGACGTGTTGTTAGCTTTGAAAATCGTCAACTTAAACAAGTTTAGTAATTTGTTCTTTGATTTTGCAGTTAGATGTTTTGAGCAAAGTCCGTCATCCGCATTTGCTGTTACTTCTCGGAGCATGCACTGAACATGGTTGCCTAGTCTACGAATACATGGAAAACGGCAGCTTAGAAGACCGTCTGTTTCGAAAAAACGACACGCCTGCAATCCCCTGGTACGCAAGGTTCCGAATAATATGGGAAGTTGCGTCAGCCCTCGCTTTCCTGCACAGCAACAAACCTAAACCGATCATTCACCACGACCTTAAACTCGCTAACATCCTGCTCGATAACAACTTCGTAAGCAAGATTAGTGATGCCGGTCTATGCACCATGCTAAACTCGGAACAAATACACGAAAACTCTGCGAAAGCAGACATTTACGCTTTAGGCGTAGTCATTTTGCAACTACTGACAGCAAAACCTGATGTGGGTATTACTCAGTTTGTCGAGAGTGCGATAAAGGAACGTCGTCTTGTGAGTGTGTTGGATAAAGACGCCGGAAGATGGCCTTCGAGAGAGACGACTGAGTTAGCTCTGTTGGGCGTGAAATGTGCCGAGATTAGGAGCCAAGATCGACATGACGTGCTGCATAAGATTCTTCCTATGCTCGAACGATTGCAAGACATTGCTGAAAAAGCTCGGGATTATAATGCCGGTGTTTTACTCGCTCCTCCTAGCCACTTCATCTGCCCTATACTTCAGGTACCCCCCTTTACGACCTATAACCAAATTCGTCTAAAGTTTTCTGAAATTGTCGTAGATTTTAAGTGTGAAGTTTACTCAAATGTTTGAGCTTTCTTTTGTTACAGAACGTGATGGAGGACCCGTGTGTTGCGTCAGACGGGTACACATATGATCGCAAAGCAATTGAGCTGTGGGTGAAAGATAACGATACATCACCTACGACAAATTTTCCCCTAGCAAACAAACAACTCATCCCAAACTACTCTCTTTTGTACGCAATCATGGAGTGGAAGTCTAAGAGAAAACTACGAACTGAAAAATCGAAAAACTACTCGTGTTTTTCGTTTTCCAATTAACACTACTACGAATACTTTCCTTCCCCATCTAGGAACCATTCTTTCAGCTACATTCTTTTGATACGACGATTTTTTTGTTGTGTACATACCATATCGCTTATTGGAAATAATACAGAAGAACGACTTGTTTTGAGGCACATTGTGTCGAACTAGAAACTTCACAATCATAATTTTTGTCTCAAACACAGTTGATATTCTGTCAGAACTATCAAAATTTGACCCGACAAATAACAGCCGACCATACTGTCAGACCTGTCAAAATTTGACCCGACAATATCGATGTTTTTCAGGAACCTGTTCAAAAAATAAAATGTTGTGGGGTGAGAGAGGCTCGAACTCTCGACCTCAGGATCACTCAATAAAGCTATGAGACCTACGCGCTAGCCAACTGCGCCACCACCCCTTTGTTGAACTCATTGCAGGGTTGCACTTATTTGTAAACATCAAATCAAATTAATATAAAATCGTTTCACATGTAAAGCACTTAAAATTATTCGGTTTCACTAAATATTTAAGGAATATCTCACATGATTCATAAAGGCTCTCACAAATTTAATTTTTTTTTTTTTTTTTTTTTTGCCAATCGGAAAGAGAGTGTCTTACATGTTACAGCTCATACGGCTCCGAGAGCCATACTTACATATTAAGTAAAACATCCTAGTAGTACAATAACATCTATAAAAACTAAAGATAAATAGTCAGCGGCAAGTGACTGCCGTATGTTAGTAGAAAGCAAAATGGGCACGAGATGTTTCATCCACTAAATCCACATGACTGGTAGCTTCCGATGGCCATCGGGACAACAGTACTAACCCGTGACAAGAACAAGACACACTTACGCCGTGAGGACGTAGAAAGAGAGAGGTTGAAGCAAGCAAACAAAGCATGCTTCCAAGGGGTAATCACCCCATACATCTTGGTCTCTCACAAAATTGAATGGCAGATAAAAATTTAGAGTGGTGCTTATTTGCAATATCCCGAGACACCGCATAGCCAAATTTTTGTGTATTTTATTAGATATCTAATGTTGTACAAGTATCACGTTTTCTGAACCAGTTGAAAACTTAAGAGAAAGAGAACAAACTCTTAAATATATACGTTTGTATTTCACCATGTTTTTGGATACCAAATTTTATTCTTCAAGTAACTTGAAAGTGTGTCCACAGCATTAGTGTTGAGGATGGTTCAACAAATGCCGAAATGTTGGCCCATTTAGTATCCGCCTTGGCATAAGTTCTTCTCCAACCATCTCGAGCAGCATCGGTATTTCAATACTTAGTAACCAACACCACCAATGATACTCGCTGTATGCTTTAAAAGTACTTATTAACAGAAAACAACACACATGCAAGAAAAAAAAATGTTCTGGCATAATACCAGACGTCTTTTCACGGGTTCTCATTTATGATACCGTCAACAGGAAACAAATAGGAGAAAGACCGCTACAGAGATAATTCTTTAAACTTCCGAGTTATGGGAAGGAACAAAGGTGTTCTAACAGACTTGTAGTGCGTAAACAATATGGTAAAAGACGTTACGAAGACGTTGTAGAGGAAGATGCGGCAGCGTTCTTTTTTGCTTGAGCAATAGCCTCAGCGGATGGTGGTTGATATATACGTGCCTTCTTCAATATCTCAGCAACTACCCAACGCTTTCGTTTGCTAAGAGGCCTTGAGGGATCCAGCTTAACCTGCAAGATAAGGATGTTTCAGCTGCGTAAACATCACCAATCCTGATCGATAACCACTAAAATTGACAGACTAAGGACATATTCGCTACGTCGTCTAACATCTCAAATTTTCTTTAGTTTTCTCATGTTTAGTGTTTTTTTAAGTAGTCTATGAAGTAAGGCTGAGTTTGCCGAAGTGTTTGATAAGCTAAAAAAATTAAGGTCCTAAAGTGATTCAAAAGCGCTTTTGCAAACACACAGTCGGCAATTTGAACACAAACTATCAAAACCTTATTAGTTCGATAAACCCCAAAAACTACGTGTTAGACAAGCCCATATGGACAGGAAAGACAGACAACCTTCTCGAAAGATTCTTTATTTAACATCTGTGCTGTTCACTTTCGCGGAAAACGAATAGAGTGGGGGAGGATGAGATTCAGTCTCAAAATTACGATGCTTGAGGCAACCTCAATCCTTTTCTCCGAATAAAAACACATGTTAAAAAGTTGTTCACAAAGTCAGGTCTTGTATGCCGTTTAAAAGAGAGTTACACGGCAGAGAACGTCTCGTGGATCCCGATTCCTAAACACGATTGAATCACATTAAGTCAGCCTCGGACTGGAGCTAATGGATACGCCTCCCTTTTGACGCAATTATATCTACCAATAATACGTATCTAGATCACAATGTGGACCGTGACAGAGATAACTTCTTCACTTGTGTTCCTATCTCCACCTGAGTTTTAAAAAGCGTGCCTCATTCAAGACACAAGCAAAAAAATTTCTATGGGCACTTTAGGTGCGCCTTCTAAATAAGGCACCACTAGCGAGGTACACATACACTACTACGCATTTTCAATATCTTTTTTCGTAGATATGCTTCATTATGCCATTCACCAAAATCATTATTCCTAATTATACTCCTTTAGACTTTAATATAAAAATAGAGGGTATTTTCGCCGAAATGTTGTCATTTTAAAGAATAAAGATTGGTATCCAAAGATAGTGCGTCTCGGTTTGCGTTGTGCGGTTTAAAACAAAGATCTTCACCTTGACTCCAATGTTCCCTTTAGACGTAGGAGAGTAGACAATTTAATTTGTCGTACACCATTACTCTATTCAACACTATACATGGATCATACTTCAAAAAGCAACCCCTTTACATCTAAGACAGATTCAACCGTTGTTCAACGACGAATAAATCGAGGATTAAAAACAGCAGAGCTAACACAATTAGACGACAAAATAACAACACTCGCAGTAGGGGGTGCGATCATTGACCTAAATATGTAATCATACTGCTAAGACCCGCATTCTTTCGGATTTATTTTCAGGTCCATTCAGTTCAATTCAGTTAATTCAATGAAAACAAATCACCGGACTTAAAATCAATTCCAAAACAAGAGAGGAGGCGTACCCTGTCACCAATGTTGCACTCGTCTTTCTCGTCATGGGCCATGAACTTGGTGGTGCGTTTGATGTACCGTTGATATAACGTGTGGTGGTAAAGACGGTCCACCGCCACCACCACCGATTTCTGCATCTTATTTGACACCACCACTCCCACCACCTGCTTCATGAATCCTCTCTATCTGAATACAATATCAGAGCTATATTCAGGTAACATGAATCATCATCTGAAACCGTCAAACTAAAAACGATACGTACGTACGAAAGAAATCTCAGAATAACGAAATGATTTCGGTTCAGCTAACATGAATCATCGTCTAAAACCGTCAAAAACCAACATTAATCATACCAAAGGCTATATCATAAGATTCATATCCATGATTAATTAATCAGAGATCAAAAACAGCGACAATAATTACAGTAAAAAAAAAAATACAGTGAATTAAGAATTGAAGAGCAAAGAAGTAGTGAGAAGTTTGTACATACATGAAATTGAAGTTCAAGTGTTCAATCGAACGAGTGCAGCGAATTAATGGGTGGAGTGTTCGAATCAATGCAATTGTAGAACCCTAAATCAAATTGGGGAAAAAACGATGAATGAAGGAAGAGAAAGGAGAACGTTAAAACCCTAATTGAAAATTAATCAGCCAACTTATTATGTTGTGTTTTTGTGAACTTTAAGGACCCAAACTTCAATTGTTTAGCAATGAGGACCCAAAAGACTAGAAATGTAACCAATTCTTATCGTCTTAGGTTAAAACGGACAAAATGTAACCAATTTATAACAGAAATGTACTCCGTAACTATTATATGGTAAAATGTTACTATTATTACTATGTGATTGTTACAACAATTTTAATAGAAAAATTATCATAACATTTTACAATTAAATGGTCACATTTTATTATGTCTTAAGTTAAGTCGGAAAAAGTCTGTGCTAAATTATCAAGGACTTAAAATGACACATGAAATTCAATTCATGTGAATAATTTTCGTATGTAAAATTTACATGAACTAAGGAATTGTATTTGGATGCGGATGTAGGAATTAAATTCCATAAGAATTCCAACGGAGTATAATTTACCACAGAAAAGACAATCAAACAACTCTACATTTTCTAATTCATGGGATTTTTCAATTCCCGTGTTTTTTATGGGATAACCAACAACACCTAATTGTAATGATAGCAAATGAGAAAAAAAAAAAATAGAAAACAGTAAAACGTAAAGGTACCATTTTTGTTCGCCAAATTTTATTTATGAAAATAAAAAAAATTGTTAAATTGATCACGACTTCATAATTCAGCTTTGGTTTATTTTTTAAAACCGAAAATCTAATCAGTAAGTCTCCTGTGAGACAGGTCTTACATTAAATTAATGTAAGACTAAAGTATAAATTACAGTTTAAAAGGTACAAAAATAAACAAAAAATATACTCCGTACAAAAGTTACTTATAAGGGTACTAAAGAGAATTTGGTAATACTAATCATAATTATTTAAAAAATGGTACAAAACTTATATAATTTAGTACAAATAAGTCGACTTACAATAATTTATTGTAAGGCTCGACTTACACAAGAATTTGTGAAATCTAATAATGAACAATTGAATATTTTTAAATTGTAAAAAGGAGCATAAAGGTGGAAGAAAAAGCTCGGGTACTAATTTGGTCAAAGTTTAATTCACTTTGCTATAAAAAATAAAAGTTTAAATTTGACGAATAATATTAATCTTCATATTTACTTGAATAAAGCACGCGTACATAAAATAATTACTCCGCAAAAATAATTATTCGGGAAATTATCTTCATTCAATTCAACGTTTTTAAACCGAAAGACATCTAAAATGACTTAATAGGCAGCTATTAAAAAACATAATATTGATGAGATAATGACATTTATAGGACACTTTCTACAAATTGACATTAAAAACAAACAAAATAAATCATCATAACAATATTAATGAGATAATGACATGCTTAGTCACTAATTACCTAATAAATATTCTATACAATTTTATTTTTTTTAATTGTTCTTCCCCAATTTATTTGTGTAATTCATAAATTTTGATATAGAATATGCTCTTTAAGTTTTAATTTGTCCACTTTTCTCAATTTCATTCGTCCATTTCTTCACTCCTAAGCAATTCTTCCACCAAATTTTCTCCCCAAAAAAAAAAAAAAACAATTTAAAAAATTCCCTCTAAATTCCATTGATTTTTACTCAAATTTCAACTACCCACATACAAGATTATCAAAAAGATGAAATCTTTACTACTTTTCACCCTTTTTACTCTGTTTTTTCACCTCACAATTTGTTCACAAGACTCCCCAAATCACCATTTTCCAAGACCATTAATCTTAGAATACACAGATGGAGGAGGAGGAACAACAACAATCATCCATGATCATCATGATGATGATCATGATGATGAAGTTGTTTTGGAGTGTACAAGTTGGAGGTTTGGGGTTGAATCAAATAACTTGAATCCATGGAAAACAATCCCACAAATGTGTGTTGAATATGTGAAGAATTATGTGTTGGGTAAAGGTTATAAATTTGAACTTGAGAGGGTTTTTAATGAAGCATTTGTGTTTTTAAAGGAAGGTTTTCATGTTGGTGATGATGGTAAAGATGTTTGGGTTTTTGATATTGATGAAACTTTGCTCTCTAATCTTCCTTACTATGTTGATCATGGTTTTGGGTAACGCCTTCTCGATTATCTGTGACTAAAATGTGATCTTTTTATGTCAAGTTTATATGTGATATAGGACCTGTTCTTTCCAAAGTGACTCTTATAAGCTCAAATTTCGCTAAGTTATAGTTCTAAAAGAATAAGCGCCCATAATAGTTATCGAACCAAATTCTAATCGTGTGGCGTCTTATTTAGTTTCATAATGGTTATGTTTTAGCTACAGATAACTCGTATGTGTATGCATATGACGGTCGTATAGTATAGGATAATTGTGCATGGTAAACCTCTCAAAAATCTAGAGCATTGAGCTAATGAGTTTGACTTGTGATAAGAGTATGAATGATATTGATTGATACTTGATGTGCTAATGTTAGTGACTAAAATGTAGTTTGGAGGTGTTCGATAGCGTGGAGTTTGACAAATGGGTTGAAAAGGGCATTGCTCCGGCAATTGAAACCAGTTTGAGGCTCTACGAGGAGGTTCTGAGTCTCGGAATCAAGGTGTTTCTTCTTACAGGACGTAGCGAGAAACAAAGGGATGTTACGGTCCAGAATTTGTTGAATGTCGGGTTCAACAATTGGGACAAACTGATATTGAGGTAACGATCTTACAACACGGTCACCATTTGAAACTTTGAAAGTTGCGACATGTTCTCTATGTTCTGAAATTCGATTACATATCCTGAAATTCAGTGTATTTAACGTGATAAGACTTTTGATGTTTTCTAGAAGTTATTTGAAGTTTTCTGCAGTGTTCGTGAAAACGCATTTCTTTGATGACATGATTAATTGCGAGCTTGGTACAAAACCATAACCTAATTTCGAGTTATCTACTATTGCAGGGAAGCGGATGACCACGGTAAGACCGCAACGACATATAAATCGGAGAAGAGGGACGAGATGGTGAAGGAGGGGTACAGGATTGTCGGAAACTCAGGCGACCAGTGGAGTGATTTGTTAGGGTCTTCGATGTCGATACGTTCATTCAAGCTCCCTAATCCTATGTATTACATTCCTTAGCTAACTCCATTTTATAGCCTGAAATCAATTACAGCTAGTTTCAATAATGGATGTATATGAGTAAATTGTACGGAGTATATTATTATAGGGAGATGAAATTGTCAATTAATTTATTGATATAATATACATATATTGAAGAAAAACAGATATGAACTTCAGATGATTAATATATTTACTAAGTGAAATAAATTTGATTAATTTCAAATAATTGAGAACGTAAAATCGTCATTGATATTGTGGATTACTCCGTATTTGTCTGTGTTTTTCAATGGCATGAGGCTAATAAGACGGGTGTGTACGCTACGTCTATTTCCTGTTCGTGCAGCGATACTGGTAACTTCAATGCTTCGAGAACCTCCAGTCCTCCACAAATAGCGAGGTAGCAGAGAATTTGCATCGACTATTCCACGAATTTTTAAGAACGAAGAAGCTTACACAACCGATTAACTTGAGAGTCAAACGATCAAACTGATAAAAAAAAAACTCAGAGATTCATCATCATTCACACTCAATTTCCTTTATGCAGTCTAAAGACGAACACAAATATCGTCTGATACAACTACGGATCATCTATTAATCCCCAAAATAGTATGAATTGTCTACTTCCCTACTTAATCGGACGGATAATCGTTGTCAATTGTTGCTCTTGAGACGGTACGAGGTTCCATGAATTATTCCCAAAGGTAGGCAGCCATGGCCATCGCAAAACTAAACAAATGTAACGACGGCTAAAGTGTTTATGGAATCGTACAGACAACTAAAGCAGCAACATAGATATTCTGCATGATCTTCCTACGTGGTGTGTAATGATTTACAGGTACCGAAGAAAAAGTCGATCCATAGAACGATTGTTTATGATCTGTAAACATTGCGTAACCAGATATCGGAAGTTGATGAATCAAGTCGATTTCTTCAACAGAGGATTCTCCAGTGACGTGAACATAAAGTTTCCAGAGAGCATGGCTTCCTTATCTGCAAAGTTAACCATGAATGTCAAATGACGGAATTTTGACGAGATTCAGGAAGACTATTCTTCACCGCTTCAGCTTGGGGTTTCAATTTTCTATCAATACCGACATTAATAAATACTACAGCAACACATATACAGTTAATCGAATTTTTATATGGAGTAATTTTTAATAATGTGAAACTGTATGTATAAATGTGAAAAAACAAATGTCTTGTATGGAGGGAGTACAATTTAAGAAGCCGACACTTACCCGTTAGTGAAAGACAACTGACTTCATGACGAACATACCGAGCCATAGCCTGCAAAAGGAAGGAACATAAGCATAATAAACGGAAGCAGATAAGTTTACCCTTTAATAGCACCACATAGCATTTTATTACAGTGTATGAGCATGAGAATGCGGGAAATGTAAATACTCTGCGTAACTCGTGAAATCTAAACCACTTCCGTGACTGAAACTTTAGACTAAGGTAAAAAAATGAGCGCCCACCTGAACAACATGTCTAGCAGCAGCACTTGGCTCCGATGTAGGATCATCAGTGAACACGTTCCTGCAATGCACAACAGGCCATGCAATATCGATATCAAGACTGTTGTACAATTGAACAGAGCATGAACAGACATCGTATCCGACAACGGTCAACTACCTCCATAGAACAATTAGAAGGTCATCCTTTCCTGCTTCAGGAAGCAAGGCAGCATCATAAGCAACGATGTTACCGTAGAAGATCTTCTCGAGATCTTTCATCCATTTTGTTAACAGCAAGTTAACCTGCAAGAAAGGTTATAACAAAATTTGAAATGTTTAACAAACATTCCATACTTCATCGCAGTTAACGGTGTGCACAAAACAGACTAAAATTTCTGATTCTTTTATAAAAATTCTTTGGATTTGTAGTTTATAAAGTTACAGCATGATTCTAGACGCGTGAGATGACACTAACCCCAGCCTTTGATACTCTCAGCTCCAAGTCATGATTGTAAATCTCATACACGTATTGTCCAAACTCCACACCTTCTTCCCCTTCCGCTTTCAACCGTCGCAAGCACAGCCACATGTGCAGCACAAGGAGGGAAAATGTTGTTTTGAAAGTCTTCTCCAAATTAAAAACTGCAAGCAATAATTTACTTAAACATCAAAGACGTTATCCAACGAAGTAGGTGATAGTGATATATAATTCAACCAATCAATAAACCATAGTTGGCTAGTTTCCATAATCAATTAAGAACAGAAAATTTCCTCAAAAATAATTACGACATGTAAGCCAGCCAAATAAATGAAATAATCAGATTTTAAGAGCTGGAGAACTTAAGCTTTAAAGGCTCAAATCATTTGACTCTTCAAGCCAACAATCTTACACGATACTACTACGTACATGGTTTTCAGCTGCGAGACACGGCACTTCTTCCCCCTTTTCACATCTAATGGGTGAGCATTGTTCGCAACTATGATCCTACTCATAAACAACATATCTACCAATGATGAGTGAACTAAGATAAAATCCAAATCATCTTTTTTAACTTAAAAAAATTAATGATTTTCCGTTTTTATTGTTATGGTTAGAGACCGAAAAGAAAAGCGTGAGCTTACCATTATAAATAGCAGGTTTATCAACTTGTGTAAGTACACGCTTATAAACCACATTGGCACAACGAATGGACTTGCTCTGCTTACTGTAGAAGAGCATAAGCTTGAGGAGAAAACGACGTATTCCCTCATAGTGTGGCTCCTCAATCCTCAAAGGTGAGTCCTTGGCCATAGCTAATGAACGAGGGTTAGACCAAAACATTTTATCCAGGTTAACCTGCAACACATGAACCCGCTACATGTTAGACGAAACAAATTCAGAAGCACCAGCTTGAGGACCTAGTCTTTTCGTCTAAAGTTTTAAGTTTTAAGTTTTATGAAGTTTACCTAGTTTTTCTGAAGTTTAGTGTTTCTTAAGTAACAAAACTCTTCAAGTTTCCAGAAATGATCTGAAAATTTTAATTTTCTGAAGCATATGATAAGTGAAGAAAAAATAAGTATGAGGAGAGCATGCCCTAAAAGTTAGTTGTAGTTTTGAGACATTAGGTTAACGATCTCTAGAGTATAATATACACCGTACCATATTACAATGAACTTGCCGAAAGCGGGTTTATATTAGAGATACCATTCTCCAGATGAGAAACTCAGAAAAGGTAATAGTTTAAAGGCTTAAAGCTCGTATACTTCGTTCTGTTAGCACTATATAAGCAACGAAATGCTTACGTTTCTGACACTCGCCCATCGAAGCATCAAATAAAGATTCAATCTTCCTAACAAAACTACTCGATATATTATAATTTAAGACACCATCAGCATTCAGCAACACCCGATATTTACTATCTATTGCGCTGGTGCACCTAATTCCGATAATTCCCCTACATATACCGCCTAAACAAACCCGACTTTTGTAAATTACATCAGTCTAGCACAGTAAAATTTTGCTACTTTTTTTGTGAATCCAGCAAATTCACATACATAAAAGCACCGTATAACCTTCACAAATAAAATACGAAAAATAAATTGTCGAGCAGGGTCTTCACACATTTGATTCTCTATTGCACAAGATAAGCTACACACACTATCACACATCTATTAAAGAATTCGAGAGGCAAACGCTTTCAACTTTATTTGAAACCCTTCAAAAGTTCTATCCTTCGATACAAACCAAATTTAAGCTCACGACCACGACTACGACTACGCCTAACGCGGTAATCAACCGACGTAAACTCAATCAAACATGATTGCTACAAACCTTACTATTCTACAGTCAACGTGCTTCGATTCGTTTCGAATTACTCATCAAACCTAATTTCCTAACTCATATATCTTCACCCTCTATTAAATTTGATCGAAATTACACCTCCAAACACACAAAAATCATCTACATTAACACAGTATTCAAATTTTCAATCAAATCAAATAAAAAAAAATCAGACAAACAACTAAAATCAATCAAATAAAATAAAAACAATTACCGTAGAAATGTTTCCATCTTTGAAACCCTTATCGGCGAAATCAACCGAAGGAAATGCAGCAACTTTCGCATAACTTCGTCGGAACAAATCAATTTCAGAATTCAGAAACCCTAATAATCTACCGCGGGATTCAATTCTAGAAATTTGAGCTACAGTTTTGCTCCATCTCGACAACATTGTTATACCTACACCCAAAAAAAAAACTAAAAAAATTTTGCAAGATGAAAACTTTATGATTAAATTAATGAATTGTGTGACTTAATTAGGTTTTAGAAGAAAGAATTACCGGAAAAATTGACGGAGATTAAGCAGTTCGCCGGAGATTTGAGTGATTTTAATGGCGAAACTGTGTTCTACGACTACGAGAGAGAGAGAGAGAGAGAGAGTTATTGAAAGTGTGGACAGTTTTCAGCCGGTAATTGTTAAACCGGGTTGGTTGGACAGCTAGCTTATACGGGTCGAGTTTGAATACGGGTTGAATAAAATATGAGTAGACGTGGTAAATGGGTATGGATCGGGTTATTTTGGATTTAAAGAAGATATTAAGTCGGGTTGGTCGGACAGCTAGCTTATACGGGTCGAGTTTTAATGTGGGTCAAATAAAATATGGGTAGCCTCGGTAAACAGATGACCGGGTCATTTTAAGTTCGAAGATTATCAAGTTGCGTTGGTAAGACAACCAGCTTTTAGGGATTGAGTTTTAATATGGGTCGAATAAATACTAGTAGATCCGGTGAACGGATGATCCGATCAGGTTTGGATAGGGTCATTTCAGGTTCGAAGATACAAATCGGGTTGATTGGATTACTAGCTTATATGGGTGAGCTTTAATATGGGTCAAACAAAATATGAGTAGACTCGGAAAAGGGTGATCGGGTCAGGTTTGAATCGGGTCATTTTAGATTTGAAGAATATCAAGTCGGGTTGGTTGGACAGCCAGCTTATACGGATCGAGTTTGAATACGGGTCAACTTAAACACGGGTTAAGAAGTCATAAAGCTTCCTTTCGATTCCATCTATGTCATAAAGAAAATCGATATTTCTTTCGATTTAGTGAAAAAAAATGTAGTCGTATGAGTTTTGTACTTTTGAATGATACGTATTTATGATTACAATTAAAATATTCTGTATTAAACTTTTATAATTTTTAAAGATGTGGAAGTATAGATGTTCTCGTTTCGACATGTATCTTGCCAAATATGAAAATAAAGTAGAGGATGTAAATGTGGTGGAGGAGAGTAGTAAGGGTTATAGTTTAGAATTTCAGATAGATTATTTTAATTGGTCGATTAAGAAGTAAAATAAGAAAACGGTTGATAAGAACTTGAACTTTGAACTATGAAGTGTTCATTTATACTTGTTGAACTTTTAAATAAACTTGCTGAGTTATTTTATTGTTGAGCTAAACAATTTTATAATTTAACTCCATAGCTAGTGTCGAACAAATTAGAAGAGTTACACAATTTTTAAATCTTTTTATCACTATTTTTTTTTTTTAAAGAACTCTATGTTGATTAATTTACTTTATCTGTCTCAGTTATTTGTTTACAATTCCCTCAAATTCCCATCACCATAAAATTAAACAGTAAACAAATCACTGGAACAGAAGGAGTAACGATTTATTTGAGTGATTGTTGTATGTTATGTGCTCAAATTCCTAGAACTCATCGTATTAGTGAGCAAGGATTCGAGTGATATGTTAGGCATTACTCTTGTTAATCAATAACTTTAATTAGAAGATTTACTAGTGGAAAAATTAATACCCATCTACATAAATACATTGATATCATGATTTTTATAATTCATTTATGAACATTATACTATTTTACGCAAACATTTACATGTATCAATTCCTCCGGATTCTCGGATAAGTTATGGATAACTTGCAAAAACTTCACATTAATCTTGAGACTGCTTCAGAAAATAAACGTGAATGTACCTCGTTAAACCCGGATGAACTGACACCTGCATCACAGCCAAAAACAAGAAAAATGAAAAATAAGCCTAATTGGTATAGAACTATTTGTATAAATAGAGGATCTATGCAATACAAAAAACACACAACAAAAAGAAAAAACTTCTACACATATATTATACCCCTCTAACCCTAATCTATGTATACCAATAAAGCATTATTAGCATTAGTATTATTATAAATAATAAATAATAAAATAATAAAATAAAAGCATTAATTATTTTTTCCTCTATTTCATCAATTTCTTATTACATTCATCATTCAATTGATTATCAATTCTTATCATTTCTTTTTTTAGTCAGTATTTTACCCACAAAAATCAAACAAAAAGACCACCATTTATCTAACTATTCCTTAATAATCGTACTATATACAAATAATAAGAAACTAATGAATCGTAGTGAGAGAGTACTAATAATTTCTCACCTTTTGTACTTCAATCAAACAAATCATTTACCCAATCTACATTAGGCTCTTCATTATCCTCATAGATACTTTTACCCTTGCTACTTTGCCCTACTTGATTGTTGTTGTGGTGATCACTAATCCTCAACATCCTTAAATTCTCTAAGAATTCCAATTTCATTTCTTGAGGGCTTTCACAAGTTTGAGCACTTGTCACGCCCCTACTACTGCTGGTAGAGGGGTGTGACATTACCGGGGTGAACGTGTTAGGCATCAACATATGGTGCTCTATCACGCCCAACCCTGGTCTGCACCCAATGTTACTACCAGTGAAATTGCTGCTAACATCCCTGACAGGAGCATTGGGTGCAGACATCATCATCCTCGCTCCGACATGAATCTCCTCCTGACTAGAGCGAAGGGCCCATCTTGGGTCACGGATTGGGGGCTCTATCCGAAGCTCGTCCACACTGTGGGCGAAAAAGCAGACACGGCGGCCGCACCTTGCCCCCGCTTTGCAGATTTGGGCTCGATACTTGGCTGGGTGGAGCCAGTACTCGAACACACCATGCGCGTACTCGCACAGCTCGCCCCTCGGACATACCCCGCTTTTCACCCGATAATCTTTGCACGAGACCGCCATGTACGGCACCCGGCGAGGGTCCCGTCTTCGCGCACGCTCTCCAATGTGCGCGTACGGGCACATGGTCCAATCATGTGGCCGGTTAAGCGGACACCCCTTGATTTTGAAACTGTACATTCTAAACTCGTCGGACTCAAAATCATTGACGGGTCTACATATCGGGTCGGGTTCTCGTAGACGTTGTTGGAGTACTCTCTTAAAATTTGCTCCACGTCTACCCTATACATTTTTATTTACGTTCCTTTCTTTTTATTTAGTAATGTATTCTTGTATTAAATTTAGTAATAATGTACTACAAAGGGTCAGATAATTTGTATGAAATCTATGAATAAATTGAATTTATATGAATTTGAAAGTGACACATGAAATAAATTAAAGAGGTTTATATAGACAACATTTATGCTTACATCATCATATAAAGTTCAAGTATAAATCGACTAATAAATAAAATTAAATCAATTGAGATACAATGTTTTGCGTCAAAAAATTAACTTGATCTCTAACTTAGTTAGATTTTGGCTTTTGTTTCCTTTATTTATTTTCTTCATGAGAAACATGACCCTCATCAGTTTTTTTATGTAGAGTGTAAGAGTGAATAAACCCAAAAATAAAAAAAATAAAAAAATAAATATTAAAAATAATAATATAATAAGGCATATATAAACTTTAAAAAAAAATTGATGTTTTATAAGGCATAAACTATACTCCGTAGTACATAATTAACTACATAACTACATACTATATGTATTAGAACATTATATTAATAACAAATTGACCATATTCATTTTTGTGAGCGACAATTAAGAAAGTGTTTTTTCAAACATCCGAAACATTTTCGTATATTGTAAATCACCTGATTAAACGTTATAATTAAATGGTGCTTTTTTTTTTTTTTTTTTTGGAAAGTGAATTTAGAATTAGTAACACGATTAATCTATCTATTACGGAGTATATTATACTTGGTAATATAAAAAGGTAACAATGATTAATGTCTATCGATAAATAACTATCGATAGTAAAATGGATATTGTTGTACGTCTTTATGTTAAGTTTAAAAGTTGAATATGATTGTTGAAAATTAATAGTTTATGTAGAACAAATTAAATATGGTCTCTTATCATATAACATGCATTTCTGTTCAACGAGGTAACATATATATACAAAGAGTATTTCACGGTTATTTTCCGACATCTTTTCATAATTAAATACGGAGTATAACAATTAAATTATGAATTAGATTTCACTAATTCTTGTATAAAACGCTCTACAAAAAATTATTAGTAAACTTCAATGCGTAACTCGCCAGTAATTTTCATTGGGGTTTTTGTACGGTGTACCCTCCAACTTTTTTGTTTTCTATCGTATACCCTTATTTTTTTTCACTTACACGGTGTACCCTTAAACTTCATTATCCATTCTCAACCGTGACCTAAAGTTACTTAACCGTTAATTAAACACTAACACCGTTACATTAAGCTCTCATTTCTCTCTCTTTTTAATATTTCCTTCTAAATTTATAAATTTCAAATATTCATGATTATTTTACGATAAAGTAAATCAATAAAGTTTATAACTTTTAACAACAATTTAAAAAAAAAATTTATATACTATAGAAAAAAATGAATAATGATGAAAAATAGTGAAATATTAGAAAAAAGAAGGGCATATTTCATAATTTTGAAGGGAAAACATAAAAAATAGAAAAAATAGGAGTTTATTCTAACGATGTTAGTATTTAGTTAACAGTTTAGTGACTTTAGGTCATCTTATAGAATGAGTAATGAAGTTCAGACTGCAGGTATAAGGAAAAAAGCAGACACGATAGAAAATCAAAACTTGGAGAATGACACCGTAAAAACCCTTTTCATCAAATAGAATCGCCAAGAATATCGTCTGCTTTACCAAGACGAAGAAGTTAATTGAAGAAAGAAACAATTTGGAATTCGGGGGGCCTTTTGTAGTGCGTAGATGGAGACATAATTTCTAAGCAAGTGAATTTAAAGTGCCCACTTGATCATTTTACAAAAACCAAAAAGGCAACAGAAAGTAAGTTGAGGATGTGTGTGTGGATGAAGTGTAGCACAACTATTATAATAGGGTACAAGTAATTCCACGGGGCTTATGAATCAAGCCACGGGATTCCTTTGTAGACAACTCAAACATTGTAGTTGATTGGTGTTGTAATCCCGTGGAAGAGGCTTTTTGGCAACTGGAAAAATCATTTCCCTTATAATAATGCAAAATAAGCCAAAATAACCTTATTAAGAGAAAATCTATCCGAAATTCTTTCATATATTTTCAGTCGTTGAGATTAAAAATTGACTTTTTTTTTTTTTTAACATGAATGCTTGAAAATGAAATCCCTCACCGGCAAGAAAGCGGAAGCGTATCGAGAGACCTCAGGAACGAGGCTTTGATACCATGTTAATATTTAGGAGGAAATGCAATTTAGACAAATACGAGTTGTAGTATTATTGAGTTGATGATCTTCTCCTAGGAGATTATATATACAATAGTCTAGAGCAATCCAAAAGCTAACATTAATATTAAACTTAAATACTACTCTAATTATTAAGGACATAAATATATGTCCATTCTTATACTCTTAATACTCCTAATAGATGTAATGCAGTGGAAGAGAGTAGTAAGGGTTATAGTTCAGATAGATTATTATAATTGGTCGATTAAGAAGTAAAATGAGAAAATGGTTTTTTTTTTTTTTGTTTCAATATGAGCCATAAGGGCAATACAACAGGGGAGGGGGGATTCGAACCTGTTACCTATCGTCATGGATGTAGAATTTTTAAGGGGGAAATATAATAGGAGAGAAAAGGGAGAAGTTAATCATAAACTTGCTCAAAATGATAGTACAACTAAGTCTTTATATAGCGTAATATAAGATACATAGAGTAACCGAAGAGTTCTAAATGTCCTTAACTTATGACTCCATAAATAAAATATAAATGACCACTAATTAAAAACCATAAATTTACGTAACCGATATAAACTTAATAATCATAATTATTAGTAATGAATTTTGTTATGAAATGGATTTTGTGGATGTCCATTGGGTTTTGAGGCCCATTAGACTAATTAGGTATTTAGATCTCTTCCTTGTAATCTACTATATATATGCCCCTATTAGATGAATAAAAAGGATAACCATTAGATCTTTCTCTCTAAACTCTCTCTTTGCATTCTCCTTATTTCTTAGTTTATAACACGTTATCAGCACGCTCTAATTTATTAAACGGTAATTACTTATCAATATTTTTTTTTTCCTCTCCAAATTTATTTAATATTTGAAAAAAAAAAACACCGTATGAAATAGTTTAATACGGAGTAAGTACTAAGTAATACTCGTACGACATTGTTTTTGGTGCACAATCAAAGGGTTGCTTTGCTTTGTCCTTTTCATAGTCTTTTGCTGCATCCATTTGTCCTTTCCTTCTCTCTTGTTTTTTTTTTTATTTTCTTATTTCTTGCTCCGTATTTCATTTTCTTTTTATTTTTTTTTTCTTTCTTTTGTTACATATTTCTCAAAGTCTATTTATTATAGAGTATATTTTCTTATTTATTGCAATCAATTGGTAATATCGTTTTTTTTTTGTAATGATAATATAGCCATATTTATTCATTGGCTCATTACTCTTATGCTCATTAATTTATTGACCAAATTATTTTTTTTTGTGACTATATAGATAGTCATATTTATTTATTAGTTAATCATCTCTTGGTCATATTAATTCATTGACCTAATCAACTTTTGCCATATTACTTCATTGGCTAATTATTCTTTTGGTCATGTCGATTAATTGACCAATTATTATTAATGATTATGAATCTATTGTCATATTCTATCATTTCCTAATTATTATTTTGATCATATTAATTCATTGATCAAACTAGCTAAATATTGTCATATCACTTTAACGAGAGAACTATTCTTAATGACTACATAGTCATTCATTGATAAATTATTCTCTTAGTCATATTAATTCAATGACCAAATTACCTTTTTGTCATATTACTTTATTGACTAATTATTCTTTGATCATATCAATTGATTGATCGAATTTGTCATACCGTATTAATTTATTGGTTATTAAATTCATATCACTCTATTAGTTAATTATTATTTGAGGCTATATATTGTATTCATTAGCCATGTCAATTGATTTATATAAACTCACTGATTGTTTACATTAATTTTGTATTCAATTAATATATTTATTAACTTTTGACTATATAATCACATTAGTCATGTTTATTCAATGGTGATATAAAATCATTGACCATATGAAACAAGTATTCATTTATTTGTTTAAATATTTTGTTCCCTATGGTCATATCATATAAATTAACACAATTGAATAATTTTATCATAATTTACGATCTCCTATCTAGTAATATAAGACGATCTCATATCTATTTAATTGAGACAAGCTACTATCTAATTCATGTGAAATATCTCGTATCTATTTAACATGAAACAATCTCTTGTTATTTATTATAATTTAAGACAAATTTTATCGATCAATGTCAAAGAGTTTTATGTAATTATAAGGGATACAATATCCTATCAAGAGTATAATAATGTGGGATGACCTATCAATTCACTATCTCTATAATGTTACCAAGTCTCCTATGAATTTAATGTGAGACTAATTTTTATGGAGTAGTGCTATCCATATTTTTTTTTCATTCCTCAACAAGAAATCATATTTTTCTAATTTCTTATGACTTGAGTATTTATCATTCGTCATACTTCCCAAAGGAATATTAATTCGTACCCATTTACTTAAGACACTAAATGTGTCATATAACAATTCATATGTTTGGGGAGATAACGATAAACTATTTCGAGCACATACTATATAATAGCTAACCACAAGTTAGCATTGAACTTAGTTTCGCAAGGTAGTAGTGCACAATTGCACATATTAAGACATATTCAACCTCAAATATGGAGGATTATAATAGATTTCTTAAGTAACTATTATCAAAAGTTGACATGGAGTGACATATGATCAACAAGTGCTTAAAGAACTTTGATGTCACATTGAGTTCATTTGGGTTTTTAACTATACTCGTTTATTATATACATCAAGCTTATAAGGCGTTGAACCTCTTATGTGTAGAATATAAATATTACTCCATATTACAACAGGAGACTACACTTAATTTGAGTATGATTGATAATTGCAGATCTAAACATTGGTATTACACGTTAATACTCGAGGTTGAAAAACACCTAATAAATTCAATTGTACAAGTTGAAAATACGAGTAATTGTGTAATTACATTTCACAGTTAGATTATTATCATGTGAACAAGTTGATCTTCTAAATTGGGCATTCTAGTTCAGCACTTAAAAAAGCCAACTGCATAATGGTTCTACCCCCAATATTTTATCCTCTTGGAAATTTTATAATCATGGCATAAAAATAGGATATGCAATGAGGTATAAGGTGAGTATTGTGATCAATTACCCATTAAATCTATCTTGATTTGATAGTTTTTACCACCTTAGGGGGAGAATGATAAGGAAAGCTGGTAAAAACAGATAATTGGTTTTCATCCCTAATTGAACCCGATAGTTCAGTCATTGACTGATATATAAAGTGCATAAAATAAAGGTTCATAGAATAAAAATGATGATATTCATTTGGTTAATGGATGTACACCAATATACTAGCTTAGTCACATTATCTAAATGTGATATGTTTATTCATTGAAATTTATGATTTGACTATAGACATATATGACCTATTTAAAGGCATATCGAGCTATAGATTAGTCACGAAGAGTATATGTGATGAACATTGAGATTCTTGTCAAACTGAACAATACCCACACATGGGTTGTAGTATAAAAGTCATATCGGTTTAATATTTGGTGGCAAGAATGAGCAATTGGTACTTCTATAGAGTACAAAAATTTAGAAGTCTTGAAAACGACATGAATATCTGAATGATAATAAATGACCTATATTGAAAATCAAATGGTTGTATGGTACCACATATATTCAGATATTACTAAACAGTACTGATATATCATGAGGTGATAAAATTGTATCGATACGTATAAAGAACCGATATGCATTTGCGCGCATAATTCAATGGACTAGATAATCATATCTAATATGGAAGTCCATTTTGTTTATCGACATATATATGGTTATTAATGAGCTCATAAACCTGAAATCCATCATGGATATTGAAAATAAAACTGTACAGTTCGCATTATCGAGTCATCTATTGCATTAGTTTAGCACTTTCATTTTCATAATATTTTTTTACATCATTGCATTACTTCACATTCTATAATTTTTAAACCTAATCACATACTATATGCATTATTGTTGATGATGTGACCATTCAAGTAAAAGTGCAGCATTACAAAAGTGACAGGTTATTTAAAGTGAAGACGTGAAAATATTTATGAGTTACTATTTTCACATTATGAAAGTTGAAGCAATCAAGGACTCCTATTATTTGAAGGTACCTATAAAGTTGGTCAAATGCAAAGACTACTTTTCAAGATCAAGAAACTTTGCCACATCATGAGCTGCGTTGACAGTAATTCAAGTGATGTAACCATCAGGGGGAGTGTGCATGCGCTGTACTCTTTTTCCTTATCTATGGTTTTGTCCCACAGGGTTTTCCATGGAAAGGTTTTAATGAGGCAGCTGATTATGCATATTTGAAGACTATTGTACTCTTTTCCTTCACTAGTGTTTTTCCCACAGGGTTTTTCTAGGAAGGTTTTTAACGAGGCATGTTCTTCAGTAATGTACATCCAAGGGGGAGTGTTATGAAATGGATTTTGTGGATGTCCATTGGGTTTTGAGGCCCATTAGACTAATTAGGTATTTAGATCTCTTCCTTGTAATCTACTATATATATGCCCCTATTAGATGAATAAAAAGGATAACCATTAGATCTTTCTCTCTAAACTCTCTCTTTGCATTCTCCTTATTTCTTAGTTTATAACAAATTTGAATTAATTATTTGACTAATAATTTGACATATTTTGGATCATAATATCCAACACACCCCCTTGATCCAAAATTTATGTTGGATCCACGTTCGACCAATTGCAATGTCGACCCGTATTCATTGTTACGTCTCTCGCCGTAACCAAAAATTACGAGACCTTTGCATTCTCATTTTTATCAAACTTCATCATTATCCGTCGATGAAATTTAACACCAGTCTTTGTCTTCATTGATGAGCAACGTACCCTTACACAACATGCGATTTTCTCGCACTCACAAAGGTACTATGACCCTAACACTTGTTTGGCTCCACACCCAAACTCCATACAAAGTCTCCTTTCGAGACATAAATTGAGTCTCCATGCTTGGACTCTTTGAGACAGATATCCTTGCTTCATCAATTCTTTGACAGCCCATCTATACCGATTGAAATAGACCAATCTTCACTTTGTAACGCACTTCTCGTCACAATCTTATTGGTGCATATTATCACCAACTGCCATTTGGAGCACCTCTCTCCAAAACTGATTATCGATGGAGCCCTTCTCTCCACCTCTTCATTTATGGTGCACTTCTCACCATACTTGTGAAACACATCTCTTCACCAGACATTGTGTAGAGCCATTTCACCTCAACCAAATTTAATAGATCACATTTCTCTATCTCTCATCAAAACTTTTCTCACCGTTTGTTTTTTTTTTTTTTTTTTTTTTTTTTTTTTTATTTTTTTATTTTTTTCTTTTAACGCTCCATTTCCGAATCGAACCTGGCTACTTAAGCGGAGGTGACGATTGAGTCATCTTTCTCGACTTAAGATAGCTTTGATACCATGTAGATGGATACCTCAATCTTAACCATTAGACCAAGACATCTTCGATAAAATGAGAAAACGGTTGACAAGAATTTGAACTTTGAACTATAAAGTGTATTTATACTTGTTGAACTTTTAAATAAACTTGCTGAGTTATTTTATTGTTGAGCTAAACAATTTTATAATTTAACTCCATAGCTAGTGTCGAACAAATTAGAAGAGGTACACTCGTACACAATTTTTAACTCTTTTTATCACTATTTTCTATTTTATTATTATTATTATTGTTGTTGTTGTTATTTTAAGAACTCTATGATGATTAATTTTAATGATTTATTTGAGTGATTGTTGTATGTTTGGTGCTCAAATTCCTAGAACTCATCCTATTAGTGAGCAAGTATTCGAGTGATATGTTTAGGCATTACTCTTGTTAATCAATAACTTTAATTAGAAGATTTACTAGTAAAAAAAATTAATACCCATCTACATACATTGATATCATGATCTTTATAATTCATTTATGAACATTTATACTATTTTACGCAAACATTTACATGTCTCAATTCCTCCGGATTCTCGGATAAGTTATGGATAACTTGGCAAAAACTTCACATTAATCTTGACACTGCTTCAGGAAATAAACGTGAATGTACCTCGTTAAACCCGGACGAACTGACACCTACATCACAGCCAAAAACAAAAAAAATTGAAAAATAAGCATAATTTATTTGTATAAATAGAGGATCTATGCAATACAAAAAACACACAACAAAAAAGAAAAAACTTCTATACATATATTATACCCCCTCTAACCCTAATCTATGTATACCAATAAAGCATTGTTAGCATTAGTATTATTATAAATAATAAAATAATAAAATAAAAGCATTAATTAGTTTTTTCTCTGATTCATCAATTTCTTATTACATTCATCATTCAATTGATTATCAATTCTTATCATTTCTTTTTTTAGTCAGTATTTTACCCACAAAAATCAATCAAAAAGACCACCATTTATCTAACTATTCCTTAATAATCGTACTATATACAAATAATAAGAAACTAATGAATCGTAGTGAGAGAGTACTAATAATTTCTCACCTTTTGTACTTCAATCAAACAAATCATTTACCCAATCTATATTAGGCTCTTCATTATCCTCATAGATACTTTTACCCTTGCTACTTTGCCCTACTTGATTGTTGTTGTGGTGATCACTAATCCTCAACATCCTTGAATTCTCTAAGAATTCCAATTTCATTTCTTGAGGGCTTTCACAAGTTTGAGCACTTGTCACGCCCCTACTACTGCTGGTAGAGGGGTGTGACATTACCGGGGTGAACGTGTTAGGCATCAACATATGGTGCTCTATCACGCCCAACCTTGGTCTGCACCCAATGTTACTACTAGTGAAATTGCTGCTAACATCCCTGATAGGAGCATTGGGTGCAGACATCATCATCCTCGCTCCGACATGAATCTCCTCCTGACTAGAGCGAAGGGCCCATCTTGGGTCACGGATTGTGGGCTCTATCCGAAGTTCGTCCACACTGTGGGCGAAAAAGCAAACACGACGGCCGCAGCGTGCACCTGCCTTGCAGATTTGGGTTCGATACTTGGCTGGGTGGAGCCAGTACTCGAACACACCATGCGCGTACTCGCACAGCTCGCCCCTCGGACATGCCCCGCTTTTTACCCGATAGTCTCTACACGAGACCGCCTTATGACACCGGCGAGGTCAGTCTTCGCGCACGCTCTCCAATGTGCGCGTACGGGCACATGGTCCAATCATGTGGCCGGTTAAGCGGACACCCCTTGATTTTGAAACTGTACATTCTAAACTCGTCGGACTCAAAATCATCGACGAACGGGTCTACATATCGGGTCGGGTTCTCGTAGACGTTGTTGGAGTACTCTCTTAAAATTTGCTCCACGTCTACCCTATACATTTTTATTTACGTTCCTTTCTTTTTATTTAGTAATGTAGTCTTGTATTAAATTTAGTAATAATGTACTACAAAGGGTCAGATAATTTGTATGAAATCTATGAATAAATTGAATTTATATGAATTTGAAAGTGACACATGAAATAAATTAAAGAGGTTTATATAGACAACATTTATGCTTACATCATCATATAAAGTTCAAGTATAAATCGACTAATAAATAAAATTAAATCAATTGAGATACAATGTTTTGCGTCAAAAAATTAACTTGATCTCTAACTTAGTTAGATTTTGGCTTTTGTTTCCTTTATTTATTTTCTTCATGAGAAACATGACCCTCATCAGTTTTTTTATGTAGAGTGTAAGAGTGAATAAACCCAAAAAAAAAAAAAAATTAAATAAATAAATATTAAAAATAATAATATAATAAGGCATATATAAACTTTAAAAAAAAAGTGTAAGTCTCATATGAAACGGGTAACCCGTTTCATATGAGAAACGGGTCAAATATGTGGCAAAAAGACAAAGGACAAGTGGGGAAGAACATCTTTCTTCCCCACTTGTCCTTTGTCTTTTGCCACATATTTGACCCGTTTCTCATATGAAACGGGTTACCCGTTTCATATGAGAATTTGTGAAAAAAAAATGATGTTTTATAATTAAGGAACTACTCCCTCCATTCCAATTTACTTGTCCCCTTTTCACTAAAATTTTTCCCAATTTACTTGTCCCCTTTCTATTTTTAGTATGTTTTAACAAATGATTTTCAAAATTTTCTCATTTTTATTACCATCTCTTAAATCATCCCAAAATAGAAAGGGGACAATTAATTTGGGATGGAGGGAGTACATAACTACATACTACGGAGTATATGTATTAGAACATTATATTAATAACAAGGCAAATTGACCATATTCATTTTTGTGATTATGTTGCGACAATTAATTATAAGAAAGTGTTTTTTCAAACATCCGAAACATTTTTGTATATTCTAAATTATCTGATTAAACGTTATAATTGAATGGTGCATGCTTTTTTTTTGGAAAGTGAATTTAGAATTAGTAACACGACTAATCTATCTTTTACGGAGTATATTATACAGTACTTAGTAATAAATAAAAAAAGGTAACAATGATTAATGTCAGATAAATAACTATTGATAGTAAAACGGAAATTGTGTACGTCTTTATGTTAAGTTTAAAAGTTGAATATAATTGTTGAAAATTAATAGTTTCGGTAGAACAAATTAAATATATATGGTTTCTTATCAAATAACACGCATTTCTGTACGTAGAACGAGGTAACATATACTCCGTATATACGAAGAGTATTTCACGGTTATTTTCCGACATCTTTTCATAATTAAATATAACAATTAAATTATGAATTAGATTTCACTAATTCTTGTATAAGACGCTCTACAATAAATTATTATAATATCATCTTCTTTATAGTCGAATATATTGTGTTTGTACCATTTTTAGTGATAATTGTGGTAGTTTTCGTAACCATTTATATACTATTTGTATCCCTGTTAGTTTTAATTGTGACTAAATTTTTTTAGTATCTTACTCCGTACTAGTGATTTTATTTCATGTTGTTATACCCTTTTAACCATTACTAGTTGGCGTGCCCGTCCCCGTCCGGGCTATCTATCATTATTATTAAGATTTAAAAATAAGTATAAAATGTAATTTTTATATATTTTTTCTAGTTTATATATTTATCAATTATGATATAATTTTCTATGATATTTAATATGACAAAATTTCTAAAATATAAATACTAAGGCCATGTTCTTTTAGGCTTTTATCGTATTTAATATGATAATTTTTTAAAATCTATGTTTTATCATATTTGTTTTTGGTTTATTTGCTAATTATATTTTATAATACTTACCTAATACTATTTTTTTTTTTCCTTTAACTTATTTATTAAATCAAATATTATTTGTTTTTTTAAAATTCTATGAATTCCCATATTTCTTTTGCTCTTTCATTTTTTAATTTTTTTTTTAATATTTTAAAATATAACTTACTTATATTTTTTTCCCTTAACTTGAATATTTAATCCAATATATTTAAGGCAAAATATGTATTCTTCAATTTTGCTATCCTACAATTTTAAGGATTCCAATTGTGGATTTAGTATTATATTTTAGATTACATATGTTAATTATACTACACCATCTTCTTCTTTTTTCTTTTTTCTTTCTTTTTTTTTTTTTTCCTTTTATTGTTAATTACATATATTCTCTTTTTGTTACGTTAAAATGGGGTAATAAAGAAATTGAAATTTTGTCATTAAATCAAACTTTACCCTATTACTATACTAAACATGTTTTTTTTTTTTTTTTTTTTTTTTTTTTTTTTCTTTAATTAGCCGATGTTCTTATACAAAACTGATATTAACAATAATCATATCAAAACTTAATATTATTAAACTAACTAAAAGATTACACATTAAGCATTACAAATATTATTATACGACCAGATATAATAACTTGATTTAAAAATTAGATAATCGATAGATATTGTACATCACTTTTACCTTTCATGTTACATATTCTTACCTTCCATGTTACATATTCATTAGTTTTTCTATTGGGTTATAATCAAGTTTGTTCAATAAAAAAACATCAAATCTTGAACGTAAAATATAAATCTACAACATACAAAGAAAAAAAATCAACAGTAATTTAATCAAGCTATGTTCAAGTATCAAACATAGTAGTTAAGAATTAAAAATATTCAAATTTTAAACACTCTTATCAAATACACCGTAAAAAATAAATTTAACACAACTTGTAATCATAATTAAAACATAATAAAGTAAAACTATTTAACATAGTACGTACCTAAAAAGATCGATAAATATTGTACATACCTTTTACCTTTCATGTTTACATATTCATTAGTTTTGTTATTCAACCTTCTTCAATAAAAACTTCAAATCTTGAACGTAAAATATATAAATCTACAACATACAAAGAAAAAAGCATCAGCATGAATTTAATCAAGCTATGTTGAAGTACCAAATATGATAGTTAAGAAATAATATTATTCAAATTTAAACACTTTTATAAAATATACGGTAAAAAATAGATTTAACACAATCGTAATCATAATTAAAACATAATAAACTAAAATTATTTAACAGAGTACTTAGGAAGATCTAGCTAAAGTTTTTGATTTAAATATATATATACAAAAAAGAATGAATACTTACCTAAAAATTATCTAAGGTATTTTAATTAAATAAGGTAATTATGTGTCAAATAATTGTTTTGTTTTATATTTTAAGTTACATATGTTAATATTTTTTCATCTAAAATCCTAGCAATAGTAGAATTATAAATAATACTAATATTAATTTTTTAGACCAATTATATTGTGACAAATGTCGACCATAGAGGCCATGGTTTCTGCTTTATATATATATATTAGATTTGTATAATTAGACTGGTATTAATTTAACTGAGACAGTCTCACATAGATATTACGGATTAAATTTTGTCACCAACAATTATATATCCATCTAATTACGATTCTTTATTGTATTTCATTATTTCAATTAGATTTAATAGGATATACAACCAATTTTATGATTAGCTAACTATTCTGTATGTATATCCAAGTGTAAAACTATCTTATTTAATTCGTTAAGACATACTCGTATTTGATTTCCCATGCACCTACGTAATACATTTTTATATAATTGACAATTTTATTTTAAAAAAAGTGGTAGGGAATTTTGGGGGGGAATAAAAAAGACGCAACAAACTTCCTCATTTTACTACATTCACAACAAATGTAATTTGTGCATTTAATTAAATGGTCATAAAAATTTGAAAGAATATAGTTAAAATAAAAAATATAAAATGAAGAGGTCTAACATATATGTAGATATATTAATATCATCTTCAAATATAAAACGATTTCACGATGAAATTATTATATATGAGACCTCTCACAAGAGTGGTTATGAAAAAAGCTTTTACATGTAAGGTTCTACATCGACCGAGCTAAAGTGAGTTGAATACTTTATAGGTCAAGGGACTACTCCCATTTCGGCTTTTGCAGTGCATGCTCTCCGATCCTCTAGGGTTTTTGAACCCTCCATTGTATTAGTCGATCTTGTTCTTAGGCCTATATATAATTCCCGTGATCGAGGATGTTTATGTTGTCGGCTTGTGCCTTCATCTTTCATTTTGTAATCGCATTGTACGGTACTAATATACATGTTCAGTTTATATAAGTTCAGTTTATATTCAGTTCAACGAGGTAACATATATACTCTAACATAAATGTTAATGGTCATATTCTCATAATGTATATTAGTGTATGCACCTTAGACCATGTTTATCCGTAGTTTAGCTCCAACTAGTTTAAAGTAGTTTAGGCAATAAAATAATATTTTCCTATTCTTCAACTACTTTCTCCAACTACTTTCAACTTTTCACACTTTATCCGTAGTTTAACTTAAACTACTCTAATCTATACATTCTATACTTTATTAAATTATGATTAAATATTTTTTTATTACTTTAGGTTTTTAATTTTTTACATAAAGTTAATTTTACAATTAGTGATAAATTTTAAAAAAAATCAACGAAAAATAAATAAATATAGTTACTCCGAAGGATACGAAAATGGATCTCTAATTGTAAAGCATGAAAAAATATGAATTTTGGTATAATTTTCAAATTTTTATATTTTGTAAAATAAAAAATAAAACTAAAGTTTAAAAAATAAACACTTACAAATTTATTTGACCAATAATAAATTGACACTTGTACTAGTTGGGGATGTTGGGGATTTTCTCCCCAAGTGTTGGCCCTCCCAACTAGTTGGGTCTTTTTCTTCAACTAGTTTAGGATTTATTTTTTAGTTTTCTTTTATTTTTAATTAAATTTATTCTAAACTACTTCCTCAACTAGTTTATCCAACTACCAATAAACATGGTCTTAAGATTATTCATCCATGAATCATGATTTTTTGATTTTGAGATTCTCAACTAGTTCGTATCTTTAAATTCACACCGTTAAAATAGAGTAAAGAAAAATGAAAGAAAATTACTGAATTCCAATAACTTTTAGATGATATTGGATATAAAAATCGTGAAATACGTAAAAGAGAAAAAAAAAAAAAAAAACTACTCATAATCATACTCGTATCATACTATTCTTTTTAGTTACCGTACATATATAACCATTAATATATTTTGTTATGACATACTAAAATACATGAAATTTTATCTAATCAAACACGAAACAAATCATGATAAATTATTTTAGATGAAATTTCTCGGGTAGGCAAAGCCTAAACTATAACGATTATACTCGTACAACGAGCTGCGTGTGATTGATATGTAAGTACTTTAACACTTAAGTAATTACTTTTAACACTTAAACTATTACGTTAAAGTGGTTATATTTTGATCACAGGTAAACCTATTATACGCGTAGAACCGTATCTATAACTTTACTCTTTGGAGTCATATATATCAGTTTTCTCCAGTTGTGTGTCTATGAATAGTTCATGCACGTAAAATAGGGACTTTTAGTGAGTCAAGGACAAAATCAGTTGACAACTTCCAAATACATTTCCCCTTGCCTTTCTATTATCTTCATATTTATATTTGAGTAGTTTTTATGAGATATCAGGCTCATACTAATTTAGTGTGAGACGATCACTCAATTCCATAAAAAAATTAAATAAATAAATAAAAATAACTATCCCTCATATGAGAGGACTCACATAAACTTATTATATTGTGAGTCCTGTCTCACATGAGAATTAGTGTTTATATTTATAGGCTTCTTTGTCCCAATTGTTACGCAGTCGACGTATATATTATTAAACGCACTCAATACCTACTATTTTCTAATTACAATTACTCCGTAATATTTTTCGTTACCTCCCATTTTATATGTTCTGTCTATTTGTTTTTGGGTAGAAATTAAGAAGAGACAAAATTAGGGTGGAAAATAAATGTACAGAAAAACAAAATGTGGGGCTAAAAACCATGAAAACTGTAGACCAAAAAAGAAATGAGAATAACAAATAAAATGAGCCCTAAACGAAAAGTCGGAAGAACATATAAATTTAATTTTTCGTTTTCGATAATATTTCAACACAATTAAAAGTTAGAAAATTAAATTTTTTAGCTAAAAATATATGGGTGTTTAAAAACATCTCAAATTTAATTTTTGGAATTTTATTTTAAAATTGATATAAAATATAAAAATGTATAATATCGTGGTTGATAATTATAATAAACGTGTAAACTATCACAAGTTACTTAAACACGATCATAAAAGTCTAAACAAGACAAAAAAATAAAAATTTACACATTTCAAGATTTGAACCCAAAACCTCTAGTATGAAAATAGATTTTTGCCACTATAACATTATAGCTTTATTGTGTCATTTAATATTGAAATTCTAATATTTAACGCCAAAAAAAAAATAAAAAAAAATACTATTTCGGATGTGAGGACTTCCCGTCCAATCTTCCACACCACGGCCCAGACGTGAGGACCTCACGTCTGGGTCACATCTGGGCCTTGGCCTGGGCAAGCTATCCTCAATTCCTCACGTCCCAATTTATTTTATTTTTTTATTGGATTTTTCCTAACTGTACCTCTGTAGTATTGGGTTTTCCCAACTGTACCCCTGCGTATATCGTATTCCCAACTGTACCCCTGAGTTTCCTTAATTACTCCCAACTATAACTATTTATGCTTAAGCCGTCAATTATCACCGTTAAATGCCAATTAGGATGCGTAATTTGCCTACGTGGAGCGCCTAATTTGCCTACGTGGAAGGATTAGTTGTAAATTATAAGTTGAGTCAATTTATTAACCGTCATTTCTTTCTTTTGATTCAATTTTTTTTAAAACCCTTTGAAACCCTTTCACCTTCCTTCCTCTGTTCTCTTCATCTCCTTCCTTTTGCTATTGAACTTTTGCAGTTCATCGTCGTTGCAACATCTTCATCGGTGAACTTTGCGATTCTTCCTTCCTCTGCTCAATTTCGGTATGATTTGGGTATGATTTTGGGTAAATTAAAGAAACTCAGTGCAGTTGGAGTTATTAAAGAAACTCGTGGGTACAAATTGGGAATACGATATAATGCAAAGATAAATGAAACCCAATAAGATGTAAGACAAATTTTAAAAACCCTTTTTTATTTTTTTTCAATTCTTATGTTTGTGTACGGAATTTTCAAGTTACTATCTTTCATTTGTTGATTTTCAAATGTTAAAATTAGTTAAATCATAAATTTTTAATTAATATTGACTAAAAATTATTACATGTAGATGAATTTCACTAAAATGTCTTCCTCTATATTTCGTATCTGTTGTCAGATTTTAAAATCATTAAATATTATATTTTTCATTTTAGAAGTATTGAAATTTATATGAAGCCTAAAAAAATTAATTAAATGTTAAGTATGATTATTAAATAATTAAACGTAAATGTCAACTGCGTGTAATAATATGCAGACTATATACTCCGTATAAGTTTAAAGACAAACAAGTACTCCGTATCAACCGTTAAGAGCGCAACCCTCTTTCTCTTACGGAGCATTTATTTGTTGGGCTCCGTTTTTCAAGCCCAGCCCATTTCCGGTAAATTTAAGCCCACACTTCTTCTGCTGTGTTAGTGTTCCGGGCCCCACTTCTTAACTCCCAATAATATTATTCTGAACTTTTTTCAAAATATCAAGTTTTTTTTTCCAATATGAGCCGCGAGAGCCGAGAGCAATACAGTAGTGAAGAGGAGATTTGAAACTGTACTATCGTTACGAGTACTTCAATCTTAATCACTATGCTAAGACATCCTTGATTTTGATTTTTCTATTTGTTATAAAAATTAAAATTAATTAATTAATAATTTACAATATAATTAATTAGTGAATCACCTTATTCTTATCCATTTCTTAAATCCAACATAAATAAACTAACACAATTAAAATGAGATGAAGTACAAATTGCCGTTAAAAAGGGTACAAAAGCATGAAACAATTGTAGAAAAGTCACTAATAGGGGTAGTTAAATATATACTGATAATTAATCATAATTATCACTAAAATGGTACAAAAATTATTATCACTTAATGTAAGGCTCAACTCACACGAGAAATTGTGTTCAAAATATATTTAAATTTAAATTTAAATTTAATGTTTACGACAACGATTTTCTGGACATGGGTTGTTACAACTTACAAATAAGCATATTGACAAATACTTGTATTAGAACCGTTATTGATTCAACCACCGACATGTTTTAAATGTATAAAATGTCACCGTTGTAATATTTTTTTTTATCTATCTATTGTATAAGTTTTTAGAAGTCTAAAAGCCATACGGAGTACTATGTAGCATGAGTATAATACTCATTTGTATTTTCTGACAGTGTTACGTAGTAAATGAAGTTGAATAGTTGTAAAAGTATTCAACCGTGGAATCCTCAGATTACTTAATATACTGTTGACACGGTACGCAAATATGGGCTTTTTTATTTTCATACAAAATCTACAATCCTCGGACCGAGCTCAAATTTAATTAGAACCCTCTATGATTAAATGATTGGAACACTCATTGATTATTTGATTATAAAGATATCGAAGCACAAACAGAGCATTACATGGAATTAGTGGGCCCGTAACTGAGTGGGTATGATGTGTCCGGCCACATTAACATTATCATATACATTTAGTATTCCGTCAATCGTAGTATTCGTCACATTTACTTTATTACTTTCGATAAAATAAAAATTAAGACAAAAATATATATTGTTTTGCATTATAAAAAATTACACTCTGTATAAAAATCTATATTCTGTCGTAGTCGTAAAGATATATCATATAAAGCGGAAGGTTAATTGTAAAGCAGATCTTCTGTCCCATTTTATATCTCATTAAAGTTAAATATTAATAAATCTCTTTTTATACGGTTAATTTTTCATTAATTTTTTATAATTTATAAGATTTGTTACCATATAAAGACACCAAATGAAACAGAGGATCCTCTCTGATTTGATTTGATTTGATTTGGTAGGGGAGTGGCCGAGTGGGGAGTGAAGTCATCGTCATGAATCATGATTGGTCATATTTTTTTGTTACCATATATTTCCCATGATACCCTTTTGGCAGATTCTGCGTAGTGCACGTGTGTGAGGTTTGTTTACGTACTGCACTAAATTTTGTAAATATGTCTTTCAATATCATTTGTGTGACGAAAACTTGAGGGCGTTAAGTATATGGAAGAAGACACAATTATGAGTTTATAGTGCATTTAGGCGCATTATTCCTCAATTAAATGCTATTATTTGTACTCTAATCAACAAAATTTACACTAATTAATCAACTCATAATAGCATTTAATTGAGGAATAATTTGGGTTTAATTGTACCTTAAACTCATAATTGATGCCTTCTTTCTTAAACTTAACGTCGTTAAGTTTTTCGTCAAAAAATGGGCGTCTGCACATATATTCACAAAGTTTAGTGCATCTACGTGAACAAACCTCACACATGTGCACTACGCCAGAATCCGCCAAAGTTCGAGGGTACCATGGGAAATATCCCTTCTATTTTTGGCCATTCAAATCCAAATTGCACATTTTCTTTTTTGGCTATAGAAATAATACGGAGTACTATTATATTAATTGGACCCACATATTCACTACAAATAACATTAAATACTAATATCTTCACTCCACTAGTTGTCTTTTTAATATTATAAAATCGATTTCTTAAAACTCGTGCATAAAGCATAAGTGCACTTTGGTTATGAATGGAGGGAGTATCATACAAAGCGAAAGGTTGATTGTAGAGCAGATCTTCTGTCCCATTATAAATCTCATTACTTAAAAATTACTCCGTAATAAATCCCTTTTTATATATTTATTTCTTATTAATTTTTTTTATAATCAATGCGACTTATTACCATATAAAGACGTAAAATGAAACAGAGGATCCGCTCTGATTTAATTGGGGAGTGAAGTCAAGGTCATAGTCAATTGGTCATATTATTATGAATATAAAATGAGTAATTGACATTTGGAGAGGAGGAAGAAGGATGTAGGAAGTGTGTGGTAGGCCTGAAAATTCCAAGTAGTTTCGTACGGATCTAATGAATTAATCAGGAACCACATGCTCACAAAAGTCACAACATTAGTTAGATTGGAAAAATTAATGAATCAATCAAAAGTACAACAAAAATGGCAGGTATGTTACCAGGTGTAGAATCTGCTAGGAGGAGGAGAGTCCATCAAACCACTAGTAGTACCATCAACTCGACTCTTTCGTCGTCTCTGGTTAGTCGAGTTTGCCCCGTCTTAAGTTTTAGTACTTCCTCCTATCCATCTGATTGTTTGCATGGGACTAGTCTGTCTGCGTGCAGACAATTGGATGGATTGGAGGAAGTACTCTCGTATATATGATTAATGGATGGATGTGTTACATGTGTGTGTGTGTGTGTGTATGTAGGTGCAACAAAGGAGGTGGACGCAGGATGAATCCGCGGATGAGAAGCTTGGATACGTGGCTAGACAAGCCAAGTCAAGACTCGATGACAGGCTTCGTACTGCTCTTACTAAATCAACAACGAGCACAACGACGATCACGAGTGAAAGACGTGGTGGTGAGATGCGGGAGTTGACGACTTATGTGTATGACGGACTCAACAAGAAGAAGAAAGGGTGGTGGAAGAAGACGGGTGGTGGTGGGTGGAGGGGTGTGGAGCAACGAGAATGTGCAGTTTGCTTGGACGACTTCAAACTTGGTGACCAACTCCTTAACATGCCGTGCGCCCACACTTTCCATTCAAACTGCCTACTTCCCTGGCTTCACACTCACACCCACTGCCCCTGCTGCAGGACCTCCCTTTTCGAATGAAAATTAGCTCGAAAATCAGTCGCGTTATAATATGGAGTACTATTGTTTGTTCTATAAACTTGGTTTCAGACAAATTCAATGTTATCTCTTTGTAATATGGAGATTCGAGAGTGCAATGTAGATGATTGTAATTTTAACATCAAAAGTCTCGCAAAAATAACCCAAAATGATCAGATCTTCACTAGAAGATGGGTTTTAAACTAAACCAGACTCGTCTCCTGTTTCCGACATTCTTCGAGTATTATGTTACAGCTGTTAATGGTGCGTGCGTCGAGAAGCCCTTGGTTCCACAGTTTCATCATGAACAATCTCCAACACCTGTCGATATAACCGGAATAAAATTATTCAATAAACGACTAGAATGAGCGGAAAACATGGACGAAAACTAAACAATTATAAATTTCCTCGAATTTATTGGTTTTACCAAATTAGGGCAGGGGCTAAGGCAAGATTACGTCCATGCAACTCCGAGAATGCTTCGCATGCCCAGGGGATGTGACTGTCTGCAAAAACTCTGGAAAAAAGACGGAAAAACAAATTGGAGAAAAAAATTATACATGTACTTGTAATTCGCTGAGGGTTCTTTCAGATGGTGTAAGTACTAACCGCTGTTTCCTAACGAAGGAATTCCATAGATGCATGATTTGTTTCTCTTCTTTGGACACGTCAACAAAGTCGTCAAGCAACTGCAAGTGCAATAACTTAGCTATTAGTAAGCACAATGCAAAAGTCGACCCACGAAAAATAAAAAATTTGGAAAGTTATGTACCCTTCGATCTTCTAAATCAGCAACATCATCGTCAACTTCGTCTTCGCTGTCATGGTCAGACATAATTTGCTCCAACGCCATTGGCTACTACCACCGAAATACGAAATTTTTTCACACACGTTATGCACTTTTAGCTAGGAAATCATTTTTTTTGGTAAAGCATGTACACAAGAGAATTACGAGTACAAAAGATGCACATCTGAAAAATAAATTTCAGATGTAACCATCAGTCGAGACTCGAGACTCAGGATCTGGGATGCGTATCTCGATGACTCAAAGGTAAATGAACTAAAATACACAATATGATGATATAAAGCGTAGAAAACCGAATTTAATACAGTCACGACAGACTGAAATCACCATACTTGTGCTCTTTGAGAGTGGAAGAACTGTCTTTTTTCCAATAAAGCACGACTGCAGGCAAACGAAAACAGAAACAGAAACATAAGCATCTACTAATTTTATCACAGTTATGAGCTCTAGTCTACAGATCGAGTTTTCGTCACATATGAGGATATGTTAAATGGAAAAAGAAAAAAAAAACTCATTAGTGACCTCCTTCAAATACCAGGAATACACAGGCAGCTGATAAATTTAAAACCTAGCAGACCTTCTACTGTCAGAACGTTCAGACAGTTTTCTCGTCTTTGCAAACTGAAGCGTTGCTGGAGGAGCAAGAGTACTTCCTACTACGGTTGATTGAATGCAATCAGCGTCTGCTGAAATAAACATTTGCATCACTAGTCAGAGAGACGTATAGTAGAGTAAGTGCTATAAATGTATACCAATGGTGTACAAATTGCGTGTTACCATTAAGTGATTCATTGACACTTGAACTCCGTGCTCTTTCGATTCTACTCGAATAAGCATCTGAAATAATATATAAACGCTAAATTAGAATGTGTTGGGCATGTCAATTTTCTAAAAACACGAGAAAAATTGAAAGGCTAGATTAAGCACACCATCAGTTTTGTTCAGAAGATCACTCGCAGCAGCAGCAAAATCCGATGTTAATGGGTGCACATGCTTTCCCTTATCAAGTAGACCTTTGCTTTTTCTCCTTTTAAGCGGTTTATAGCTGTAAAAAAAAATTATTACCAACCATATAACTTTACAAAACAAAATACACGAGTATATTAGTTTGTCATGTCGTGAACCAGAGGACTAGTACGTACCAAAATGAGAATATTAGCTGCTTCGGATCAACCCCACCACCAAAAATCTAAAATCGGAAAAATTTTAGAATGACGCATACAGCTTAATGAGACCATAAACTTATAAAAAAAGCGAAGAACGTTAGATTAAGTGCAGGAAGTTGAGGAACAAAAAAAGGATTCGTGGGATATTATTTTCGGGGTTTACCTCAGATCTAGATAGATCACTTTTGATTGACACGTTCACAGCTTGATATTCATCTGTTACCTACAACGTATAATAAAGTGGAATGAGTAACTCTAGTCTCCAAACACAGAATTACGATATCTGAAAGACGTTGAATTATTAATATGATGAACCAACCCAGAATTCAAACTGAAAGAGATCATGACATGCACGTAGGTGAAGTTTCATTCCCTGCAAAATATAAATTACCACACAGATTGTTAATCAAATTCTCGATCAAAAGACAATAACGTCGTTAGGGCATAAAGAAAAGGAAGATTAACCTTGAAACTTGCACATTTAACTAAGCAAAACGGACAGGAGAAATCCTCGGTCACTGCAAACATAAACAATAAACATTCCATAAACCGCCGATAGATATTATGTCATTTTGAAGGAGTGAAAACAAGAACGGTATCCAATAGCAGTATGAATTAGTTGGAGTTTGTTACGGTCAAAGTTAGTTATGAAATTAGTTAGCTAGGAGTTTGTTACATTCATCCTTATATAACTTCATCACTTGTAATTCATTCATTTATTCTAATTCATTCAAAACATAATAATCATTCTATTTAGGTCTCTTTCTTCATCTTTCCAAATCAAAAGCTACAATCTTCCACCATTAATGCGATTTCAAAGCTTCACTTTCCTCTTATGGTATCAATGCAAGAAACTGCTTCTGATCACCTCGCCTGTTTTCGTTGCACATTTCTCTTACAAAATTCGTAGTTTTGTTTTCCTTTCATTTCAGAAAATTTTACAAAATCAAAAAACCCCTCTTTCAATTTTCCAAAACCCTAGAAATCAAAAATGTCATCTGTAGATTCAAACACAGATGATTGATGCACTACAGATAAGTTCGTCAGATTTGATTGCGACTAAGCTTGTCACAACTGTTTTCGATGGAACGAATTTCGGAAGATGGAAGAGAGGAATGTTGATTGCACTTTCAACGAAGAATAAGCTTGGTTTTGTCAATGGTACCCTAGCATGTTGGAGTATTGCCCACATGTAAGAGTCTCACATTGATTGTAAAAGAGAGTAGTGTGAGCTTTATAATGTCCAAGGGTCCTCCTCCCATTGCCAATTGGTTTTGGGAAATGTGGATTGCCCTTGGACTTGTAAAGTGGACTCGCTCTCTCTTTCACTCCGGTTTGGCCAGACCCGTTACAGAATTTGGCGGAGATGTGATGATCTAGTTCTTTCATGGATCTTGAATTCAGTAAGTGAAACAATCCCAAATTCAATTCTATATAGTTCTTCTGCAAAAGAAGCTTGGGATGAGCTCGAAGAGGGATTTGGTCAGACAAATGGCGCACAACTCTATGCAATTCAGCAGAAATTGATTGGTACTTCACAAGGGAATGATATCAGTGTATATTTTACTAAAATGAAATGTTAGGCTAGGACATCTTCCTTTGTACAAGCTCAAACATTTCCCTTTTTGTAAAAAGTCAGAAATAAATGAAAGTCGTCTTTTGTCTTCTTCTATTTGTGCTAAGGCTAGACAACACAGACTACCTTTTATTGATAGTCACATACAAACCACTCAACCTTTCCAATTAATTCACATTGATCTTTGGGGTCCATATCCTATTCAAACCTATAATGGATACAAGTACTTTCTTACCATCGTAGATGACTTCACAAGAACAACTTGGACACATTTAATATCATGCAAAAGAAATGCTTTCAATTTTATTCAATCTTTCATAGCATTAGTTCAGACTCAATTTCACAAAAATGTCAAATCATAAGATCAGACAATGCCTTTGAGCTGGGTTCAGCCATGTTTTCATAGATTACTTCAGTTCTCATGGTATATTCCATCAAACATCATGTTCTCACACACCTCAACAAAATGGGGTGGTGGAAAGAAAACACAAACATCTGTTGGAAACTACTAGAGCTCTGATTTTTCAGTCTCAACTTCCTAAAAATTACTGGGTGAATGTGTTCTCACAGCCACATATATCATCAAATAGATTGCCTTCCAAAATCCTTTCTTTCAAGTCACCCTATGAACTTTTAAGGAGGTCCTCTTTAAGGGTTTGTTAAATACCACTCTGAGTGCGCTCCCATGGTTTCGCGTTTCCGAGCAAACATGCCACCAGAGGAGGTCCTCTATTGAGGGTCTGTTGAATATCACTCTGAGTGTGCTCTCATGGTTTCGCCCTGGGTTTCCAAGGGACCTCACATGTGAGGGGAAGTGTTGGAATATATACCCACATGTGACAGTCTTACATTGATTGTGGAAGAGTGGTTTGTGTGCTTTATAAAGTCTAAGGGTCCTCCTCCTATTACCAATTGGTTTTGGGAAGGGATTGCCCTTGAACTTGTAAAGTGGGTTCACTCTCTTCTACTCGGGTTTGGCTAGGCCCGTTCATGATTCTAACATGACATCAGAGTCCGGGTTCGTCCTGGGTTTGATAAAGTTTAAACTGGCCAGAAAAATATGCCACCGGAGGAGGTCCCCTTTGAGAGTTTGTTGAATACCACTCCGAGTGCACTCTCATGGTTTCGCCTTGGGTTTCCAAAAAAAAATATGCCACCCGAGGAGCTCTTCTTTGAGGGGACCTCACATGTGAGGGGAAGTGTTGGAATATATGCCCACATGTAAGAGTCCTACATTGATTGTGGAAAAGTGGTTTGTGTGCTTTATAAAGTCTAAGGGTCCTTCTCCCATTGACAATTGGTTTTGGGAAATGTGGATTGTCCTTGGACTTTTAAAGTGGGCTCGCTCTCTTCCACTCGGGTTTGGCCAGGCCCGTTCATGATTCTAACAGTAGGTGAAAATGTTAACAAGTTATTGGAATACAGGGAGTAATTGATTACCTTCAGTCTTCTTCAACTTGTTATGGTAGTACATGTAGTTGAATATCACATTGCCGGCTCTCAGCCTAGCATAGAAATACGAGAGAACTTATATACTTTCAACTATAAAACAAATTTGAACGAGAAACACGTGCTAACTGAATAAGTCCAGACAACAAAATGATGTTAATTCACTATGAACTCCAGAAAATAAAGCGCACAGATTTGAATTCAAAATAGAAGAAAGATAGTAATAAAAATCCAAGTGTAAGCGTGCAGTCAGACGTAAATAACGTAAATTCGCGTAATTTTCGTGGAAGTTTCTGAAGATCAATAGTGATTAGTGGGCATGTCAAAAAAATACTTAAATAAAATGAAGTGGTATGATACAGAAAGTCTTGAATTTATGTTAGTCTGGCAATTTAGTTGCTCATATATTTCTGGCATCTGCAAAATTATTATGCATTTCTGACACCATTTTTGGGGGTGAATTATACACTAAATTCCTATTTATGTTTGCGTGAGTTGTATAAGGACGAGTGAGATCAATTATAACAACGTGGAGGATGGCATAATTTAAAAACATTACTCGTATACATGGGGCGACGATGCTGGAAGAATGTTGTATCTATATGGGTTGTAAGATGATTTATCTTTTACTCCTTGCTCTTCTGCGGAAACTTTGACTTGTACTTGCGGCAGTGTGCTCTGCCCAACCAAAAAAAAAAAGTAAAATAATACGAGCAACAATGATAAATACTCTGTAATTATATGAACGTTTTAACTCATCAGTAAGTGAGCGGCTTTTTTCAATATAGAAGTGGGGGTGTACAAACCATTGAGCTGGAATTCTCCGATATCTGGAAAGATATACAGTTTGCTTCACCCAAAAAACCACACTGCAAAAACATCAAAATTCAGTGTTTGTGGATATGCAAATTTCCGCTGCTTACAAAACACGCATAACTAAAACTGAAGAGAAAAAAACTCATTTTTTTCCGTAAAGGTTGACTACCTTCAAAACACAAGGATTCAATTCATCAAGGGACAGCATTTCAGCTCCTCCTGGGTACATGATGGGGAATTGTCTCCAATATACAAAGAGTGAGTCCATTGGTATCTTGCTCCATAAACAAGATTTTTCCGTCGTTGCTGCAGGAAAAAAGAGCGGTTTTATTAACTTCCACTATCCTACGAGTATGATACGTGTACATTAGACAAGAATAATAAAAGAATCCTCATGTGAGTTTTTGAAGTAAAAATCTTACATGGAATAGGAAAGCTTGAATTGTTCAAATGTTCCGTGGACGGATCAAAATTATTTGATGTATATGACCTCACTGAAACAATGAAGACAGACATGGAATTAATAAGCGAAAAGATATAAGAAAGTCGAGTTTACTTGAAATATTTATTAAGTCACTTAGCGAACTTGCCGTAAGGGATACCATAGCTAACAATTAAGATGAAAAGTGATTCAGGTTTGGCTTCTTTCACAAGCGTATCCATCTCCGGTAAAATAAAGTGTGCTCGTGCCACATTTCCGTCTTCTCTGCTTAGTCGAGTGAGCGTTCGAACACTTGTGTAGCGATATACTTCCGTGTGCTATTGGCGAAAGCATTACAAAAGAAATTTGCTAGAATGTTAACAACAAAGGTTAATATGCATTGAAACAATTGATATCAGTATTACTTATTAGTTTATTACCAAGTTATAATCGTTTCACGATTAAAATAGATTTATAGATTGTACTAGGTGTTACCTCCAACTCAGAAACATTGGACTGGAGCCTAGCCAAGATGATATGCACAGGAAACAGACTCGACACGTGCATCCCGTCATCTGGTTTCCCCGATAAGGACACCGACATCCGTATTCTACAAAAACAGTATAGGAAGTCAATTTATTTCAAAGATGACGGTGAAGTTTAAAATATAAAAATTACTGTAATCATAGCAGCTTAATCTTCCACAGGTGAAAAACAACGGTGAATAAGTAAAGAAGAAAATAAAGATAAATTAGTAACAGCAATAACACTGCATAATATAGTTAAGTACCTTTTGTAATTTCTTGCTTGTACTTTGTAACGTAAGCATCGTTGTAAAAATGATGGCTACGAACAAGAAAAAACAAAAACAAAAACAAAAACCCGCTTAGAGAACGTTAGTGCTAATGTCTAGTTTCTTGGTAGCTCAAAAATTGAAGTAAAAGGACGCAAGAAAAAATGAAACAAACGGATACAAGAAATCAGATTTCTTACAGTTCGATGCTGGAGAATGTTATAAAGCTCTACAGGTTTACAATACAATGATAGGCTCTCTTCTGCAGCAATTTCCTCTTCAGCAGACAAAACAAGTCGTGAATCTTGACGGCATGACTGATCTCCACTTCTAGATTGGCTACAATACAAAACGAAAACCGATCTAAAGACAACTGGCGTATTCCAAAGAAGCAAATAGTATACACACGTTGTTCTAGGCGCTTAAAGTTCACCACTGACAATCTCATTATCGTTGAATGATCAATGTGAAATAAGATTACACCTTTCCAGTTTCCACTATAACCTGAAAACTCATACATTACCCCAAATCATCTTATATTTTAAACTTATTACGAGTAAAAAATTCAAAAAACTTGAGATTACTTCAGAAAATTTCAAATACGGACAACTTTAGAAACACTAAACTTCAAATACTTCTGAAAAACTTCGGATAGACAACTGAAGACGAAAAGAACAGGTCCTAATACCTAAACATAGCCATTAACTGGAAAACAATTAAGGAGAAGAATCGATAAAAAAAAGTTATACCCATACATGGTTTCACGAGCCACGAGAGGTATGCCAGGCATTCTTCACTCCTCAGTGAATCTTTAGAATTTCATATCCCACCAAATATAATCAATGACAACAACCTGTAACAAAGTAAACAAACATTATACGAGTGATTAAACAAAACGTGTTATCCATGACAATGCAGGTGCTAAACTATACTCCGTATAATAAACCAAAACCGAAAAACCTTTACAAAAAGTTAAAATTTGTGCCCTAAAATCCTTAATGCAGAAACTTCAACTCGAGCTTATGTTAAAAGGGCCATCTAGTGTAATATATATATGACTTTCATCGTATTAAATTCAAGGGCGCGACAACAAAATGCATTAATTTAGCGACATTAGACCGCGACAACAGATAATGCCACTGTGACCGACACCGAGATTGAGTAAAACAATACAACTATTGCTCTAGCTGAAAAAATGAATTCATTTTCATACTATAATATCCAATTTTAAGCCATAACATCTACAAATACAAAACCATCAATTACAATTGTAGTCATTTCATCTAATTACAAAAGGCAGCAAAAATTATTCAACAAAACAAATATTTCTTAATGAACAGTGATTAATTTGGCTGTAAAACAAGAGAAAAGGGATAAAGATTAAAACTTTCTCATTGAAAAGTTATAATTGAACATAAAAAAGTCCTAATTTTTCCTTCAAATTTCATGAAACAAAGCTCAAAACACCACAGAAAACAAAGATTAAAGTACACATAAGCTCAATAAATTGATTCATGAAATGATATAAGTATCAAAACCCAGAAACAATACAATTGACCATAAAACTTTCCCCAAATTAACAGAAAAAAATTCATTTTATATACTCAAAACACAGTAAAAATGTAATTAAAATTAACGAAAAGTTAAAAAGGAGAAACTTTTCACCTGGGTTTTGTTAAAACAGCAAAAATAAAAACTGGGTTGTGATTGAAAATTTAAAAAAGTGAAGTAATTGTTGTTGGATCAAAGCAGTGTGTGGCGAGAATGTTCATATAAAAATGTTGTCTTTTTTTTTGTTTTTTTCAATCTATTTTTCCTTTATTTTGGGGGAAAAACTAATACTGAGTAGAAAAATGTGAAATGAGAATAAAGTGAATTAATTTGAAATTAGTTTGAAAATTTGCCTAATTATGGTTTGACTATGCATTTGTTTTTAGGTTTTTGGGTGGGCCTATAAAGTTCTGAGCCTGAATTTATAGGAGCCCAAGGCCTAACTTATAAAAAGTTCTAAAGGCTAAATTCAGTGTTAATTAAAGTTTAGTGAAGCTTATACTAGCTGAACTTATAAGAGTTGAGCTGAATTTTAAAAGTTGAAATTAAGCTGAAAAGAACATGACCTAAGTTGATATTACTCATGTTAAAATGTTAATTTGAAATATCAAAACGAAGGAACCTTAAATAGTGGAGTACTCCCTCCATTCAACTCCACACTACCACTATACCATTTTAATCCATTCAAATCCACTCTACCACTTTCCTTATTTAATTGTACTTTTAATATTATTATATTACTATGACCCACTTTTTTAATACAAATAACAAACATTATTTATCTCTTTCATCCTTTAATTGTACTTTTAATACTATAATATTGTTCTCTTAATATTGGTGCAAAAAGCATATATGCCATGTTGAATTGAATGGAGGGAGTATTTCGTATGTCTATCACCAAGTTGTGCCTCTCTCATAAACAAAAAATGTTAATTCAACGAGTATGAACTCGTCATTTTATTTTGTTGTTAATAGGGTAAGCACGCTCTAAAATAAATAAGACGTAACCAATTTGTTCAGCTTTTACTGGATATTTGCTCAAAATTATTTCCAATTACTACGTGATTAAAAAGAAATGTGATTGGCGTTTATATTTTAGTATCACATTTACTTGAACAAATGATTTTGTACTCCCTAGTATGTATGGTCGTATGGAGTATAAGATTTTTTTTTTCCCATTTTAAGTATCCATAAGTAAAAATATTGGACATTAATGTTTTATTAAATTGAGGTACAAAATTACTAAATATTTCACTTTTACATTTGTCAAATTTCTAAATGTTTCTTTTTCTAAATTCTCGTTTTAATGCATATTAAAAAAGAATTACATCATCACAAAAAAAAAATATATATAAAATAAAATAAAATTACATCTTTAAAAAGGTTTTGAGCAATATTTCCTAAAAATATTTGTGAGTAATTGACGTCATCCTATGGTCATGGTTGTTCAAAAATAGTAAAGAGAAGGTATATAATCTCGAAATTGATCAAAAATTAAAGGTGATGGGCCATATATCCGATATTAGCGTGGGTCACATGATATTGGGCCTACATTCACAAATCACAATCAACATTGAAAGGGTTAAAAGGGTTATTTGGTTACATTCATGATTATCTTTAAATATCGTCAATTTATTTTAGGATGAAATTTATTTATATTTTGTAAATTCAATTGAATTGTATAAAGAGTCGATTAGGCCAATTTAATGGCTTACGACAAATTTTTGCTTCACGATTTTTCTATGTCTAGCTATAGCTAAGAGCCTGAGAACCATAATCATGAAGGTCTCAAAATTTTATCAGTTAATTTATCTAGTAAAAATGTCATATTGTATCACATTTGATTTACGATCAGTTGTTACCAGGTCTCCCTCTCCCAAAATAAACCTAAAATTTTCATAAAGTCCTTTGCCCTTTATCTTTACATAAACTAAACAACCACAAATAGAGTTGGCAATTTGGGCCCGCAGCCCGTGGGTGACACGGCCCGACCATGGGCCACGGGCCGTGGCGCAAAAAATAAAAAAAATTGACTCATTTGACCCGGCCCGACCTGTGTCTCGATTAAGTGGCCCGAAGGTACGGACCAGCCCGCGAGCCATGGCGCAAAATTGGACAACGAGTCTGGGCTAGGCCCGGCCCGACGGCCCGTAAGTATGGGCATGGACAGGCCGAAAAAATGAGGTGGCTCGACGGGCCTGTACATGGGTAGGCCCACTCCCCGTAGAGTCACATCTGTCCACAATGGACAATTTATCAGTCACTTCGTTCAATAAGTGTATCATTTCATAACGGATGTTTAAAATCAATTTATATTAATATTGTTTTTTTTTTTTTTACTCCCTTTATACCATAATGATCAAAATTATAAATGAAGGTCATGATGATGAAAATTATACAATAATGTGAGAAACTATATCAATTAAGGCATTCATTATATTGATGATTAATTTGTGCAATTGCATTGAGTTATGATGACAGTCAAGGAAGAAAAAGAGGAAGAGTTAACTCAAACTTTCTTCTACTTTAATTTATTTTCAAGGGTACAACAATTATTATAAAGTTAAAGTTTATTTTAATTTGTTATATCTTTGAATATTCTTTGTCACTCTATACAAGTAACCCTTCTTCAATTCACCCTCTTTTATTTTGTATTACATCAAAATATGCATGGAATTTACATGCATGGCTCTCTTTTCATACTTCCATGTTTATATATATACATGCATATCATGTAAATTTTATTTTATTTAAAAAAAAATACTATTTTTTATTACAATAGTACATTGAAGATTTGAAGACTTGAATTATTAAGGAAGATCAACTTGGTAAGATATTAAACTGTAAAAAAAATGGATAAAGTTCTCTTTTCTAAAATTATCCGTATTTTACATTTTATTATCAATTTTGTAAGAACCTTAAAAAAACACTAGGAGTAGAAATTTGATGCAACTTTATGCATAACTAATTTCGCATGATCACTTGATAACTCATGAACAAATTAAATTGAACATATGTACTTAGCTCCACAATTTGATCTTTGGCATTTATTAATTATAACATTATTAATATAAAATAAAAATCTACTCGTACTACTTATCTAAAACAATAATAATTATAAAATTAAAATAATATGGGAGTAGTATTGGTTATTACTATCCTTATTACAAAAGTTTTTGATATTATAACATACAACGTTATAACTACGCGCGCTGTACATTAAAACATATACTGTAAATTAAAAGAATATACTATACTAAAATTGTTAATTATATCATCTAATGTCACTTGATTATAAGTGTTTGGTCCCATTCTCATAACCCCGTAAGAATATTCATTTACTCATATGATCAACTAATTTAATTGAGCTTCCATAACCCTCATATAATCATATACCCTATGATTAACCAAAATAAAAACATAATATAATACCCCATGCATAATTAACTAATTAATAGTTTCTCTCTTTTAATCACCAAACAAAAATGTAAATATAAATTTCAATTATTATATCTGTCACATGTGAGTATCGAGTTAAATGATAATATTAGACAATTATTATCAAAACATATACGAAATATAAACTAAAATACTCCGTACAAGACATCCACATTTGTATATATATATACACGATATTCAAATCATAAAAAGTTTGAAACACATACGTTATTAAGAACAACTTACATGCATTCTACTTAGTAAAATCATCGATCATGCAACATTTTTTCTTATAGATAACTCGTGTTATACACAATTATCGAGAAACTAAAAAGATTGATAATACATACGATTTGCACCTGGCCTTGTGTTTGTACTTGTAAGAAGTAGATGTTGAGGGGAATGAAGCCTGGTCCGGGATCATTCATATACGATCAAATATATAATATCGACATTAAATAAATGGTCTCGAACCAGACGACATTCCCCTTAACTACTAGCTAGCGATGAATATACTATTGTGAAGAATAATAGTAAGAGAAAATTTAGAAGGGAGGAAAGGAGATAGGAAGTTAATTGGCTAGGGTGTGTTTGAATTGTTTTTCAAGCCATTTATTCAATTGCTTTTAATGCTTCTTTTTTTTTATTTTCTTTATAAAGGTGTGAACATGTACAAGATTTTCATTTTGTGGGTCATCCCTAAGGAGACCAAGGAGAAGACCTAACTTTTTGATTATATAAGCACCTTTTTTATTATAGGATTTGTTTGGTTACCCATTAAAAAAACATGGAAATTGCAAATCCCATAAATTGAAAAAAATGAAGTTATTTGGTTGCTCAAAATGTAGAAAGTGCAACTTACCATGAATTATAACCAAACGGATTTTGTGAATTCGTATAATATGTAGTCAGTTGCTTATTTTTTTTTTTTTTTTTTGAGTGAAAGATTAATTTCATTAATAATAAATTATATCACGCATACAAAAGATTGCAAAATTAACCGAAAACAAAATTATCAAAATTACAATGATTTTCTTCTCATTCAAACAAAGACCACTAGTAATAAAATATACTCGCACACCCCTTTCTATCATCATCGCTTATTGACGCAGCCTTCCAGAAATTTCTTTGGATCCGATATTGTTTTGAAGAGAACGAATTTCATTGAATTTTGTAAATTGTTGTCGGAAACTTGAAATAGTTTGTAACACCCCATTAATCTTTCTCATTATCGTCTGCAATAAGTCAATAACAAAGAAAAAAAACTCTAACAAACCCACAAAACTGTGGGAACCAATCTCTCATAAAGAGAGGACTATTTTATTGTAATTATAAAAGATTTAAAGATGATTAAGATGAATTTTGGGGCTTATTATCATCACAAGTGATGATAATAGCCCCCTTGAAGAGGGTTTAAGAGGGCTTCTTGAGGATTTTTTTTAGAGAGAGAAAAGAGGGAGGCTAGGGTTTTTTTTTTAAAACGCCTGTAGTCATTTGCTTATTAACCCTCCCTAGATAAGCTAAAATTCTCATAGAAGTCACTTCCTACATTAGAAACCAAATGGATTTTGTGAATTCCCATGAAATTGCTTGTAGGAATTAAATTCCCGTGAATTGTAAGTTCATGGGAAGTTGCAATTCCCGCATTAACCAAACAACCCCATAATATTGTCTCACACTTATTTAATATAATATCGGCCTATTTATATTTCTAGTACATACATACTAAAAGGACAATTAGATACACTTGCACAAAATAGGTATAATCTTATTACAACTGCAATTTAGAATTCGTTATAAACGTAGATATTATTATCTCTAGTTCACCGAAACTACTTTAGTATTTCCATTTCACGATTGTTCGCTTTGTTTTGGTAACAGGTATCGATTTACGATTTTTCAACATAAAGATCTAATTTTATTCACCTATCATCACAAATTAATCAAAATTAATATCCTTTTTCTCATTGATCATATGGCAAATTAAAATCAACACATAAATTAAAACCTCATAATTTCCAACATTCTTGCTTTATGCTTTGTAGCTATCTTTTCCTTTATAACTTTTCATTATTGAGGTTTACTATAATTAAACTAGGCAAAGCTAAAATGAAGATTTCATGTTGTGTCACTTCATGTTCATTCTACCACATCTTGCACAAATTCTTACTCAATGACAAATCTTCATCTTGTATACAAAAGTACTTTCAAAATCATTTAAGCCCAATTCTAATAGACCTAATTTAAACTCCGTTCAATTCAAATAAGTTTAGTTCGTTCCAGCAGAATAAAACGATACAAGATAATCTTAACCAACTTCACCAACTTTTCAGCTTCATGTAATCCAAATCCAAATAAAGACCTGTTCTTTTCAGCTTATAAGAGCTGAATTTATAAAAGTTAATCTTATAGGAGCTAAGTTGAACTTAGAGCTGAACTTATTTTTTCTGTGTGTAAATTTGTGCTTGAAATGTCAGTGCTAAACTTATAGGAGCTAAGTTGAATTTATAAGAGCTGAACTAAACTTATAAGAGTTGAAATTAAGCTGGAAAGAACAGGTGCTAAAACCCAAGTACGAAACTTGAAATATAAGTTACACAAGAGATTTACATGAACTTCAACACCAAATGCTAAGATAACTACATTTTCTAGACAAATACATAACAAAGCCAAGTACACACACCAAAGATATAGATAGCAACCATAGAAGCATCAACAGCCTGCGAAAATCGTCGCATCGACACTAGTTTCTTATGTTAAAACAGCTGATCAGCAAAGTGACTCAAGACATGACGGATATCTGCGTGTTTTCTGCATTCGTTGATTCTTGTTCTCGTTCGATTGCATCGTTATCTCCATATGTTATACACGTCACAGTGTCGTTGGTGCTAGACCCGGAGTTGGTTTCTGAGTTGTTTAGATCCTCCATTATGACTACAAGACTATGGCGACTTGCTTTGCTCGTTTTCTTCTTTAGTATACCGACAGCGTCACTGTAGCTCTTCCTTCTTCCTAGATTCGGTTTGGCGCCTGTTGAAGCCGCCTGGCGACAGTTCTAGACATCACAAAATAAAACATCATGTCATACAAACTTTCGTGAGCATTTCACGAAATCCAAGTTCTTGTTCATTCTTCTGAATTATCGAAAATCATAATTTTTTGATGAAGTTTCCCTTGTATTCATTCCCCCCTCGAAAGTTTCTTTGAGTTGTCTTAAGTATGAAGCAAACGTTTAGTGTTTTTTAAATACTCTGTATCCTGAATTTTTTGAAAGTATTCCGAAATTTCCTGAAGTCATGAAATTTTCCGAAATGCTTGATAAGTTAAAAAATAAGATGAAGAGAATCGTCCCTTAATAGTTAATCCTATCCAAAAAATGTATTAAGTGACGAGAACAAAGTACTCTTAGATACCTTCTTCAGTTCATGCTTTCGAGGAGACTCTTCATGATAGAAACTCGGCAACGGGCTGGCCTTAAACATCATGCTACGTCTTAGTTGCTTAATAGCTGCCTCGATCTCTTCCTGTATATACCAAAGACGATATCAAAATGAAATATATTATGATAGATTTAGCATTCGAGAGTTCACTTCAGAAAGCCTGTCAAGGCTAATGTTACGAGTAGAATCTTAAGGTAAAACAAAAAAAAAATACACGAAAGACACTGAAGAAACATCGTACCTTAGTCCTCGCTTCACTTTGAAGTTTCTCAGCCTCCAGAGCTTGCTGTTTCTCCTCTAGTTTAGAGTAAAACTGAAAAATGAACATGCAAAGATGTAGATAATGAGACGATCTTTGTAGTATATTGATTCGATAAAGAGAAGAAACGGTCGATACTATGATAACTGATGTAAAGTGTGTGAGACGGAAAGAATTCTCTAAATGTACCTCCTTTCGCTTCTCTGCACGTTCCATTGATTTGAAAACCGGAGCAGAGGCCACAGTTCTCGACCTAGAAGCCCTTACAAGGGGTGAAACACTTTTCATGGTTAAGGCCAACTTTTTTACTTTCGAGATAAATTAACCAAGGCGTTGCGCAAACAAACAGAAACATTTAAAAATATATTTATATTTTGCAGCTTAAAGTGTTAGGATACTCAGAAGCCACAGAGCTCGATTCTTCCTCATCCGAATGCTTTTTGGTTTCAGATGGCAGTGGTTTCTTCGTCAAAGTTTGCTACAAAAACACGACACAAGATTAAGAGGAATTTCATCAACAAAATAGACGAGTGTTCACAATTCACAAAAGTATTGAATGGTGAACAGTCCCTGTGACCAGATAGCACACTGAGATTTTCTCATTTACCTGAAATTTCTTCCCGTTCTTGGGTGATGACTGGGACGTCTTTGACTTTGGCGATGATGTATTCACAGCAGCTTTGGCATCCATAGGACGAGTCAGCGCTCGCTTTTCCGTGGCCAAGGAAAATGGCTGCGGAACAGTGCAGTTTATTCGATCATTTCTGCTACAGGATTTTGAAGCTGACTTTGGTGAAACTTTTCTCGTTATTTCACCTTCTATTTTCATCCTTGACGCTTTAGTCTTTTCCTGAAAATGACCCTTCGAAACCTTTATTCTAGGATAGTTCTGCTCCGCACCTTTCACTTCTTGAGAAACTTCCGAAAAATTTGATGTGTTTTTCGAGGTACTTTCAGTCGCATCATCTTTGTCAGACAGTGAAACTACTTTTGAATGCTCAAGTGAATCCACGTCATCATGATGAACTGGCACAGTTTCTTCACTCGAAACAGCCAATATCTCGGCTTCGTTGTCCGTGCATCCTTCCCTAACCTCCATTCCCATCGCACTACAAAAGAAATATAAGGTATTTTAGGCATCGCAATTTCCTAGATGTGGATACTTATTGAAACAACGTCGCGTTTATTACTTCATAATCTATCAGCAAATTCAAAGGAAACTTATAAAGTGAACTCATGGGCTTAATTAAACTAGAAGTTCCGAAGTTTCTGCAAAACAAGATGAGAAAGCTTTCAACCATTTTCTACATTTACTCTGAAGTATGCGGTTAGTCTGCACATGATTCGAACACTTAAAACAAAACACGAAACCAATGCAACAGCAACAAGACTTGGAAACTAAACGTTTCGAACCACAGAGGCACAGAGGCTACCTACCAATATGAAATTACAAATTCAGCGTTTATTCTGCACAGGATTACACGGTTGTTAAAGGGTCTATGCAAGTTTGTCAAATTGGAAAACACACTTTCACCACTGATAACACAGAATGTCGTACAGATAGAAAACGCGAGGAAAAATGTAAGGATTACACGGTTGTTAAAACAATTTGCGAAACCAATGTAACAGCAACAGGCCTTGGAAACTAAACGTTTCGAACCACAGAGGCTACCTACCAATATGAAATTACAAATTCAGCGTTTATTCTGCACAGGATTACACGGTTGTTAAAGGGTCTATGAAGTTTGTCAAATTGGAAAACACACTTTCACCACTGATAACACAGAATGTCGTCCAAATAGAAAAACACGAGGAAAAATGTAAGGGTGATGACATGAGTGCGTAACCAGAACTATACCTCTATGATTTATAAAAACGTCTAAGTCACCATTCCAATGAAGCCAGCCATGGTGACACGAAAAAGAACACGGTTTACTAGCGCTTCATGGTTTAGGTATCTAACCCTTAACTCTTAACCCTTAACCCTTAACCCTTAACCCTTAACCCTTAACCCTTAACCCTTAACCCTTAACCCTTAACCCTTAACCCTTAACCCTTAACTCTTAACCCATAACCCTTAACCTTAACCCTTAACCCTTAACCCTTAACTCTTAACGCTTAACGCTTAACTGTCTTTCACAATGAATTTAATAAGACCATATCTTTTCATACTCTAATTAACCATCAAAGTGTCATTTGTTGCACGTCTAACGATTTGAAAGCGTAAGACGGTATTTCATAAGAATCACTCATTTTAAATAGCATTAACTGAAAAATCAAAAAAAAAAAAGTTCTTACCTTTTTTACAAAACAAGGCAAAATTTTGAATTCGATCAACATACACAACAATTCAAAAAACTAAAACAAACCCAGAAAACCCAATTCACAGAAAAACAAAAACGCACAAACAAATTCAACATATTACAATCACAAACATCAAAAGTTCACACATTTAAATATTCAATCAAATACACACAAAAATGGACTGCATTTAATGAAAAAGAGGAGAGAGAAAGTGAGAGTTGCATACGCGGCCAATGTGGGTGGATCTGACGGCGGAGGTGGTGGTTGTGACGGTGGTTTTCGCCGGAGAAATCAATTAATGTGAGAATTTTGAAGGTGTAAAATGAAATGAAAGTAAAGTGTGTTTATAAATTGACTGGTTTTATATATATATGGGTGATTTTAACGCCGTTACTTGACGGTGTGTCTTATTTGTTTTTTTGTTTTTTTTGAAAATTGATAAGTTTACGTGAAACCGTCTCACAGTGTGATACCTGCTTACTTATTGAAGAAAACTATCTAAATATTGAGATAACTTTTTCTTTGTGTGAGAGATTTTGATGTAAGATCGTCTCACCAAAGAATTTGTCTTTGTAAGTACTCCGTATATAATATAATAATTTTTTATGGAAACTTGATTAAATGTATACAAGTATTGGTTTGACACGAGACGAGACTTACGTGAATGTTGTGGTTTGTAGATATAAAGGGTGAATGTATTTTGATTATTTAAGACGTGTTATAAGAGACCGTGTTAATTTTTTTGAAATATCTTTGTATTTTTAGTTGATATCTCGTGCAGATTGAGTGAGTATATTTTTTGAAATACAGGATCACTCATTTAGGTATACTAAAACTTGTAGATTGATATACGTACGTGTTAATAACCAACTTAACCAAATGATTAAGCTGATGGCTAGAGACTTAATATAATATCGTTTTTTATACCCTCTAACAGTATGAATGTACTCCGTATTAACTAGCAAAATCGATCATAAAGCTATTCCTAAACACATTTAAACTTGAACACGTTATAGTTTCATACCGATTATTATTATTTATTTTTTTGATAAGGAAATAAAAACTAGTTGATCATCTGAAATAGGACCAACAGTTTCATACCGATTATACGGGCAGCAAAACACGCATGTAAGTGTAAGTCATAACACCGTTATCGTATACGGAGTATATTTCTTAAGATAATCAAAGAGGCAAATGTCTAAAGTAACTTTGTTAACATGCATGAGTCATGAAACACACAAAACGAATAAATGATAATGATTAGGAAGAAAAGCAAAAAAATTAATTAGCAACGGATAATTAACAGTGAAAAAGCATGCAAAATCCCGTTATAGAAACTAATAATAATAAATCCGTTGAAATTAATTAGCCATAATTAGAGTAGGCCAATTGCGCGGCGCGGCCCGGTCCTGTCTGTTTAAACCCGCTCTTCGGGCCTTAAAATTAGAGCCTGGACCGGCCTTCCCAAAACCCGGTGGGGACCGCATTTTTGAAGGGCCGGGCTCGGGTTCGATTTTTGAAGTCCGGCCCTTTCGAATCCCGGCCATTAAACCCAAAAAAATTAAAAGTTAACGTTGGAAGGGTCAAGCCCGGCCCGGCCCTCTCAGGCCCGCCTAAGGGTTGAGTTCAAGGCTTCAGGCCTCAATTTCAAAGCCCGGCCTGTTGGTGGCCCGACCCTTGCCTCCAAAGGGTCGTGCCCGGGCTTCGATTTTGGAGGCCGGCCCTTGGCGGGCCAGCTCGAGCCCGGCCCTACCCGGCCCGTGGCGTGCTCTAGCCATAATATGTAATGTACCTTAATATTGACACTCTTACCAACTACAATAATCCAAAACACTTTGATTGATTAATTCATCAATGATTAAGTTCAAAGGTGTATGCAATGTAATGTATGACTTTATAATTATTATTCTTGCTAACTTTTTTTAATTGATAAAGCCCTAACACCCTCTTAATAAAATTAATTAATTTAATTTTAAACCATCACTATTTGTCGATTATGTGACTTCCAAGAAATGTTGCTAAAAAAAGGTGAGGATAATGTTCTATAAACGGAAATTTAGAGAGAATTTTTAAATGAATGAAACTTTAGACTACTTTGTATTATTAGTAAGATTCCAACTATGTACGGAGTAATTAAAATGATTGTTTTTACTTTAGAATATTTGATAGATATATTAGTCAAGTACGTTGGTGGCGTATCGTGTGGTCGTGACTCGTGACTCGTGACTCGTGAACTCGTAATGATAAAAGATTATATACTTCGTAATACGGCTTATCTTGTCTTATGAAATTTATGAAGGAGAAATTTGAGAAATGTTGATAAAAAAATACACTTGAATAAGAAAGTTATTACAGAGTACTAAAAAATAGAAATTATCTTGAGATTTTTTTTTTCTTCTGTCCAGAATTAGATGAACGATGCCTACGGTAGGTTCTAATTTAAGATATTTTGAGGACACCATATAGCTTTCGCCCTAGTAATCTATTTGCTCTTAAACGTTACGCTACGTTCAGAATCCGTCTCACAAATTTCGAAAAATGCGGCGAATTCGAGCGAATGGAAGAAGTAATAGGTTACCTTGGCACGAAGTGTATCAAATTATTGAGGACAAATAGAGAATGATGGAAACCTTTGCACGAAGTAGTAATCATAAGTTGGTGAAACCAAATTGTAGTAATAATTGACATGACATCCATATCTTTTTATGCTAAATTCTATAATATTTATGTTTGAATGTTTTTTTAAAGGTTGTTAGGTATGAGTGTAAGACGCTATGCAATGCACTACTCCATGTTTGGGTGTTAGGGAAGTGACCTAGAAATTGGAAAGTATGTCATTAATTTAAGGCTATATTGGGTATCTCGGGTCGAGTTTGGGACGAGTTTGGGACGAGACTTGAAACGGGGTTTATAGTGTATAATAAAAAGGTCTCGAGGGTCAGGAGGGAGTAGAGGTGGTAATAAGTGACGTGACACAATGACACGACAAGAACCTGTTTATATGTGACATGAACCTAACACAACCTGAATTGTATCCCACGTCTAGATGGAGCCTACAAGATTCGTGCTATTGCAATTCTAGGGTCGGGTATGAACTCACGTAGTAGCAACTAAAAGTGTTTTGAAAAGTTGAAGTTTGAGGAACGATGAAGAATTCGAAAAACGTTTTTAGTGATATGAGTCTCGAAAGTACTTTTGCACTTTGGTGACTCAAGGCTATAGACAATACGACATGGTGAAAGCATAATGACTAATGAGATTCAAAAACATTGATGAATGGGTAAACTTTCAACTTATGAATACCGAAACCAAAATCGTGAAACCTACCGCAAGTCCGCAACCAAACGAAAATATTACGAGACAATGCCAAACCAAACTAACACATACTCCGTATATGCTGAAAGGCAGGCTTGCAGTATATTCGTAAAACTAGTTGCATTCTACACAATTTTTAGCCACCCAATTTCAAGTATTTACAGAAGCCGTAGGCAACTTAGCTTCACATACACGCATTACGACAACAAAGAATTACAGTCTTACCAGACGGCCTCGCTGTTTCCGAAGTTGGTGAAGACGGGGACATTCCTTGCACAAACATCTACGGTGTATGCTGCATCCTCAAATCGAACACAAAAACTGGTAACCTGCAACTCTGCAAGCAATGCATCCTAGATTCACCCGATATTGTCTTTCCAAAATAAAAGAGTTTCGAGTTGCTTGTTGCCACAAGAAATCATTGTCGCTCCACTTTTGCGCCTAGTGGCGTACAGTGTCCTAACGTCCTCTTCGATTAGTATTGACCTGCATTTACATTTGGGTTGTAAGGTAATACATGGAAGTAGTGAGAAAAGCACGGTTGTCTGCTTTGAGGTTCAATTCCCTGATCCTCGAATCAAATCAATCATAGGAACGAGCAAAACCACTTCTCAAACTAGATTGAATGAATCTTATATTCGGAACCCGTGTTTTTAATTGGTCAAATCAATCATAGGTACGAGCAACACAAGATGAAAAAGCTCGAATGAGACTCAACAAATAATAGTGAAAGAAATGATTTAGGGTAATGGGCAGACTTACATCCACGTGTTGTCACTTCGATAGTTACATTCAGCATCAGACAGGTCGAGTTGCATCCATTAAAAGGCTGTTGTTCTTCTTATTTTTCTCTCTCAAGCGTATCCGCTATTATATCCCGAGCTTGATCACACAATACTTGCGCGTCTTTCCCTCTCAAAAACGGGTGAATCACAACTTTAACGGATCCCGGGTTCAGAATCCCTTCCTTTCCAGTAGGCATAATGCTACCAGTTCCCATTATTGTTATGGGTACTACTGGTACATCGGTTTTCGCTGCGACACTGAATGCACCTTTCTGGAAGTCAAGAATTCAATAAGTTTTCGATAAAAAGAGAGCATAAGACACATGTGTTGTGACTTGTGAGTGCTAGGGGTCTATTGGTGAAAAAATTGTCATTAAATTTACCTTGAAAGCACCTAGCTCTCCAGTTTTACTCCGTGTTCCCTCGGGGAAAAAGAATACAGAAGCGCCTCCTCGAATAAGGTCCATGCACCTCTTAAGGCAGTCCTGTGGCAACAACGGAAGGTGATTCTTCGAAACATATGATACAGATAAAAGCGGTAAAACTCGAATGGACCTTTTTACAGCTTTGAAAGAAATATTGTAAAATATTGAATTCGACACACAAACGAACCCAACATGTGTGCCCTCATGAGGAGAACGCCATTATTGTTGTCAAGTCTTCTATGTAGGCATCCACATCTCCGGCAATAATGGCGTAAAAAAGGTACGAAAACAACTTACCAATTGGCTTCGACTATCCATACGCTTCAATGGTATGACACCCAAAAGAAACATGGCCCACCCGATGATGGGGTAGATGAAAATTGATGTTTTGCTTATAAACTTAAAGTCTCGCCCAAGAGTAAGCAAAGTGTAAATATCGAGGAAGCTCTGGTGGTTGGAAACATATACAGCAGGCGTATTTGGTCCAGGCAGATGCTCCAATCCCTCAAACTCCACTCTAAAGAACGGTGTAATTGTCATAGTGGCCCACATTCTTGCGACAAGATGCTGAGCTCTTCTGCGATAACGATCAAACATAAGAACAAAAGGATGCGCCACAACCATCATCCAAAACAGTAAGATGGCCGCTGTAGCAGTGACGGTGTAAAAGCAGATACCCTTCGCTTTCGGCCCAAACGAGACATCTGCACAGCAAACATTGATTTGGTAATCAAAGGACGTGAAAATTACACGGGAACGCAGTAAGGAAAACCGAACAGGATCAAAACCTGGAAAATGAGAAGCAACATCGGGGGTTCCACTTCTAGCAAGATCTGACCTTGTAGCTATATTTCTTAATGACCTGGCGAATCGAAGTTGGTTGCGCATGAAAGCTCTCTTGGTTCTTGTAATTGTGTCAGCATGGTTACAACAGGAAACTTTGTGGAAGCATTGAATTGTGTCTGTAATAAATCTAGGTAAATAAGTAGCGTTCACAAGAAACAAACGAGAAAAAAATAACAGGACATTTAAGTCAACTTACTATCAAGAATTCCGCATAAAATTCTGTTTCCTCCTACAACATCTGAGCTTAGTGGTTGTAAATAAACAGCTCTGAGGAGCCCACTTCTGTGAAACAAAGAACCTCTGGAGCTCTTGCTTTCAGAAAATAACGTGTTCTTTCTGCCGTAGCTTAATCCCATCAAACCTGTACTAAAAATGAATCGGAAAAAGAGAAGCATTAACACAAAAATCAGAGGTAGAGCTCCAAAGTATCATGACAACGATAAAGCAACAAATAAAATGAAACAGTTGTGCTACTTGCCAACAGATCATAGTCTCGTACCACTCCAAACAGCTTGCAGTTGTATTAATGTATGACAGTGACAGGAAATGAGCAAAACGTGACAGATGCAGACATCATGAGCGTTTACTGAAAGTAAAACAAACAACTTCTCGACATAGCATAATGGAATTGGGGAGAGGTTCATCAAGTTCCCTATGATCTTCAAGGAGATACACAAACGATAATATATCTTTCAGTCATAATATCACCATTCAAGGAAACAAGAAGTTGATAACTAGATCAATTTTCCGTACTTGATTTAACAGTTCAGGTGTATAACTCAAACCATAAATTCAAGAGTCAAGACAAATGATTTCTTCCTACGACAGAGTGCGCATTTTAATAATTGAAGTGTACACAATCTTGCCCTTAGAGGGAGACGGAACTACAGGAACAAAATATCACTATATCAGTACATATTTCTCAGGTTGATGTACTCAAGCATACAAGCCATTGCGGAAAGCTGATAATCACATCAGACGAGTTTATTATTTCAATTCTTTTAAATAAACCACCAAAGCACATATAGGCAATTAACTTTCAGATTAATACAATTTTTATCTAAGGTGTCTTGACAGTTGACACGACTTACCTCCCATGGTTGTAATCGATGGCGGTAGCTGAAGTATAGCCGGTGACGCCATGGCAAACTATTCTGAAATTATCAAGAAAACACTTCATCACCTCTCAAAAATACGTAATTTAATCATCAACTAAGTTCGCCATTAACCACATTACATCGTCGAAACTTCCATTTCTACATACAACAATCTTCACGATATGATTCTAACATAAAATTCTCATTTCTCGACATATGCTTGCTTGAGTAACATGTTGTGCAGCTTCTAACAACTCCATCAACTAACAATATTAAAATGACTCCGAAAAAATAACCTATTGTCAATTGAGTTCTGCCATTAAGTCCATATAATAGTCAACATTTCAGTTTCTACATATCTTGTCATATGCTTACTTGACTTGCATGTACAACTTTTACCGAAGATAATTTGGTCCAGTAATAATTATGGAGGCATCAAGGAAAGTAGATCCATAGTTCAAATTCTTCCTCCCTCGATGTAATGGCCGTGTTTCCTCTACCAAAAAAAACTCCACTAATGCATCGACTAACATCCACTAATGCATCGACTAACATCATCAAAATGACTAAGAAAACATATTGTCAATTCCACCATTAATTCCATTCAATAATCAAATCCTCCATTTCTACTCAAAGTATCTCCATAATATGAATTTCACATCAAAATTTCGGCATGATGTTGCCTTGTATGTTGTACAACTATAAACAACTCCGTTGATCAACATTATTAAAATGACTAGGAAGAATTAATCTATAGTCAATGAAGCTCCACCATTAGTTCCATTATACAGTAAAAAAAAACCCTCAAAATCCTGTTTCTACATATAGTCATCCCCAAAATATGATTATACATCAAATTCTCATCTTACCCTTACTTGACTTACTTGTTGTACGACTTCTGACAGCTCCATCGAGAAAAACTCGAAAATGACCAGAAAGTATTCACCTATTCTCGATTAATTCCACCATTACCCCTACCAAGTGGCTGAAATCTCCATTTATACACATAGTAATCTCCAACATTTGATTTCCACATCAAATCGCTATGATTAGTTGCCTTATATCTGGTATAACTTTTAAGCTCTATTAAACAACACAAACAAAATGACTAGGAAACCCAAATATTGTCGATTGAGTTCCACCACTAACTCCACTGAGTAGTCATTACCATGTAAACACATAATAATTTCCGAATTATAATTTCTACATCAAATACTCATTAATCGCTATGATTAGCTCCCGTATATCTTGTACGACTTTTTAACAGCTCCATCGATGAACACTATAAAAGAAGACTTGCAAAAGTTAACCTGTTGTCAATTAGAAAACTCGATTTCTACTTACACTAATCTTCACAACATAATTTCTACATCAAAATTTTCGCTACAATTAGTTTAATTTTCACACATAGTAATCACCAACATTTGATTTCTAAATCAAATCCTCGCTATGCATAATCGCTATGTATATTGTACGACTGCTAAAACCTCCATCAATCAACACTATCAAAATGACGAAGAAAAAACAAACTTATTGTCGATTAAATTCCGCCATTAACTCCACTAAGTAGTCTAATTACGCCTTCTACATCAAACGACTTGCAAAAACTATCAAAATACTTGCAAAAATTAACCTAAAGTCGATTAAATTCCGCCATTAACACCTCAATTTCTACTTACGCTAAGCTCGACAACACGAATTTTCACATTGAATCTTCGCTACAATTAGCTAATTCATCGAAACAAATCGTAAAAATACTCCATTAAACAGCTTCAATTGACGAAATTGAGTTCGCATAAAACGATAAACAAAATCATAATAGTGATTGAAACATGAATTCACTCAGTAGATGAGGAAGAAAAATTACCTCGTTCAAAGCGATGAATTGAAATTGACGATTTTGAAATCGGAAACCCTAACGACGGTGAAATTTGGGGATAAATTTGGCAGTGTGACGGTGGTGGCGGCAAATAGACCGGGTGCAGTCTGACAAATTTTATTGGCCGTTTTATATAAAAACGGTTTTATTTAGAAATTTATCTTCAATTAAAGTTATTAAACTTTAATCATCAATTAAAACAAACTTTAATTATCAATTACATAGATAAAAATATACTTTTGACAAATAAAAATATTATTCAGATACGATAATTGTGGTCAATGATCGTTTTGAAAACCGTGAAAAAGTAAATAAGAAGAGGAGAGGGTAGTTCGTACTAAATACGGAGTAATTTTTAGATTCAGAGTACTATTGTTTTTATACACAGCGGTACGACTTAGTAGTTGTTAATTTACATAAATTTTTCTTAAAGTTATCGAACTTATTGTACAATACAAATTTATGATATAGGGAGCATAATACTCTGTACATTAATCATCTAATAAATTATTGTTGAAAAAGAGTAATTATAGCATTCTAAAGAAATTCATGACATTTTCAGAAAACGATGTGTGGAACATTCGTTTTTCATTTAGGCATTCGTGAAATATGAATATAATTTAACTTTTGTATTTCACTTATTAACTCATTGGTGAGGCAATAATTCAAATTTACAAATTGGACGATTTATCATAATTTACTCTAATTTAAACATCCCATGCATGAAAAAGTTACCAAGTACGTAGCATTAGTTTAAATTACTAGGCAATTTTAATACGAACTGGAAGTAATTTTTTGCCACATATTAAACGAAATAACACAAAAATTGTCACTTCTTATCTTTTTTTTCATACCTCTTCAATTCTTAAACAAAAAAAAAAAAAAAAAAAAAAAAAAAAAATTGTTTTTTATGAGAGACTCGTTTTACGCTAATTTAGTGTGAGATAATCACCTTAACTCCTTAAAAAATTTAAAAAACAAAAAGTTAAATAAATAAATAAATAAAATAATTACCACGCATATGAGAGGACTTACGTAAACTTACTGTGAGTCCCGTTTCACACGAGAATTGCCTAAAACAAATATTAAATTAATTTTGTGTACAAACAAAAAAAAAACTGCAGAGATACAGTTATTTGTGAACGGTAAAATTTGTTTTTACCATACCAAAAATTTAACCTCCACAAAAAAAAAAAAAAAAAAAAAAAAAAAAAAATTCACCCCTCTGTAAAAACGAACGTTCCCCAATTTCTTCACACAACACCACACCACTATAAATACTTCATTCTCTCATTTCCTCCCTTTTTTTCTCCCATTTTTTTTTAAACTCTTCGTACGAAATTCATCCTCAGAAAAATTCAATCAATCGATTTTTTCGGTCGACGGTTTTCGATGGCGCAAGCGGTGTTGCAAACAGCGGATGTTGCGGTGGACAATGCGGTGGTTGTTTCGAAGGTTAACAACAACAACAACAACAACAACAGCAGCAGCAGCAGCAACAGCAACAACAACTTCGAGGTTCAGAAGAAGAATCGCATTCAAGTTTCAAACACTAAGAAACCTCTCTTCTTTTACCTTAATCTTGCTAAGGTTTCGTAATTCTTTGCTTTTTTTTATCGTTGATGATGCAGTGTAATGCATGATCTTGAATTTTATTCGGAGAATTATTGTGAATTTGTTGAATTATTTGTTTTGGATGTCAATTTTGCAATAATGTTGTGTATGATATTCATTTGTTTATTTATTGAGATTTCGACGCGATGTTTAGTCGATGCAGTGTGATTTATGATCTTGAATTTACTCTGTACTTTTTTACGCGCGTATGTTCTTCGCTGAGTTTTCATCTGGAATTTTGTATGAAAAATTATCACTAATTTGTTAGATTATTTGTTTTAGACGTCAATTTTGCAATGTAATGTAGTGCATGAGATTCAATTTGTTGATTAATTGAGATTTCGATGTAATGTTACGTTGATGCAGCGGAATTCATGTATGATCTTGAATTTACTCTGTTTTTGTCGCTTTTTTGCGAGAAATCGCGAATATTCTTCGCTCGCTGAATCTTCATCAAGAATTTTGATGTAGATTATCAATATTTTTTTATTCGTGAATCATTACATTCGTTAGTAGATCTATCTATTTCTTCAAGATTCAATTGATTTCTCATAAAATTGAGAGTGTTGGAGTGCATTTCAGTATGCTGAAAATCTTTCAGAAATTAATTTAAGTTTGTTGAAATTTGAGGATGAAATCAGTTCGTTTGATTATTATCAGGAGCAACAGCGAAGTCACAGCGAAGATATTCATTTTGTGACTTACGTCGTTATGATCGGCCGTTTACTGAACTGAAATGCTTTTGTTTTAACGCAGAGGTACATGAAGCAGCACAACGATGTTGAGCTTTCTGCGCTAGGCATGGGTAAAATCTCTCTGTCTTTCGTCTGTCGTCGTTAAATTTCATGTCAATCATTGTTCTGTGCAATCTGTCTGACTGCTGATGAGCAATCTTGTGATCTTTCTAGCGATTCCGACTCTTGTTACAATCGCTGAGATTCTGAAGGCCAATGGAATCGCTGTCGAGAAGAGTAAGCCAACATGCTTTTTTCGAACTTAAGCGCTGTAAACAACATACTTCATGCCACAATACATTTCTAAGTTTTGATCATGTTTTGTTGAATTAAACAGAGGTTCTTACATCGACTGTTGACTCGAAAGACGAGAACAAGGGAAGGGTTGTTCAGAAGGCGAAGGTAGATATTTACTATGTTAAATTCACCCTCACTTCATCGACATTATTACGCTGCATGTGATTACTTTGTAATAATCGTTGGCGTTATTTGCAGCTTGAGATTTTCCTGGAGAAGAATGAAAAGCCAGCGAACCAGAAAACGTCTGCTGCAGAGACCAATTCAGCCAACACTAACGTCAAAGCAAATGCAGCAACAACTGATGAAGCAATAGCCGAGGAAAAGTCGACAGTCGATGAATCCAAACCCGAAGCAAAAGCTGCAACAGAAGTGGAGAAAAAGGAAGGATGAGCATTACATCTTGTCTCAAACTCACAATCATCGATATAGTTCCGAAATTGGTTGCTGAAATCCTAGTTGAAATACAGTTAGGGTAAATATAAGTACATTTACAGTTTTAGATTGTAGTAGTGAATTGACGGAAACTCGGGTCAATCCTATTTCGTAAATGGATCTTTCTGTTCATGTTTGTGTAATACGTCTAAATAATTGTACGTTGTTGTACTTTCGTAAATTGTATGTCAAATCTGTTTAGGGTAACAGGTCAATCGTAAGATTACGACACCGTATTCATGTAATCTTTCTATTCAGACAGTAAGATGCACTATAATGACTTTTTGAGATAACCCGCTGACGTCCCAAATATATTGCTTATAAAACTGACGGAAAAATCGGAAATTTATGAGCAAAATCGACAGTACTTAGAACAGTCTAACCTCTCAAGAAAGGGATAACTTGGCTAGGGTGAGTGCCAACACTTTGACCCCGTTCTCGATATCTTTGATAGCTGCGTATTCTTCCGGTTTATGACTATATCCTGCAATTTAGACAGTACATAATACAGTATTTTAGTTTCCATGAACGTCCACATAGATAAACGACTATCCTACAACTCCACGCGCAACGTGCAGAGGTAATCACGCTTTCGCAGACCATATCATGAAAGAAAAATTCAAAACGCGCAGTTAGATGTATGTGGAGTTATAAACACGTTACCTTTGTAGCATGGAATAAAGATCATCCCCATCGGAGATACCCTAAAAGAAAATGAATAGTTTATCAGTCGGTCTACATCGCTGAAAGAAACACATTTTTATTACGAGTATTTCTAACTGAAGTGTTCCAGATGAATGTTTCGATTTTTGATTCAAGGTGTACACTTAGCTAAATTATAATGCACGAACGTTCACCTGGCCATAAATAATGAATCATGATACGCTCTGCTGACCATCAACTTATAATCCAAGTTCAGCTCACGCGATGCAGTTTCCATCGACCTGATAATCTTCTCGTCAGCAGCAGCAGGAGGATCTTGATTCACGATTTCAAATCCCGAAAGCTTCACCTTCCGCTTCTTGGCTATTTCGAGAGCAGATTGATGGATTTTCTTAACAACAGTGTTTCTTCGCTCTTCATCTATGTCTCGTGTATCTGTTGTATCAGATTTTTGATAATTTTCTCAGTATAAGCAGTTTGAAAATGTCTCTAGTCATATGCACGTAAAATGACTGCAGAATATGTTATACCGATCTCGAGGTGTGCTTTGCTAGGGATACTGTTGACTGCTCTAGGATGTAAGTCGAGGATACCTTGCACAAGGAGTAAAACCCGTCAATGGAACTTCGAAGTAAGGCAAATCAAAGTGGCGAAATGATTGTTGTTTACTTACCGACAGTGCCAACAGTGTCGATAGAGCCTGAATCTAACACATGCTTTTCAACTGCCAAGGATAACTCTGCAGCGGCTAATCCCGCATCATTCCTGCACAAAAAGACATAGAACTGGCATAAAACTAACATCTTCGGAAACAAAAAAATGCTTAAGTACATGCCAAGCAATCGATGCAAAACACGAATGAATGGCTCTCCACAGAGAGTAGGTTCTTCACCTGCTTGGCATGAGGGCAGCACCTGCGTGACCACCATCCCCTTCAAAGTCGACTTTTAAGCTCGCTGGAGCAGCTATCGCAGTTACGACACCAATAGAGATCCCTGTAAGTAGAAAACTATTGATTTACTTCACATGCAAGGCCTACGTAAGTTCATTTACATATTAAGATAACAAATATCTGATCGAATAGTCAAGAACCTTCAGCTTCTAATAGTGGTCCTTGCTCTATGTGCAACTCCACAAAACCAGCGTAACTTCCTTTCTCGAGAAGGACAGTAGATAAGTGATCCTCATTTCTAGCGTATCCAGCATACTGTGCAGCGTCTAGAAACGATATGTTTTGACTATCAAATGTGCTCTTCAGAGCATTCGTAAGTGTCTCACTTCCTGCCATCAGGCGACTGTGCAATTAATTAAGATAAAAACGTCAGTGTTAGCCCATAAGTCAATTAGATCCCAAAACGTGTATTTAGGCGTATACCTTCCCAAGCAGCTGATTCCGAATCTCGTAGGCTCTTCCGAAGTGAACATTATCACCTCCAATGATCGCTTCGGCTTAAAACCAGCCCTATAAGGGAATGAAAAGAGAGAAAAACAAAGTAATCACTCAATGAGAACTATGGTATATTCTGCCGTTCAGTAATGATACGTAAATGAAATGTAATTGTCAGGTCTAAAGTACACAGTAAAATAAGCCACACTTACTTTCTCAGCACGTTAATGGCTTCTATTGCGCCTAAGACGCCAACAACTCCATCATACTTTCCAGAGTAGGGAATAGCATCGATGTGAGAACCTGTAGCAACAGGAGCAAGCTCTGGTTCATTGCCATCCCTGTTAAGAGACGGTTTTGAGAGCTTGTTTTCTATACAGAATGTGACCCAAAAAAAAAAACGTGCACGAGAAAGTCTCATGTGAGAAAGCCTTACCAAAAAAATTATTCTGAGTTTAATATTATAGTTTAAAGTTAAAACGGTACGAAAACACAGAAAAAAGTCTACCAAAGTCATAAGTGGGGTGAAAATAGTTACGACAATATAATACGGAGTATCACCTTAGCACTCAAAGAGTCAATTAAGGGGTACAAAAACCATATTGACCACAAATGAGGAAAATATATTGTAAGACCGTCTCATACAAGAATTATTGTTTGCGAGCACCGACTTACCATCGCCCAAATATGTTACCAATTGTATCCTCCCTAACGGAGAGGCCAGCAAGTCCCATCAAGTTTTTGATATATCTGCAGCGTGAAATTGTTACGGACATGTAAGTGTGATTATCGTGAATGCAATTCGATCAAAGCGTGTAATCACTACTGAAAAAGTAAACAGATCGACAAGAGTAGTCCTCGTACCTTCGAGCAGCTATATCGTTGTCAGTGTACAGAACCCTAGTAACTGACGGCGAGGGTGAATCAGAGAACTTTGCCAACTCATCAATCTGAACAGAAATGGTCGCAATTTTCATCAGTTACAAAGATTCTCTCAGTCTGTGGTACTAAAAAGCCGACATAACCAACGCCTCAAGTCTGTCACCGTGATCACTGATTCATTTGAGTACCATCTTACGACAACAAATGAACAATGTGCTTCATCTAATACATCAACAAGCTTTAAGCAAGCGTGTAAACTCGACACATGACCAATAATCAAACTAGAACACACATGCCTAATCAACCATTGTATCAGCTGAAGTACCTATTGTTTTGATGAGCAGAAATTCAGTAAAAACACCAGCTTTATTCAATTAAAAAAACATCTGGTATATGCTGAGATATGAGATGCAACATATTTCAAGTGATCTAAACATAGTTTCATATACTTGTAATCATTAATCCATCAAAAACTAAAGCACAATCTTCAACGAAACACGACAATAAGAGAAATACCTATCTTATATGGTATCCAAAAGTCAACAACGATCCAAACACTACAACCTCTCTCCACGTCCCACCTCATTCAAATGCATCTCTTCCAAAAACTCCGCTTCCGTAATCACCATGCCTAACACCGGAACCACAATCCCCAACCCACACGATTCCACCTCACCACTCACCTCCCTCAATCTCGCTCAATGCGTAAAACTGAACTCGTCCAACTATACCTCCTGGAGGTTCCAATTAACCCACATCCTTTTTGGGTATAGCCTTCTCGGTTTCATTGACGGGTCTAATCGAGGCCACGGAGTACCTTTGAAATAACATCCTCGGGGTCGAGGACCTTGCCCATAAGTGCTAACTGATCAATACATGCCTTGATGGCGTGCATATAATTAGTGATGGTTTGGTTGTGAGTTTTGACAGTGGAGTCAAGGCAGTCTCAGTCTTTTACTCACATTCTCCAACTAAAAGACCGCCTTGACTCCACTGTCAAAACCCACAACCAAACCATCACTGATTATATGCACGCCATCAAGGCATGTATTGATCAGTTAGCAGCAAGGTCCTCGACCCCGAGGATGTTATTTCGAAGGTACTCCGTGGCCTCGATTAGACCCGTCAATGAAGCCGAGAAGGCTATACCCAAAAAGGATGTGGGTTAATTGGAACCTCCAGGAGGTATAGTTGGACGAGTTCAGTTTTACGCAGTGAGCGAGATTGAGGGAGGTGAGTGGTGAGGTGGAATCGTGTGGGTTGGGGATTGTGGTTTCGGTGTTAAGGCATGGTGATTACAGAAGCGGAAGAGATGCGTTTGAATGAGGCGGGACGCGGAGAGAGGTTGTAGTGTTTGTATTCGTTGCTGACTTTTGGATACCATATAAGATAGGTATTTCTCTTATTGATTATTGATTAATGATTTACAAGGATGGCTAGGATTATATACCGTTTGGATGAATTGTTACACAAGTCTAAACTTTCCAACATTACAATATTTTCTGTAATATTTACAGTTCACAATTATGTGCAGATCTTTTTCAAGAATATTGTTGCCTTTTATGACGACCTTTGACTTGCTCGGGAGGATACTTGGACGGAGGAAGTAACATCAGTAATAATAAGTTCCTAGTATCACAGATTCACAGCAACTCATAATTTCTTAAATAAAACTACGACAGTCTTATATAATACTTTGAAAAAGATCGTCTTTCACAAGAATTGCTCACTTTAGAAAACTCGCCTTTCACAGGTGTAAAGTTGGTCACACTGGTCACAATCAGCCTAAATGTGATCACATTTTACGTATGAAAAAACTCGTCTGTCACAAACGCACAAAGGATACTAACTCTAAGATAAAAAGACAGGAACTTTACAGTCCAAATCATTGAATCATGAATAAAATAAAGGGCAATTGCAGCAAACTAAAAACACAACACCACAAAACAAAAAAATAAATCACTCCATAGTATATATATAGCAACCCAGTAAAAAAAAAAAACACCAATAAAACAGTAAATACTAGAGTAAAAACAAAAAAAGAGAGAAACTTTACAGCCCAAATGATTAATAAATGAAGATTAAAATAAAGGGTAATCACCTGATTTTGCAAAGAAAGAACATCAACAGAGAAATCACCAAAGTGAGGTTCATAGGTTTGATACCCAGAAAACTGATGCATAGTTTTGGAAGTTGAATCTTCATCATTTTGATTGATGTAATTTGCTTCTGATGCACTGATTTTGCTGAAATAATAACATGTTATTAGAAGATTGAAGAAGAGAATTTGTGTGTATGTTTGTGACATGTTTTGTTGTTTGATTATTGTATGATGATGAATTTTTATTAAAGTTGTTGTTTCACTCTTTGTTTTGTGCTACACTTCTTTGTATACTCTAATTTATCTCGAGCATGAATATTGGCCAATTTCAATCGACCCTAACACGTAAAAAAAATGGTAAAATCGATTCTAACTTTACGCCACTCTTATTTTAAGTAAAATTCAAACTGATTTCACCATATTTTTTTATCGGCTAAAGCAGGTTAAAATTGATCAAAGTATATTATTGGGATGATATTTTAATAGTTAAGATTATTCGTAGATTAATTTGAGTTCAGATTATTTATGAAATAAAAAGACCAATTTAAATTATTTATGACAATTAATTTTTTTTTTTTTTTTTGGGGGGCAAGATTCTTTGTATACTTTAACTGATTGATTGATGAATTATTGATGTTGATAGTGGATTTAGTTTGGTGAAATTTGTAATTTTGTGATTGTGTGGGGGATTTGGATTTTGGAGGGAGTGAACAATAACATACAATTAAATTTTTTAATTTTTTTTTCAAATAATATTATTGTCTTCGTTTTAGGGAATTGTTTATATTTTGACTTTGTTGTGATGAGGATTTGAGAAAAGTGTAAGCAAATGACTGAGACAGAGGGATTAAAAAATTTGAAAAAAAAAAAAAAAAATCAAAATTTCAAGTGAAAAGAAAAGCTATTAGCAGCCATTTTAATGTGACGACAGTTCGATTCATTATGTTTGTATCATTTCTATTTGACACAATTAAAATGCAATAATAACAATTGGGTTTTTGGCTAAACTCGAGTCAGAAGAGAGCAAGTTCACTTCACAGGTTCAAAGAACATTCATATTTATTAAAACCAACCGGTAATGAACGTAGGACCACAAGACGTTATCGATCTCTCATATGTGTGCAATACTCCAACAGTTATAAGTAACATGAATTATTTAGAATTTATCAGTAGTGAAAGATATACTCATCATTGTCGGATATTTAAAATTTATCTTAACAAGCAACTGATTTGTTATGAGTATGAAAAAGTTAAAGTTAAATTAATTAAAAGTTAAAATTATATATCATCATTATCACTATAAAATATGTAGATAATCCAATAAGAAATGGGCCAAAGGCCCATACCATATGATCCATAAGCCTCCTCTGAGCCCATGACCCAATTATGTGCCTTATAAATAAAATTGTCAAACGAGTGAGAAAGTTTTATGAGTCGTATTTATAATTGTAAAATTCAAATTTTGGATGAGACAGTTCAATATGGATTACAAATCTAAATGTAGTCGGCATATTATTTTGCGCAGTACGCGTTTAATTTTACAGATTATACTTAACGATTTTAAATTTACAAATTACACTTAACGATTTTAATAAATAATTAGTTTTTTAGGTTATTTGATTTCTAAATATTTGAATAATAATTATTATAATTTTCAATATTTTGAGTTTTTACGAAAATCGGCAAAATTTAAGCCCGTCCTTGGTAAAATTGTAAAATAATAAAATCTTATCTTTTCACTCATCATTTTTGTTTTTATAGTATTTTATATTTTTGTATAATTTGTGTTTCTAATAGTGTCCTTAATACTTAAACTTGAAAATTACAACACTCATAAAAAGGAAAAAAAAAAAAAAAAGTTAATCGAAAACGAAAATCGATTAAAAAAACGCACAAGATATGGGATTGACTGGGGCATGCCACGGTCCAGGCATGGAGCTGGTTGGGTGGATGTTTGTTGTTATTGTTGTTGTTGTTGTTGATGTTTAACAACTTTTATTACGGAGTACGATATTCTCAAAGTTACAAAAAATTAGTGGACAGTCGAGATATTATTTGAACTTAAAAAAACATAGATGAATTGACATGATTACGTATGTGAAATTATTATTATTATTATTTTGAAATATAAAATTACGTATGTGAATTGACATGATTACGAAACACAAAAGACGTAGGAGGTGATGCAAGCAAAATAAACATTTAGAGACACTTCCATGAAACAACTATCTTAAAAAAAAGAGCCTTCACTTTTGTAATTATCTTGTTTTATTTTTGGATATTACTTCCTCCATTCCAATAGGTTCTTTACGTTTCACTTTTTTGACACTATTCATAAGTACGTAGAATCTTCGATATAACTTCTAAAATACAAAATAAAAAATAGTCACGTGTGATCTTGTTTTAATTGTCTTATCGATCACATTATTAATATCAAAATTTTAAAATTTTTGAGAATACGAAACCAAGGATATGAACGAAACCAAACAAGTATTGATGTACGTGCATAAAGCAAACGTAAAGAACCTATTGGAATGGAGGAAGTAATTTTTAGAAATGTTTACGTGAACCGAAAGTAACAAGAAACAACTAAGCATGTCTTACTCTACCTTTAATTGTAGGACAAAATATGACCCCACCATCGATCAATTTCTATACTACTATCGGAATTCGTGATATCGTCTTACATCGTGAGATATACTAGTAATGATTGAAGAAAAAAACTATCGTAAATGATTAGGTAATCGCTTTAATTTTTGCATGAAATATGTCACAATAACGTTATTGCAAGACTGTCTTAGTAAAGAATTTGTGTTACAGTTTCAAGCCTATACTTGCATTGTGTTTATATTGATCATGAATGCAACTATTTTACTCGAATAATATTTGAATAAAAAAAAACTAAAAGAAAAAAGTCGAGCTTATATAGATTTATTTTTGAGTCTAAAACAGTACGAAGTGGCTCGACTAAGTAATGGTATACGTACATTTTAGGATATTAAATTGTTTCATTTTCTGCATTTTTCTTAAATTGATTATGTTATACGAGTTGTTGTTATTTCATACTAAGTTACAGTATTAATCATTTTGAACCTGGAAAGATTAACATTGGTGTGTAATACCATCTTATTTGTACTTATTTATATGATTTCTGTATCATTTTCGCTAATGCTTATGATAGTACTTCGTATATCATAATTACTTTCATACCTTTTGTATCTCTATTATTGATAATTGTAATTAAATTTTTTGGTAACCTTGTGTCCTTTTTAATATCGTTAGTAGATTTATTTCATATTTTTGAATTTCATTAACTGTAATTTATATAATTGGACTCACTGACTCACATAATTTATTGTGAGACTGTGTCACAAGAGACTTATTCATCCTAAAATGTAATTTTTTATTATTAATTTTTTTTTTTTTTTAAATAAAAAATTTAAAGCAAGTACTACGAAATAAACAAGTTATGGAACTCCACTTGTAATAAATCTAAATCATGGTGAGTCGCTATAGCTCCACTAACTCACACTATAATTCACTACTTGACGAACAATAGGGACCCTTCTCAAACTACCAAACAAACCAACGCATTTAATTATCAATAGTTGTTTTTTCAAACTTTTTTTTTAGTGCATAAAAAAAAAAAAAGTACATACATTATTAAGAAGATATAATGTACTCGTAATTGTTAGTTTTTTGGTTTAAAAATAATTATTGCATTTACTTAAGGGTAATTACTACTCGAAATAAACATGATAAACATTAAAAACAGTCATATTTTATATACTGAAAAATTATATGAACATAAAATAAACAATGACTAAAATATAATCTTATGTAAATTACGAGTATGTTTTAAGAAATGTTATAGTTTTACTCAATCTGTCCATTCTAACGTATGTTTTAATAAACGGGAGAAGGTAATTTTTTATCAAAATTGGTTGGCAATTTTCTTGTCACATGCATCCATTTTATTTATTTATTTATTTATTTTATTTATTTAGACATCAATCAACATCTTCATATGGCCACTTGTGCTTTTTTTCATCTAATCACTTATAAGAAAGCCACCATTACATGAACCTAGCGATTTAATGGTTTTACATTAACATCACATTGATACATTGTGGGCCTTCCATTTATATGGATTTACAATTTTCCATGAATTATTGTTATTGAATTACTAATAAAGTTACCAATTGTGATTATGTTATTATGAAGGCTTATATTGAGAGTTTTAAAGGTGGCTGTGTTTGTGCGGGGTATTTAAGTCGATCTGGTTTAACCTGTCAAATGAGTTGTGCATGCGTAGCCTGTTAAAGGCCTAGCTTGACTTGCCCAGTTTACAGGTTTTGCTCGGGCCACGATATTGGCGACCTGATCCATCGCCACACCCATCATTTAAAAGCAAATTTATAACCTATGGGTCAGATTCGGACTTTGATTTTTTTTTTTTTTTTTTTTTGTAAGAGTCGGAAATAAAATACTCCGTAATTGATTATTGTTCATCATATAAGATCGAACTTGTACCACTCCTACCAACCTTTTTTATTTAATATTTAAGTTCTTTTAATATTAGGTTTGTGTGGATTTGATGAGATCTTAATATCTTATCCTAGTTCTATTCACCAACACCACTCCATGTTGTGTAACTTTTGCCCATGGCATAAGATATAATTATGTGTTAGGTATAACACATGGAATTCCATGACAAATTACCTTCCATCATTATTATTATTACTATTAATTAATGAAAGAGAAAGGACCCATTTCCTCCTTTTTTTTTTCTTTTAATATTATATTATTACATTAATATTAATATTACAATACTGCGGAGTATATGCGAAGATATCATTTATCAAATCAAAATATTAGTCCCATTGAATTGCACCTTACTTTCAAGCTGATAATATAATATAAAAACGTTCAATTTATATCTTTAAAAGAAATTTCATTTTTTAAGTTAATACTCCATAGATAGTAATAAAAACAAAGTAACAAACAATAATAGTACCCCTAAATGCATACTCAAATTATCATACTATAAACCTCATTCCTATGATCATCATCATCATTTAATTTAAAAATGAAAATCACTCTTTTTCTTTATTCCTTAATTAAGAAGATTATTGTACTATACCAACCAATACCAACAACACCAAAACCAAATCAATATTGATTAATAATTGAGGAGTAGTAATAGTGGACTTATATCTAATTCCAAATATCTAACCTTGTCATATTTAATTAATTATCCATCAATAGTACGAGTATAATAAATTTGAGTTATGTCATCAACAAATTCACCCAAACTTTAAGGTGTCGTTTGGTTGATGTGGGAATTGAATTCATGTGGTAAGTGCTAATTCACATTGAATTTATGTGGTAAGTGCTAATTCACATAAATTGAATTCCTACATATAATTCACGGGGCGTTGATAAAAGTTACTCCGTATTTGTTTGTCATTTAGGTTTTTTTTCATTTCCTACTAACTAAATTCCTACAGGTTGTTTGGTTAACATATGAGAATTTACATACATTTTTTATGAAAATATTATTATGCCCTTAAATATAAAAATATAAAAAATATAAAAGGTAATATGCTAAGGACAAATTGATAATTACTCCGTATATTGTTAGAAGATGTAGGAGTTGAACTTACCAAGAGGGAGCTTGATAAGCAACATCTCCCATAATGGTAGAACCGTAGAAGTAGAACTTCCGAGGTAAGTATGACAAAATGGATCCTCTCCATTTATTCCCTCTCCATTTCCTCTCACAATATATTATTTTATTATATATTCATATCTCATTCATTTACCTTTTTCTTTTCAAATAAATCCACAATCCTCCGATCGAAACCAAACTGATCAGTCTACACCGTTGCACAAGTAATAGACCCTCCATTTCTTTTTTAAAAGAAATGGAGAGGATCCTTACTCAAGTTGAACTTCCTCCATCTTATCAATAAATGGGTAAACAAACAAGCTATCAAATTTTCACTTCCTAGGCTTCATGTGTTTGTAAGGGACAAGCCGGACAACCAAACGACCCCTAACATGTGTTCAGTATAGAGCTAATTAACCACCGTCATTATTAAAAATCTTAATTTCATAACCACCATCATTATTAAAAATCTTATATAAGACAATGTCACATAAGTTATGAGACGATTTTACAGAAGATCTGTTTTCAGTCTTCCACCATTATCTAGCAAATTAGCCACCCCATTCACCATATAAATCACATCATAAATTCTTATCCAAGAAATACTTTTCCTACCTTTTTCCTTCCTTTCTTTCTACCTCACTCACTCACTTGCCTACTTAATTCCACGTGCTTTCTTCTCTTCATTTTTAATATATTTATAATATTTATAATAATATCATATTATTTATAATATTTATAATAATATCATATTTTTATATCTCTTCTATATATAACCCCTCACTTTACTCTTCCAAACACTTCTCTCTCACTTTTCATTTTTTTTTTCCCAAAAAAAAATAAATAAAAACAAATAAAAAAATCATTAAAAAAATAATGGCTTTAGTCAGAGAACGCCGGCAACTCAACCTCCGCCTTCCCTTACCGGAAACCTCCCTCCGCCGCCCTTCCTTCCCTCTCCCCCTCCCTCCCTCCGCCGCCACAACCACCGCCGCCGCCGCCGCCATCGCCCTCACCGACCTCACGAAAATCTCCGTCCTCGGCAGCGGAAGCAGCGGAACCGTCTACAAAGTCGCGCACAAGCAAACCGGCGCCGTCTACGCTCTCAAAACGATCTCCGCCGCCGCGTCGGACACAGTCACCCGCCGTCAGATCCACCGCGAGACGGAGATTCTCCGGCGAGTCGCCGCGGACTCGCCGTTCGTGGTGAAATGCCACGGAATTTTCGAGAAACAAGACGGAGATTTGGGGATTTTAATGGAGTACATGGATAACGGAACCCTAGATTCGTTGCTCAAAAATCGAGGCACTTTTAACGAACTTTTATTGTCTGACGTGGCAACTAAAATTCTCAAAGGACTGAAATATTTACACTCGCATAAAATCGTTCACCGTGACATTAAACCGGCTAATTTATTAGTTAATTCGAAATTAGACGTTAAAATAGCCGATTTCGGTGTGGGCCGTATAATGGGCCGGACTTTAGACCCGTGTAATTCGTATGTCGGGACGTGTGCGTATATGAGCCCCGAGAGGTTCGACCCGGATACGTATGGGGGGAATTATAACGGGTACGCGGCCGATATTTGGAGTCTAGGGTTGACCCTTATGGAACTTTATTTAGGGTATTTTCCGTTTTTGTTGCCCGGTGAGAGGCCCGATTGGGCCACACTTATGTGCGCGATTTGTTTCGGGGATCCCCCGAGTTTGCCCCCCGGTCGTGGGTCGGATGAGTTTCGGAGCTTTGTGAGTTGTTGCTTGCAAAAGGAAGCGAGTAAACGGTGGAGCGCTGCGCAGTTGTTGTCGCATCCTTTTCTTTGCAAAAAATCGTGACTCGTGAAATTGTAATACACTGCAGTTATTTGTTTTTTTTTTTTTATTTCAGAATTCAGAGAGCGTCCGATGTTGTATTTATTTAGCTCCACCTAGCTAAGGTGTGAAATTTTATCGGTTGTAAACTTGTTGGGTCGGTAAGAAAATAGCGGGTCGACCCGTATTATGAAGGGTCACTAGTTTTTGTACAAAATAAAGTTAGTAAGGCCCAATTTTTATTTTTTTAAGTTTTTAGTTTTGGTACTTGGCCACTTGGTTGGTTAAATGTTCTTTATATCAAATGGAAGGAAAGAAGTAAGTTCAAATGTCTTTGTCCAAAACATTGATTTGTCACACATACTTCCAATTTATTTATACCAAACTTCAATGATCATGATTCATTGTTTTATATGGATAACCATTAAATCAATCACGTTTAATGGTATCGTTTTTATTATAAAAAGGAAAAAAAAAAAAAGAGAGAAAATTGTATGTATATACAAAATACTCTCTCTATTCAATTTTATTGACATTTATTTATCTTAATTACATTTACCAGGGTCGGAACTCGTGACGAATATATATAGTTTCGCATTATCAAAAAATAAATGAAATTTATGTTCTTGTTGTACTTGTAAAGACGTATCATATAAGACATAATTGTGTTTTCGTTTATGCATTTCATCAATAGATTTCAAATACTTTTTCACTTAAATGAATAATGTCAATTTTCACCGAGTAAATGGAGGGTAGTGAAAGGGGGTACGATTTTTTGAATTGTATATATCTAAGTTGCTATGTTCCAAAAAAAAAATGAAAACATAACAAATAATTATTGAAATTAATAATCTCTTGAAAATTCTATATAATAAAAAACATAAAAAATTTGCTGTAGCCAAGAGTTGAACCTGGAATCGACCAAAGTTGTTGATTTGCCAATGTGCTACTACAGCTTTGTTGATTATTTAATGATTACAAACATATAATAATCGTAAAAACATATCTCCGTAGTTATTTAAAAAACAAAAATTTACTGTAGACAGTAAATTTACCAGTATGCTACTATACAGTTTTGTTGATGGTTAATTATTGTGAAAATATAAAACAAAAATTATAAAGCCACTTAATAGATTTGCTATTATGTCTACTTAGATCATGCATCGTCAGAGTATATTAAGGGAGATCATAACGCCACTCAAGTTTTGGCTAATCTACTCCAAAATATAAGCTAAAGTAGAGTTCACTTGTGGGCCCGTTAATACATGTATTTGATAAAATTTGAGTGGCGCAGCTATAACCTCGGTGGAAATAGTTGTACCCAAAATATATTTGCACGATAAAATACTTAATAAACCATAACTATATCGTAGATTCGTAGACCATACAAATGGTGAAGTTCGTGAAAACATCGATATTTGCACGATCAAAGTGAACTTACATGAAACAACGTTATACTTCATCCTATCATTCATCTGTATCGACAGAAAGTAGAAACTAGTCGTATCAGCCATGAGGCGTAAAAACATGCCTACGAAAAATCTTTTGGAATGTAAAAGAGACGATACTTATATATTATAGAAAAGGCGGCAAAAATATGCCTGGAAAAGTAACAAGGTAATAAAACTTGTATGTATGCATGTAATCCGTATAAACTAAAAACCGAAAACCAAAACAAACAGAGCAACACTCTTTACAGAATGCAAGATTTTATCGCAACAGTTTACAGTTACAACCTCCCAGGAAACTCAAACCATCAATGTCCGTTTGACGGGCGAAACATGGAGTAACCGTTTACGCCTCCTGTCAAATTTGAGAAATCGGAAGGATTATACGAAAACCCATCAACCCCGGAACTCCTCAAGCCCATCAGCGAAAGATCGGGCCCCAACATTTGCCATTGATTTGGGCCAAGGTTGTCGATATTGCCATTCGCGTAGGGAATGGAATTATTACCTTGCGGAATGAAGTCCCTTGCTGAATTGTACGGGCTGCCAGGCCCGTAATCCTGCTGAAAGCCGTCATCGGGGTATCTCCGAGATCTGTCAAACCTACCGGAGCTGCCAGGAGTGCCTTCGTTCGATAGATTGTTATTGGTCGGATAGGTGAACTGTCTGTTGAAGCGGGATGAACCATAACCGATATTCGAAAAATCCATGTCGCTGTAACTTCTCCCCAACACCTGCTCATCAGCGAGCAGGTCGTTGATGATGTCAAGGTGCGGGAACTCGTCGGCTAACGCACTCTGGACTTGACCAGACGTACCAACTGAGAACTCGGGTGGGAAAACACCGTGCGGTCCATTGTTCATCGGGTGATACATACTAAGATATGGACGCTCTGGACGATCCATCCATGATTGACTATGAAGAGCCTCTTCCCGAGAAATCCCAGCGAAACCAATGGATTTCGCCCCATGCGATGTGTTAGAACGCAACATGAGGTTGGGTACCGAATTAGGATGCTGGGAGAATGATGACGGATTATTGAGCATCGAATTAGCTGCCTGAGGAAGTGTGAAACCACCAGAGACTGACGTAAATGAGTTACCAGCGATCGAGTTCCTGTAAGATTGTGGATCATAGGGAGGCGCTGTGACTACGGACGCGTCAAGACCCAACGACCCGGTTGCACTAATGGAGCGGGGCATCGGTGGAGCACCTGGAGCACCCACTTGGACCGTAGAAGTAACTGGTGTAGCTGAGAGAGTCGCTGGAATTAAAGGCGCACTCGATGGTCTTGATAATCCTGCAGACTGTTGGATAGGAAGCTTCTCAGTAGGTTTGGAGACTGTAGCCGTTACGGAATCAACCCGTTTCGGTGTATTTGATGTCGAGGATGAAATCGCAGATGATGACGCTTTATCACTTTGGGGCTGCTCATTTGAGGAAGTTTTTCTTGGCGACACCGAATCAGAGAGACGAGCGGTTTTTAAGTCGGGTTTTGGCTGAGCTGCTGTCACAGGGATTGCATTTCGGGGAGGGCTCTTTAATGAGGAGGGTGAGACGGGATTTTTTTCTTTGGATTTTGACTGAACACTGTCTTTGCTGTTTTGCTTCCTCTGCGACAAGGAAAGCTCCTCTTCCTGACAAATCAAAGCAAATCATTTCCGAACGGAAGAAAAATGTCAATTGCCGTAAAAACTGAAAAACAAAGAGGATGACACTATGACAGACGGTGGGCATTCGAAGAAAGCTAAATAAATACAGGGTCAATAACCATGTAAATACTCATGCAACGACATAAACCCAAGAACAAAACAAAGAAATCATTCACAAACCACTGCTCTCATCAACACTTTATTTAACATAACAATCAACAAATGAATCAAAACAGTACAAGAGCGGGATACACAACAGCGATAGAAAATACACTCACTTTCTTAATGGAATTCAGCTCCGGCCACTTAGTCCTATCTTGCAAGGATGTAAGGGCACCCTTAAACTCATTAGCTTCAACGACGACTTTGCGATTACGAGAAGCGTCATTAACTAAATTGACTTCAGCAGACTCAGTTTGCCGACTATCTGCTTCATTTGGTCCTCTATATTCCTCAAACGTGCCTTTACCTCGCTGGTTTTTACCCCTGTAATATCGAGTTGAAGAGTTTAGTAATAATTTATTATTCTTCTATTCTTCGTTCAAGACAGGTAAAGCCACCGTACCTCGCAGGTGATTTTTTGCTTTTGTAGCTAACGAAGGAATTTGATCTGTGTGACCCATTCATTACAACTGAGGGGGCAGAATCTGTAGAGCATGTCGATGAACTATCATCCATAACAGATGAACTTCGCTTATCTACTCCTCCATTATGCACAGTCGAAATGCTGCTAACTTCACTCCCGCTGGCTTCTGCAGGGGGGTGTATTTCTGACGTGTCGGTATCCCAATTGACGGGACTACCATCCCGATCTTCCGAATCAGGCTGCGGTAAATCGGCAGCAGATTCTGCAATATCAGACACATCAGACACGTCATCAAGTGCATCGTCCTTTTCAGTCACAGCTTCAGGCTCCTTCAGGTCTTTCCCTTCAACAGACAGGTTTTGACGCAGCTGTTTGTCACGTGCTGTAACAGCAGGCTTCTCATCTTTCAATTTGTCTTTTGCTTTGCGATTGTTCTGTTTTTGCTTACCCTATAGGTTCAAAATGTCAGATATATAATAAGATTTTTTTTTTTTAACTGTTAGATTCAGGTAGACAGCAGGAAAACATGAAATCCGTAAATAACCACACCCCAGAAATGAGAAAGTGAACACGATGACCAGAGTTTTTGCGATTTTACTACGTACAGAATAATTTCATTATATTACTGAATAATGAAATTTTCTTAAACGATAGAACATCTTAAAGGGAATTCATTCTAAATCCTACAGCAGAAGCTGACAAGTGACAACTATCTTAGAATATTTCCAATGTCACGAGTTACTGTTAAAAAATGAGAATAATCACAATACTTCATCTATTATCAGTTTATCACTATAACTACGTAGGAGAAAGCTACCTGTTTTTTCTTTGATTTCTTGTCCTTCTCGCCAACACCACGCTTCGCTTTCAGCTCACTCTCGGCCAGCCATGCAGCCTCTTCTTCACGTATAAGTTCCTCTTGCCTCCTCAAAGCAACAGCCTCCTGATATGCCACTTCAATTTTGTTGCTGTTACATCAACAAGGTTTTAGAGGTAGACATGTGAAGAGAATGGAAATCGACGAAGCAAACCGTGGACACAAGTTTTATTACCTGAAAATATGTGCAAGCACAAATATTTCAACTGTCCTTCGTCCCAACTCTGTCAAACGCCTCTCATCACGCTCAATTGAATCAATGCTAAAATCCTCTCCGCTGCCTCCATCCTACAGCAAGTATCACGTATTCAACTATTCAAGTTTCTTGAACTACTAGGATCGTTAACAAGAGAGGAGAACATAGGAGAAGGTTTGAGTATCAGCAAGCAACAATTGAGTCGAAAGTACCCATAACTTCTAGTCCATCCCCTAAACTCAAATTTTTTTCTGGCTTTCTCCTTTAAGATACTAGACATTCGAATTTTCTACAGAAATTCCAGGAAATATTGAATTTATTAGCATGAGGAGAGTTAACAGACAAACAGATAGAGTGTTTACAGATCACATAGACAGCAGCACAGGACAATTAGTCCTGACAATCGCTGGATTCCATTTCAAACTCCGTACAATTGGTGAGAAGCCTACAAAATATTCATTTCAAACCTCAAGTTAATGGAATGAAACATGTTACACAACAAACCTAAGGATAGCACAGCTCCATATCTAACGTAAACTTGCATTAGTACTTCAGAAATAGATGAATATGTCACATACTACGCCATGCCCAAGTAACACTGTCTCAGACCTCACTGCTATACTAACTTCCAAGTCAACTAAGTCCTTTTATGGCTATTATATGTAAAGTTCCATAAATATTAAGCCATCCAAGTCCTGTACTACATGGATACATGCAACCAAGAAAGTCAGAAACACAGATGAAATGCAACATGATTAACAAAACAATTAAACCAGCACAAAAAACACGGTTTTACATGGCTCACCTTTGTGCGGTTTTGAGGCCCCTTATCATCCTTTGGAGGCAATGGTTCCATAGCAGCCTTTTCAAGCAATAATAACACATCATCTACCAAAACAAACATATCCTTCTCAATCCGAATGATAGGAGGGGGAGTCTCCTCACCCTCCAATAAAGTTGCTTTCCCTTTCTTGTTTTTGCTTTGACTGTCCAAGGCTTTTAGTCCACTGTACAGGGAGTCCATAACTAGAGTAGACGTGACTTCTTTTTCGATGAAGAAATGTTTCACAGCTACTTTCAATATTGTATCTTTCTTCTCCCTAGACATACGACGCCTAGTGGTTTGATCCATTCCTAGCCAAAATGCACAGAAACTGAAACGAGCATCAATATTCAATAGTTAGCAAGCCAGTTAATATTGGGTAAGATGGACCAAAGATACATTTTCTATCAGTTTGCCAAAGCCTGTCCCTTTCATATATATCTCAAAAACTCCTACTCTGTAGCTAATATCATACAACCAACTACTCGGTAAGTAAACAGGATATTAGCTCAATATTAATTGCTAAACGCCATATTTGGTAAAAATGACAAAAAAAATCAGAGCATCTCTGTACGTGTAAGAAAATAAAGCGTGGAGACTAGAATAATTCAATGCACAAGATTTTCTTTCCCTGTAAATAAATATACCAATATCTAACTCCGATCACATTAATAATTAAGTCTATTCAAGACCTCGAAGAACGGTGCATCAGATAAGGAAAAAAGTGTTTCTGCAAAGCAGTCAGCAATGAGTCCACCGAACGAAAACTCCTATTACCTTGACCACCTAGCTTTGTCCTCTAACAGCTTTTCCAGCTTCCCTCTTCTCTCTTCAACAAAACGTCGGCAGATCTGCTCTACATTAGTTAAATACACTCGAACAAGCTCTCTTCTATACTGACAGTCAAGGCAACGAAATGGCCGATCTGGTTTCTCCCTACAAGCAAACACAACAATGCAACACCGCTTAAAACATCAACCAGGAACTCCAAATTATCGTAAAATATAAATAGAAACTGTATCATGATCGACAACTCCTCACAACTTCAGAAACGTAACTTAACCCAAATGCCCTTCATTTGAACTTGCGGTAACAACAAGCATAAAGTAGTCCTAAATCATACGTAGATTTAGTTATGTTGAATACTTGGCGCCTTATTATTAACAAATGATGGATGCACAACGATCATGTTAAAGGTAGAATGCAATCAAAGTACTCAAAACTCATAGAAACTGAAAGATCAAAACATATCATAACTTCACCAACTTGCACAGCGTTTCTGAAGACTGGCAACAGGCCTACATAACTTGTATGTGACTACATCTGATTTGTATCCATCCACTTATCAGAAAGGAAAATTGCAAGTATTTGAATTCTTCGGAAGTTGCATTAGAAAAAATCTATTTCACTTGTGAACAAACAAGAATTCCTTTCATCCTCATCACCATAGAATACTAACAGGATAAGGGAAACAGAAAAAGGCTGCACACCTGATCACTTGAACTTGAGCTTTTATGGTCAGTGTGTCAGAATCCACAAAGCCATCTGAAACCTTTGACAGCTCCATGAACTTTTTCCAGCCCCAATCATGCTCTTTCTTCCAAAATCGGTGCAAGGTATCTGCAATTTATTCGTCTCCAAAACAGAATCAAGACATCGATCATAAACAAAGTGAATCAACTGATATTACTTAATCATATCCACTAACCTGAATATTTTGATTTCTTCGGATCTTTATTCACAACAGCAATAGTGAATTGAGCAAAATGGCTCCATCCTGTACAAATTTTTTTTGAGGGATTAGAAGTTTAAAGGTATAGAATATCAGCTAATTAGAGCATGGTGACTCAAAGGCATGAAACTTCTACTGATGACCGAGTCTAATCAAACCTGGAAGAAGCTTGTCATGGTTTGCTACGCAGAGAAACAACGAGAGATGATTACAAACATCACATCCAGTAGGGTATATCAAGATGTACCTGCAAGTAACAGCAGTAGTGTAAATAATCATCAAATATCACTCGACCCTAACATACCCTTATCACAACTGCTAAACTGAAACAGTTGTACCCGTACAATGGGCTGTTCATGCTTAAACAGTTCATGCATATGATGAAGTCGGAGACGAACCTAGCCCCCTTCTTCTGGGCTTTATCATCATTGGTCATTTTATGTGAAACGAAATTAAAAAAATACGGCTCAATGAAAACATATGGAGGGCATAATAGTATTGATGTTAGAGCATCCATACACAATTTGGCAAAAGGCCTACATAATTTAGTTTTAGCATATACATACAAACACAGAACATGCAACGATGGCATCAAAGAAGCATATGGTAGGCCTTACCATTTGTAGCCACCGACTTCAAATGCATTGCTTCGAAGTTCTCTCTTACTGATCTGAGAGAACTTTTCAATCTTCCATGTGTACTTCCCGTACAGCTCAGGGGGTTTAGGACCTACAAGAGCGGGGGAAAAAAAAAAGCTGATATATTAACATCAAGCAGTAGCAAAGAGAGGTAATTGAAGGAAAAATATGCTGACTATGCCCGATTCTACTAATCGGCACAAAATTTCCATCCACAATTAATAGGTAAGTACAAAAAGAACAGAGAATCTAAACTAAAAGAGGAATCTAATGACAAAATTAGGATTTACCATTTAAATAAATTGCGTACTCAGTCGAGTATTGAATATTGATAATATCATTAAAAATCTCTATAATAGCCCAGCAATCTAACAAAATAAAATTAAAAAAGACACTATGAAAGCGGGCAATGCGCCTTGACGGGCAAAGAGTTGTTTTGTTCAGGGACTTATTATCTTAACTTTTGTTAATGAATGTTTTGTCCTTTTGAAGCAAATTCAACCATCCTAGTATTCCATGCTATCCTATCTCAAAACACTGTCACTCAAAAGTCAAAAATCCGGCGACGGCAAAATGCAAGCTTGTAAAATTAGGTGTGAGAATCTATATGTATCGGGTTATTTGAGCAAAATCACAATCCATAATTACTCTGATTACCATAACAGAAAAGCGTCTGCCAAAACATTCAGATCAGAAGATGCACAGTATCCAAAATCTCATCAACCACGTATCATTAATCTTGACCATACCATGAAGCTTATATTACCGATGCATAAGAGTTATCTGAACCTCTTTTCGCTAATAGATGGTATGACCACCAAAGGAAGGAAAAAATCGACATCGTCATCTATTACTAACATGCATAGAAACCGGTAATTTTCTGCGCACCAACAAATCACGACATTCATTCATGTCACACCTGAAATGAGAGACTACTCTTCAACAAACACCACTCTTCAACAAATATCAACCCCTAAATAAACCAAAACCCGTCGTCTGTACAACATAAGAAGAACCAAATATGAAGCTGTCATTTATCAAACGATGGTTGGTCACTACTAAGAAGGGAAGAAAAGATCGACCCTGTCATCTATTAATTATATGCACAAAAAGGCAAATATACAAATCATATCATTGCATTCACGTAACCTCCAAAATGAGAGATTACTCTAAAACAACCAATACTTACATACAACAAAAAACAACCTCCGATTAAATCTCACAACCCTGTCATTAGTACATAAATTGGAAACAACAGAATACACAATACAAAGGTGCCACTTTAGCTAATAATCCGACTGCATTAATGACAGCTTAGAGTAAAATTAAGCAGCCAACGTTGTTTATTACCTCCGTCATCATCGCTGTCATCAGTATCCCAATAAGGCGGTGAAGTCGAGGGGGTGCCATTCTCAACCTGCTCTGAAAACCGCCACTCCGCCAACGGATTCAGCGCGTCGCTGGAATGACAACGTTGTCCGCTCGATAATCCACCCGCCAATCTCCCACCAGCAGTTTCCTCACTCACAATCGTCACCATATCCGAACCCTAAAACCGTCCCTCCACACCCTCTCAGCTCTTTTTTAACTGCAACAAGTATCAACAACGTCACCGTTTCAATAACCATTGACCAAGCAAGTAACTAGTAGCTAATACACACAAAATGTTTCACACAACATAAATTAATGATGAACGAAACACCAAAATTACTCACGTAAATGCAAAACTAGTTAAGATCAGTGATTTTCAGCTAGATAGCGTAGAAATCGACAAGCGACAAAATGAGAAAGACGAAATCAACAAAATTCACTAAACAGGTAAAATTCAGACATTACAGCTCATCGAATTAATGATGTCTGGAACAGCGAATTACTGACACTAATTACAATCGGCGATTTTTCAGCTAGGTAGTACAAAACTAAAAATAAACAACACCAAAAACCGACAAAATTCACAAAACTAGTAACTGCTAATACTCGTGAGATATTACGCAGACAGTACAGTTCACTGAATTAAAGATGTCTGAAACAATCACTGGTTTTCTGCTAGAGATAGTATCGAAATAAGAAAAAAAATGAAGAACGACACGAGAACGACAAAATAACAAACAAATTCCGAAAACAATGTACGCTTTTGAAACGTTTGTCGCAGATACACCTGAAACAATCACAAACCTAACACTTCATCTAGCTAAAATTCAACAAACATGTAATTAACTACTAGCTAAAAAAACAGCGAAATTACTCATGAGTATTTAAAACGCTAATTTAAATCATCGATTATCAGCAAAAGCAAACCGAAATCGAAAAACGACAACCAAAACAAGGATGATAAAATCAATAACAAAATTCCACAAAAACAACAAACAAATTCGAAGTTTCGCCACAAATTAACCCTAAAAAACACACACATATCACTTCAATCAGCCGAAATTCGATCAAAAAAACAATTTCCGATAAATTTACACAACCTACGCACATAGCAAATGAGAGATCCTTGTAAAAAAAAAAAAAAATTAAAGTCGCAAAAACCCTAATTGAGCAAAAATAATCAAAATACAAAAACGAAACAAAAAACTGATGAATTGAAATGATGAGTGAGAAGTGAAAATAGATCGAAGGTGTGAGAGAGAGAGACGAACCTGAAACGTTTCGCGAAGAAGAAAATTTGGGGGAAAAAAAATGAATTGGGGAAAAATAAAAAGGGGGGCGAAAATAGATGAGGCAAAAAAAAAAAAAATGAGATAGAAATAAAGTTTTTATAAGAAAAAGTTGAAAATTGAGTAGAGTGAATAGTGTGATACTTGTCTTAAAAAGGTTCTTAATGGAGTAAAAATTATCGGGTTTTTTTTTTTTTTTTTTTTAGCGTGTGTTGTTCGATTACTCGGTTAGTATGGTTAGTAGGATGAGTTTATAGTTTATACGTAACTAGTATAATACCCGTGCATAAATGCACGGGACGTATAAAAAAGTTAGTAGTTAATTGAAAATTTGTAAATTGAATCAGATATTTAGCTAATTAAAGTAAGAATAGTGGTTATATAAACACGCCCCGAAAACATGTGTAAAAAATGTGATAGAATTGTGTAAAATATAGTCAAAATCTTATTTTACCTGACCCCGTATTTTCTCAACGTGTAACATGACTATTCAACCTGTGTAATAGGTGCATCAAAAATTGTCGACTTAAATTTTTGTAGATTAACCTTTCAAAATTTTGACCAAATTGTTCATTAAAAGCTTGCAATTTTAATTACGATGAAAATATTTCAATTGTTACCCGTAATCCTGTTTGTTTAACCTGTTTGGTAGTTTAAAGTGTTGAAACGTTAAAAGTGGTATACAAATTAGCATGATGAAAACATTTAAATTGTAATGCTCAAAGATAAAATAGATTACCCGTCTTAAGACAGGTTAAAATGGATAATCCATTCTAATTTAATGCAAAATGCCCAAAAATTATTATTAAAAAAAAACAAAAAAAACCCCATCTAAATAATCACGCTACTATTTAACCCGTGATTAAAATTTAATAGGATTACCTGTATTTTATACAAACATTATATGAGTCTCATCTAAATAATCAATTTTAACCCGTGATTAAAATTCTCATCTAAATAATCAATTTTTTCTTCAAAATATTTACAAATAAAAAGTTAACAGGAATGATTAATTTATTATGGAAAGAAATAAAATAATTTATACTCCCTCCATTCAACTTCATTCACTACATTTACTTTATTGAAACTATTCACCTATGTCGGGAATCTTTGAAATTCCCGACAATCTATAAATGAAAATGTAGTCACGTAAGATCTTGTTTGATTTGTTTCCATGAGTACAATATTAATATTTAATTTTTAAAATTTTTTTATCGCATGAAATTATAGATATTTCCGTTCGGATATTCGCCTCGACAAATGTGAAAAAGTGAAATATTGTGAATGGAGTTGAATGGAGTGAGTATGTGGTAGGGGTAGCCGGGTAGTTAGGCCAAAAAAACGATAAATGATTTTTCAATTACAATTATATATAGATTAAATTTTTAATGAGTGTCAATACTCAATAGGCATGTATTAGAAAAATACATAAATTTGTTTAATATAAATACATAAATTTGTCATACAAATTATCTTTCATATAATATAATTATGGTTTATTGTAAAAGATATCACAACAATATGCTTAATGGTGCTCAAAATAATACATGATACATTGCACAACAATTGAAGTCTAGTACGGAGTAAAACTTATGACCTCAATGACTCAAAAGTAAAATACGGAGTGAGAATAGTTAATTTACTTAGTAAACAATCATGAAAAAGGCAATAAATAAAATTGGAAAAGATCACGTAGAATATTGTATGTAGGCTATTGTATGTTGGCGGGAAAATTTAACTCTTATGGTTTTTGTTTTATATAATTATATAGATAGATAGATAGATAGAATAGAATAGATAGATATATAGATAAGGTGGAAAACTAAAACCTAAAATATTAACGTGTTATTTTCATAGCCTAATTTCATTTTAACAATAATATTATGGGAGAATTATAGTTCGAGACTATGGGTATCAGGGTTCAACTATATAGCCCATATAAACGGAGCAATCTACATAATATGCATGATCTGCAAGCGACCATATACACTCGAGGACTTACTAATTATAGTTGTTGCGTTTTTCGCGTCAAACAAAATTAAAAATAATAAAAAATAATAATAATTTAAAAAAATAAAAAATAAAAATTGATGTACAAGAAAGAAAAAAATATTCATACGATGTTACTCATGTTACAATTTATATGTAACTTCATAGAAGATTCAAAGGGTTTGACTTCAATTATGGTTACTCCGTATATCATATACGTTGTTATGTTGGACTTTGGAGACTTGGAGGGTACTTTGCTTTAACTAGTCTAGATTAGAGCTGGCCAGCTGCGCGAGCCGCCAGCCCGGCCCATCTAAACCCGTCCATCCGGCCCATCTAAACCCGTCCATCGGGTCTCAAATTTGAAGTTCGGACCGGTCCTCCCAAAGTATGGTTGGACCCGTTTTGTTGGAGGGGCGAGTCCGAACATGATTTTTGAGGCCCAATTTCTTTTAAGACCCGCCTATTTAAAGAAGAAAAAAAATTTGTTAACGTTGGAAGGGCCAAGCCGAGCTAGGGCCGGACTAAGGCCTCAATTTCAAAGCCCGGCCCTTGGCCGGGCCCGGGCTTCAACTTTCGAGCCTGGCCCTTGATCACCCCTAGTAAGTGTGTGGACTATACAACTATGAACTACATCATCAAATATTGACAAATTTGTCAAAATATTATGTTATTTTTCCTCGTATGTTCAAATTAGTACGAAAGCGTCATATGCAACTACAAAAAACGATTACTATTGTGTTAAAAAAAACCGTCTATAAATCTGCAATACTAATGAAATACAGAGTACTCGTTATCAAACTAACTTCATGTGTACGAAGAAAACCAATTAACCAATAAATAACATCCGACAATTTCATCAAAAAATCAACACCATCGATTCTCTGAAAACATTCCGTATAGGTACGCAATTTGGGGGGAAAAAAGTCGCTACGCAAAACCGAAAATAAAATTAGTTTTAGTTTGATCGGTTTCTTTTGAGTTTGAACACTTTATTAATGTTTCGAGTTCATAATTCACTCTCAGCCAAACATGCGGCATCTTCTTCGGGAACAAGGAACAAGTTCAGCTGCGACTTCAATTTTGTTGCTGTCACACCAAAAAAGAAAGCATTTTGTGAGACCGTCTTACGCTTGCAAAAGTTATACGTACCTATTCTCTATCTTATTTTTTCAACTTATCAAACGCCTTGTAAAACTTCAGACACTGAATTTCAGAAAACGTCGGGAAAAAAAATTAATACGGAGTAATAATCAGACACCTGCATGCCTGCGTTATAGGCGAGCAACCTGTTTTTTCTTTGATTTCTTGTCCTTCTTGCCAACACCACGCTTCGCTTTCAGCTCACTCTCGGCCAGCCGTGCAGCCTCGTCTTCACGTATGAGTTCCTCTTGCCTCCTCAAAGCAACATCGTCCTCGTATGCCGCTTCAATGTTGCTGTTATTACACCAAAAAAGTAAGTATTGTGTGAGACCGTCTTAGGACATGTTGCCTTCGTCTTAAGTTGTATGAAGTTTGAAACCTAAAGACTTTCTGAAGTTTAGAAAGTCATCTGATGTTGTCTGAAATTTCTTAAATATTTGATAAATTAAGAAAAAAATAAGACGAGGACAACGGATCCTTAGTTAAGTATAGTGATTTTTGTCGGCCTAAGGGTCTCACCTGAAAATATGGTCGAGCACAAAATGTTCGAGAGTAGTTCGTCCCAACTCTGTCACACGTCTCTTGACACCCTCAATTATGTCAGCGGTCCATTCCTTTCTCCTCTCTATATCCTACAGAGTACACAACATATTCAAGTTTCTCGAACAGTGACACAGTATTCGAGTTTCTCGAGAAAAACAAGACCCACTAGAATCAATAATATGAGAGACAAAAAGAACTGCAAGACAATACACAGTCCAAAGTACTAACTCTTGAAATTATACAGAGAAGTTCCGCCAAAAAGTTTTATTTGACCTCAAAATGATCACCCAATGTTGATTGCTGAAATTCGTATGTGGGAATCGACTTTAAATTCTATGGAAAGAGCGTGCAAACATTTTTGTCTGAATCCACCGACGTTGTAGGAAATAATCCAAATATTGGTTATCATTAAGAGCGACAGATTAGAGTTCCGCAAGAGTATGGCAAATAATATAGCTGAAACAGTGAACGAACGACATGATCAAACAAAGCTCACCTCAGCGGAGATAAAAGACCCCTTATCATTCTTTGGAGGCAAAGGTTCGATTGCAACCTTCTCGAATAGTACTAATGCATCGTCAACGACAACAAACATATCCTTCGCACTACGAATGATTGGCGAGGCTGTTGCATTTAAATTATCGCTTTTGCTTTGAGCTTCTAGGAACTTTAGTCCACTGTACAAGGAGCCGATAACTAGTGGAGACGTCACTTCTCTCATATGGAAGAATTGTTTCACCACTTCTTTCAATATTGTATCTTTCCTCGCCTTAGACATGCCATGCCTCGTATTTTGATCCAATCCTAGCCAAAATGAACCAAAACTGCAATACGCGACAACAATACTCGATAGTCAGCAAATTAACAACATGACTTCCCTTTTTGTCCTCGCAGAGTTGGACACCAAAGAGATGTAATCAAAATATTAGGTCGATATACAAAACGTCAAAACTAATGGGTATAGCAAAATTTTCAGCCTCATTTTGTCCGAAAAAGTACAATGTCACGCAAATGAATATAATCGGAAGAGATTGATGCAATTGCAAGAGATCCTATACTCCTATGGAAGTCTAATCGAAAAACCGACTTCGTGAACAATCGTGTAGACACAAAATGTGTTAGCATAAGGAGCACAATGAAGTTAGCAATGAATAAAAGCAGAGTACACAAGCATCAAATCCGTAATACCTTGACCACCTCGTTTTGTCCTCTATCGGGTTGTTTAGCTTTCCTTTTATCTTTTCAATATAACGCCAGAAGATATCCTCAATTTTGTTGTGATAAACACGAAATAGTTCTCTTCTATACTGGCCGTCCACGAAGTGAAATAGCCTGTCTATATTCTCCCTACATTTAAACAAATACAAGTTCTGAATAACAAAGCAATTTAAAACCACTCATCAAAGACATTTTAAATGGCAAAGAAGTCTTAATTAACTATGCGCCACAAGTTCACGACTTAAATCCTTATTGCATGATCGAAGTGCATAATAATTTTATCACTTTTCGTAGAATTTACATAGACTGATGATTGAAAAAAAAATTATCTCTTCACAAGCGCTTCCATAAATTCACAGAGATAGACTGCAACGATTAGTTCCCAGCCGATAACAAGTGATTGTCCAGCTAAAGGCATGCAAGACACGTCAATTCTTTTCAATATATATTTCCATTGAAGAGAAAGAGAACTCAAAAGGAAGACGAGAGTCTGTATACCGTATCACTTGTAATCGAACCGTTAGAGTCAGTGTATCGTCGACCATAAAACCATCTGAAAGTTTTGACAGTTCCATGTACTTTTTCCAGCCCCAATCATGTTCTTTCTTCCAGAAACAATGCACAGTATCTACGTAGTTTATAAATACATCTCTTAACTCAAAATCCGAAACATCTTTCAAAAACAAAGTGAAAGCGGTTATAACTTGTAACATTCGCAAACCTGAATATCTTGATTTTGTAGGGTCTTTATTCGTAACGGCAATAGTGAAAAGAGCACAATGGTTCCATCCTGCACCGTATATTAAGAGAACACGAGGGAGAAGAGATGTAAAGAGGTTAGTACATCAGCGGATCAGAGACGAAACGTTTACTCCACAATTTGGTCTTTACAAACCTGGAAGAAGTTCATCATGGTTTGATACACAGAGAAACAAAGAGAGATAGCCAGATACATCACAGCCGAAAGGATACACTAAAATGTACCTGCAAATAACAGCAGCGGCATTAGGTATACTGAATTTTCGAATCACAATTCAGAATTTTCAAATAGCAGGCACAAAACAGAGTAAGCATACGATTTTATATATAGAGCAAAAGAGCACGAAATTCGTATCAAATGACATGGCAGTGAGGATCAGAAAACGAAGAGAAGACCGAGAGAATTCTTGGGATTACAGGCAACACAAAAACATGTAACGGATGACGTCTAAGAAGGTTTAAAAATGGGTCTCACCATTTGTGACCACCAAGTTCAAACGCATTGCTTCGAAGTTCTCTCCTGTTGATGCGCGAGAACTTTTCAATCCTCCATGTGTACCTCCCGTACAGCTCAGAGGGTTTAAAACCTGCACGAGGCAAAGAACCAAAGCTGATTATCTACTAGAAAAGATGTTCCAAATATAAGTAAGCGACAAAAAACAGATGTCATGTCAAAACAACAGTATTAGTGACAGTCAGTGTAAGAAAACTTAAGACGAAGAGAACAAGTCCTCGAGCAAAGATCGCCAGTAATTACCTTCATCATCATCGTCACTGCAATCAGTATCCCAATACGGAGATGATGTCGTTGAGGAGGTGCCGGTCCCAACCCGCTGTGAAGACGGCCACCCCGTCAACACATCACCAGATTCACCCACCATACTCACGTTACCCGCTTCCTTACTCACGGTCATCACCATATCCAGCCCAAAATTCTTCCACCCTTTATCACTAACACCAGCATTATTATCAACATACAACAAGAACAGATTTGCGAAAACAATACCAAAATCAACAATTACATGTCGTTTAATCGACCATAATTCAGCAAGCGACAATCAGAATTATTCAACAACAACAACAAACGCCTTAGTTCTAAAATCATTTGAGATCGGGTAAAATGGATCATCATTTGAAACCGTCCATATATTCAACAACAACAACAATAACAAAGCCTGTTAACATTAAATCATGATTTAAAACCACCCGTATATTCAACAATTAAAATGAACCCTTTAGTTCTGAAATTTGGTGTCGACTAACATGAATCATCATTCGAAATCATCAACATATATTCAACAACGATATCAAAAAATTCATTGTCCCTCGTTTAAAATCGTACATTATCAAAATAAACAACAGTCGAAACAGCAGAATTACTCAAAAAACTAAAAAAACGCATGAATTTAGACAATTTGGTACAAAAAAAAAACCCTAATTAACCGAAAACCCTAACACACATCATGGCTGACAATTGACAAAAGTAATTTACGATGAATAATCAAACGCGCAAAACCCTAATTCCCTAAATAAGTAAGTTAATCAATAGAATTACCTAAAAATGAAATCAAATGAAATGATAATTCAAATGAATTACGAAGTTCAAATGTTTCGGTATTTATAGGTGTTACGTGGAGTTAAAAAATAGAGAAAATGATTAGGCATTAAATATGATATCCTCTAAATAAGTTATATGTTGAACAATGAACATGATCACACTAATACAATAAAATCGTCGGACCTATAAAATTTCTCAGCATTTTATTTATCATTAGAATAAAATAAAATAAGATAAAAAGTTATTTATTGGTCATTTTACATATGAAATAGTCTCAATCTAAAAATTGTCAACGTAGAATAATACTTCCTCCATTCCAATAGGTTGTATACGTTTGATTTATGCACGTACATCAATACTCGTTTTGCTTCGTTCATATCTTTGGTTTCGTATTCTCGAAAAATTTAAAATTTTGATATTAATAATGTGCTCAATAAGACAATTAAAAGAAGATCACGCATGACTGTTTTTTATTTTGTATGTTAAAAGTTATATCGAAAATTCTACACACTTATGAATAGTGTCCAAAAAGTAAAACGTATACATCCTATTGGAATGGAGGAAGTATATGACATTGTCTATTGATTTTATTAAATTGAATTGAATAAAATGATGTGTTCAGCTATAAATAGTACTCGTACTTAGTACCCGTATATGAGTGACAAAAGAGCGGTCAAAGTGTATCACATTCAATAGTGGCGAATCTTAGGTCTCGTGGGCCTAGGCTCGGCCCACCAAAATTATTAGATAAAGTGGTGGAGTTGGCAAAGAGCTTAATTAGTGAAGTTGAGCTTAAGAAATAAGGGATTATTATATCAATAATTCTTCTGTGAGCCACAACTCACACGAAATTAATGTGAGACCAAAGTACAAATCGCAGTTAAAAATGTACAAAATCATGAAACAAATCTACTAAAGTCACTTACAGGGGTACTAAAAAAATTTAGTAACAATTAATCATAATTATCACTTAAATAGTACAAAAGCTATATAAACGGGTTAGGTTGATATGATATTGCTTCGTAGTACGGAGTATATAATTTCGTACTTTAAATATGAACGTACTAGTTAGGTTGATGATTCGAAAATAAATATATAAGGAAATAATCGCGTGGATATATATATATATGGAAATGTTGGACTACATAGAATACTTAAGTGGCCCATTAAGCTTAAATTAAATGGCCCTAATTACCTATGCTAATTCTCTCAGTTTCTTGAGAAACAATTCACCAAATGCTCTGGGATGTTTCTTGTAAAGCAATTCACCAAAAGATCTGATATATTTTATTTGATCTTTCTTTGGAAACAAATCACTCAAATTATACTAGGTCAGTTTTAATGGAAAACTGACATTATGCTATAAATACATGGTCACTAAACCTACTTTCATATACAGAAAAATACACCATTATATTGTGAGTAGTGAAGGTTTAGCACCGGAAAATTCGTGGGATTATTGGGTTATTAGCAGATCAGGAATACCTTAAGCAATGGCTGGAGGTTTGACGCTCGATTCTTTACGCTTCCGTTTTCGATCTATTATGCTTGTTGTATGATCTGTTTAATATGATAAGTATAATATTCATGATTCTTACATTTGGTATCAGAGCCATTTATGGCCTCTGTCTTGCTTGCCTTTCTGTTAATATTCCGTCTTGCTTCGTCTCTACTTCCTTGTTGTCGCTCGTCCGTGCTTTATAACCTTCTGTTGCATCTTATTTTCGTCTTTGGATCTGAAAATTTTTCGTTTTTGATGTGACTTTTTCGGATATATGTTTCGGACTTTTGGTTTTATTTTTCTGTATTTTGGGAGAGGTTGAAGATGAAGCATAAATTAAAATAAAGGAAATGGAAATTGTCTTTTGGTTTTTGTGTAGTGTATACTCCGTATAAAGCATATCCCTTCACTTTTGTTTTGGTGTACCATGTGTTGTGTCAGACTTGGATTTTTTTTTCTTTTCTTTATTTTGTTTGCACATGACTCTACATTATTTTATTCACTACGGAGTACTTTATAAGTGATGAGAGTTCCTTATTGTTTTCTTGTAAATCATGTAATATTTTAATATGGATATTATAAATTGCATGATTGATTGTGTAGCTATAGCTATTCTCTTTTTGTACACATACGCACCTGTAATTTATTACTCGTATTCAGTTGTACGGTGTTACTTGTATTACAGTACATATTATGGTTCTTTTGTCTTTTGGTGTGTACTCCGTATTTTTGTTACTCCAGTTTATTGAGTTTCACATGATATATTGAGATAATTGTTTGGCATGTGATTTTATTATTGCACTTTTGTTATTGTGCTTTTGGTTATTTTTTTGGAGTATATATTGTATGATTTTTATGTACATAATGGTTAGGGTACATAAAATAAAGAAATTAAATGTTGAGTGATTCAAAATTTTATTAATTAAGGAGTAGCCACAGCATCTTTAGTTAATTGAATTTTATTTTGGAATTACATTTAGATATTAAAACATTTATTAACATTGAATATACATTATGTTAAGTATATGGATTGAGTTATATAATTGTGCCTTAAGTAATTTTAAATTTTATTGAAAAGATAATAGCCACAGCATATCTGATTAATTTAATTTTATTTTGAAATTACATATGGATTAAAGGCATTAATTGTGATTAATTATACGTAAAATGATAAGACTTGCCCACAGGAATCTTATTATAATTGTATGATTAATTAGGGTGAAATATTAAATTGTGTTTCTTAATTTACCCACAGGTGTTTTGAGAAATATTGATTTGATAAGTTTCACCATAAAGTTAATTTTGAATATGTATCTAATTGAGTAGAACTTTAGCCCACAGGCAGGTTTTATGTCGCTAGGTTCATATTTTAAGCATGATTTACATTGGTAAAGCATGAAAAGTTTAAGTCTCAATTTTTGGTAATAAGTATGTTGTTTACTTTTGCAGTATTTTTACCTGGAAGTTCAACTGATGTCAAGTTTGACGTTCCTGAATTAAATGGTGACAATTATAAGGTGTGGAAAGAGAGAATGCTGCTGCAGTTAGGCTGGATGGATCTTGATTATGCGATAAGGAAAGACGAACCACCCGCTATCACAGAAACTAGCTCACCTGATGCTGTAGACCTTTATGAGAAATGGGAGAAATCTAACCGTCTCTCCATCATGTTCATAAAGACTAAGATCTGTATAGCATTCTGGTTCGATCGAACAAAGATAAGAAAGTAAAGGATCTGCTGAAAGCTATAGATGAGCAGCCAGAACCTCTCGACAAGGCTTTAGCCAAAGACTTTATCATGCGCTTTTACTAAGGCTCAAGCAAAGGGTGTGCGTGACTACATCATGCGCATGAGGACATCTCACCAATTAAAGGTTTTAGAAGTTACCATGTTCGATTCCTTTCTAGTGCATTTTATTTTATGTAATCTTCCATCGCAATATGCCCCTTTTAAGATCTCTTATAACACGATAAAGATAAGTGGTCTATTAATGAATTAATGACCATGTGTGTTCAGGAGGAGGAGATTGCAGATGGAGGAAGCGGCAAAAGGTGAACTCGACTACTTGTGCAAATAAGGAATCGTCAGTGTGCGAGCAAGTTCAAGGGTCGCTCTAAAGATAAGGGGAAAGGACACATTCCAGCTGAGCGGACTATTAAGAAGGAGTCTACGTGCTCCTTCTGTAAAAAGAAGGGGCATATGAAGAAGGGCTGCCCTAAGCTCAAGGCCTGGCGCAAACAGAAGGGTAACTTTCTCGCTCGTTTGTTACTTAATCTAATATGGTTAGTGTTAATCATAATACTTGGTGGATTGATTCTCGGAACTACAATTCCACGCTTTCAATACCTTGCAGGTATGACAAACCTAAGGAGGCCGATGGGAAGTGAATGCTCTATCTATTCAGAAATAAGATGGGTTCACATGTGGAGGCCATCGAACCTGCAGTTTAATTTTGAGTAGTGGTTTTGTTTTGAATTTAGAAAAGACATTTTATGTTCCCGGTTTTTCCAGAAACTTGATTTCGATTTCGAGACTTGTACCGTTTGGTTTTTCTTTTGTTTTTTCAGACTCTGGTTTTAGTATTTCTAGAAATTCAAACAATTGATTTGGTATTTTGTCCGATAATTTATATCGCCTTGAATTACAAAATGATGTTGCTCAAAATTCTATGCATGTTAATACCGGGTTTGAAAAGATGTATTATGAATGAGAAATCCTCTATTCTCGTGGGCACCTGAGATCGGGACATATCTCCATTGAGAGGTAAAGAGGTTAGTGAAAGATGAAGTACTTGATACTTTAGACTTCATCGATTTTCGATACTTGTGTCGCTTGCATTAAGGGTAAGCAAACTAACACATCTAAGAAAGGTGCTAAGAGGAGTTCTAACCTTTTAGAGATCATACATACGGATATCTGTTGCCCGGATATGAACGCAAATGATCCAAGATATTTTATCACTTTTATTGATGATTACTCACGATACATGTATCTCTACTTACTTCGTTCTAAGGACGAATCTTTAGATGCCTTTAAATTGTTTAAGGCTGAAGTTGAGAATCAGTGCGATAGGCGCATTAAGATCGTGAGGTCTGATAGAGGTGGTGAATATTATGGTAGATACACTGAGAACGGACAAGCACCTGGTCCATTTGCTAAGTTTCTTCAAGAGCATGGGATTGATGCCCAATACACTATGCCTGGTTCTCCAAATCAGAATGGTGTGGCAGAAAGAAGAAATAGGACATTAATTGAAATGGTGCGAAGTAATGTCAAACTTCCTTCGTTTTTGTGGGTTGATGCACTAAAGACGGCAGCGTATATATTGAACCGAGTTCCTTCCAAGGCTGTCTCTAAGACGCCTTTTGAGTTGTTCAAAGGATGGAAACCGAGTTTGCGACATATACGCATTTGGGGATGCCCGTCTGAGGTGAGAATATATAATCCACAAGAAAAGAAGCTTGACCCAAGGACTATTAGTGGGTATTTCATTGGATATGCCGAAAAGTCTAAGGGTTATAGATTCTATTGTCCGTCTCACAGTACCAGGATTGTGGAATCAAGAAATGCTAAATTTCTTGAGAATGACCTGATCAGTGGGAGTGATCAATTTCAGGATAAAGTCGTACCTGAAAATGATCATCATAAGGATCCCTCTTCTAACTCAGGTGATAGATTGGTGGTTGTTCACGTTCCTCAAGTTAATAGACGAGTTCAACAACCAAATGTAGAAATTCCACAAAATACTGATCAAATTATGATAGATCAAAATGTGAATGATGACTCAGTTCATCATGAGCAGGAGGAACAAATTAACCAAGAGGTTGAACAAGTTCATCAAGAAGTTGAACAAGTTCGCCAAGAGGTTATACAAGTTCCATTAAGAAGATCTATTAGAGAAAGACGATCAGCTATTCCTGATTGTTATGTATCGAATCTACAAGAATTGGATTATAATGTTGAAGCTGACAATGATCCTATGTCATTTTCACAAGCCGTAAGTTCTACAGATTCAAACTTATGGATGAGTGCCATGAGAGATGAGATGGATTCTATGGCGTCAAACCGAGTCTGGGATCTCGTCGAGTTGCCTGATGGTGTAAAAACCATTGGTTGTAAATGGGTCTTTAAGACAAAAAGAGACTCACTAGGCAACGTCGAGAGACATAAGGCAAGACTCGTTGCTAAAGGGTTCACTCAAAGGGAAGGAATTGACTACACGGAGACTTTCTCTCCTGTGTCAAAGAAAGACTCCTTTCGAGTAATAATGGCACTAGTAGCTCATTTTGATTTCGAGCTACATCAGATGGATGTGAAAACGGCATTCCTTAATGGCGACTTAGAGGAAGAGGTTTATATGAAACAACCTGAAGGTTTTTCCTCTAAGGACGGAGAGCACTTGGTTTGTAAGCTTAATAAATCCATATATGGATTGAAACAAGCCTCCCGACAATGGTATAAGAAATTCCATGAAGTAATCTCTTCATTTGGTTTCGAAGAAAACATCATGGATCAATGTATATACCTTAAGGTCAGTGGGAGTAAGGTTTGTTTCCTTGTGCTGTATGTGGACGATATTTTGCTAGCGACCAATGATAAGGGGTTGCTATATGAGGTGAAACAATTCCTTTCAAGTAACTTTGATATGAAGGATATGGGAGATGCGTCTTATGTCATTGGCATTAAGATTCATCGAGATAGATCCCGGGGTATCTTGGGTTTGTCTCAGGAGGCCTACATTAACAAAGTACTTGAAAGATTCGGTATGAAAGATTGTTCACCAAGTGTAGTGCCCATTGTGAAGGGTGACCGGTTGAGTCTAGACCAATGTCCCAGGAACGATCTTGAGAGGGAACGCATGAAAAACGTTCCCTATGCTTCAGCTGTTGGAAGTATTATGTATGCCCAGGTCTGTACTAGACCTGACATTGCATATGCTGTTGGAGTATTAGGACGATATCAGAGTAACCCAGGATTTGATCACTGGAAGGCTGCAAAGAAGGTATTAAGGTACCTACAGGGTACAAAGAACTACATGCTTATGTACAGACGAGCTGATAATCTCGAAGTGGTGGGCTATTCTGACTCTGACTACGCTGGCTGCATCGACTCACGTAGATCCACCTCTGGATACGTGTTCATGCTTGCTAATGGAGCCGTGTCGTGGAGGAGTGCTAAACAGACCTTGACAGCTACTTCGACAATGGAGGCTGAGTTCGTATCTTGTTTTGAGGCTACCTCACATGGTGTTTGGTTGAAAGGTTTCATATCTGGACTTAGAGTCGTGGACTCTATTGGTCGACCGATTAAGATGTATTGCGATAATGCACCTGCCGGTTTTATGGCTTAGAACAACAACCGGGAAGTCGTAGTAAGCATATCGACATTAAGTTCCGAGCCATTAAAGAACGTGGTTCAAGAAGAAAAGGTGATCGTTGAGCACATTAGCATCGACCGATGATCACGACCCTTGACTAAAGGCATGCCAATTAAGAGTTTCAAGGGTCATGTAGCTAATATGGGACTTGGTCCTGTTTTGTGATACATTTATTGTGTTTGTTGAATCTTTTCATTCAGTTGGATATTTTCTCATTTAAGTTATGCACGTACGTATTTTGTCATTTACATTTTTTTTATCTTGAGAAATATCATTATGTTGACCTAGAGTAAACATAGGGTTTGCTCATTAAGTGTTGGTGTGATTTGTGAGAAGACCTTGTGTGATGTGATACATGGAAGATTAGTTCTTGCTCAATGAGGACTCGTCGCTATGATTCGTATATGAGGCTTCTGCTTAAGTGGGCCAAGTGGGAGAATGTTGGACTACATAGAATACTTAAGTGGCCCATTAAGCTTAAATTAAATGGCCCTAATTACCTATGCTAATTCTCTCAGTTTCTTGAGAAACAATTCACCAAATGCTCTGGGATGTTTCTTGTAAAGCAATTCACCAAAAGATCTGATATATTTTATTTGATCTTTCTTTGGAAACAAATCACTCAAATTATACTAGGTCAGTTTTAATGGAAAACTGACATTATGCTATAAATACATGGTCACTAAACCTACTTTCATATACAGAAAAATACACCATTATATTGTGAGTAGTGAAGGTTTAGCACCGGAAAATTCGTGGGATTATTGGGTTATTAGCAGATCAGGAATACCTTAAGCAATGGTTTGGAGGTTTGGCCTTTCGATTCTTTACGCCTGCTGATCTATTATGCTTGTTGTATGATCTGTTTAATATGATAAGTATAATATTCATGATTCTTACAGGAAATAGTTATATGGTGTATGGATATTACGATTTATTATTTGTCATTGAAAGCTAATTAAGCACCACATTTCGAGAAGTGATTTCATATAATCGCACCTGAACTTTACTTAAATGTACTCATATTGACCATTTTTTTTTTTTTTAATGTATGGCCTTTTATTTTTCATAATCTAAATTTTTGTTATTTCTTAAAACAAAATAAATTTAACTAAAAGTCATTCACAGATAGACAACTTTTTGTTAAATTTTTCGAATAATTAAATTGTAAATCGAAAATGGCGAAAGCAGTAGGGAAGGCCGCTAGTGAAGGCGGGCGACACTGGTGATCTTGAGGGAGAACAAGATAATTAAAGTGGTTAAATATGGTCTAACAAGTAGCTCTTATTACTCTCTCCGTTCTAATGATTTGGTTACAGTTTGACTTTTTTGTTAGAGAATTTGAGAAAAGTGTAAATAAATGGCTGAGACAGAGGGAGTATAAGAAGTGAGTTAACTAATACGGAGTAATTAAGTTTTTATTTTGACAAACTCAATGACATGTGCAATTAAAAAACTTTATTTTTTCTTCTACCTTAATCACTAAGATCATATTTATTGATAAATTTTGTAGTATAGGTTACAAAGATAAAAATAAAAATAAAATAAAAGTAAATACAGAGTACATGATAAATACACATGAGTTGCTAGCCCATGTGTTTTGTGAAATGGATCCTCTCTAGGGATGTCAATGGGGCGAGTACTAGTGGGTACCGCCCCGCACCCGTCCCAGTTGGGGTGGGGATGGGTATAAGTTTCGCGGGTGGTGGGGCGGGTATGGGTATTAAAATTGTACCCGCCATGGGTAATGGGGCGGGGGTGGATGTTGCATATCCGCGTAATACCCGCATACCCGCTTCATATAAATATTTTTTTTTTATTATTTATACTCATATACCCGCATAATACCCGCTTACCCGTACCCGCCATGGGTGGTAGGGCGGGTACGGGTTTGGAAACTTGTACCCGCCATGGGTGGTGGGGCGGGTATGGGTAGAGGTTTTTCTTGGTGGGTACGGGTGTGGGGAGCCTATATTCACCCCCGCCCCGCCCCAACGACATCCCTAATCCTCTCCATTTATTTTCTCTCTATTTTCTCTCACATCCTATTATTATATATTTCTATCTCGCCAATTTACATTTTTATTATCAAACAAATCTACAACCGTTCGATCTAACCTAGATTTAACCCCAACCGTTGATAAGTAATGGACCCTCCATTTCTTTTTGAGAAATGAAAAGGATCCTTACTCTGTGTTTTGGGATTAGTCGAAAGAACCATGTAATTTATCATTTGATTGGTTGAATATAAAGGAAATAGAGCAAAGAAACATTAAAATAATACGAGTAGATGATAATAAGAGTTTTGGTGGGTTGTTGATAAAGTGGATAAAAAATGATAAAGTTGAAATTATGGTTGTAAATTTGATGGATGAAAAATTATTTTTTTATCATTTAAATAATATATAATATATTTTTTTGTGTGATTCCATTGTTTAATATAAATACAGGCTACAAAACAGACTGTCGATAATATTTTTCTTATTATAAAGTTCTTATTGACAAATTCGAGACTAATTCCGATACGAAGGGCCTAAAATTTATTTATGATTGGATGGTAAGAGTGGCGCTCAAAAATTAAACGCACCAAAAACAATTCAAAAAATTCCCAAATAAAAAAACTACTCTAAAATACTTCTATTTCCCACCCTCCAACACAACTCTACCACTCGTAAACCGCGAAACGGTGTCGTATTACGGCGGTTGCGTGCTCAAACGACGTCGTTCGCCACCGCTTTTACTTCTTACGAGGCGAATTTCTCCTTCGTATTTTTTTTCCTTCGTTTTTCTTCGTATTTTTTATTGTAATTTTATGATCTTAGGGTTTCGCTTTTGTATTCACATGTTTTGTTGAAGTTTATTTTTGATTGATGTTGTTTGCGATTTTGTTCGCTGAGTTTATGAAGTTGAAATTAGTAGAAGTTTTACTGAAATGTGAAATTTCGTAAGATTCTGGAAATAGTTTGATTTGAGTAGAAGTTTTACTGTTGTTTTACACTGTTTGCGATTTAATTTGCAGTGTTTCCGTGAATTTATTAGATATTTTTACTGAAATTGAATTTAGTTGACGGTTTAGATGTGAATTTCAGTAGGATTGAGGAAATAGTTTGATTAAGTTTAAGTAGCAGTGTTATTGTATGAACTGATTTACTGTTTGTTTTAGACTGTTTTTTGCGATTTTATGTACCGTGTTTACGTGAATTTGTTAGATATTTGTGCTGAAATTGAAATTAGATGACGGTTAGATGTAAATTTTAGTACGATTGTGGTGTTCGTTTAATTATGTTGTTTGTGATTTTATGAACTTATTTAGAAATGTTTTGGTTGAGTTGTTTGCGTCAATTTATGATTTTATGTACTGATTACGATTTGTGTGATTAAATCGACATTTACTGAATCAAGAAATTCGCTAGGATCCCGGTATTAGTTTTACTAAGTCCTGTGTACATCTCTGTTATTGTGAATTATTTAGGCGAGGTAGCGATTTGAGATTGATTTAAGATCAGTTGTTTTTAGTGTGCTCGAATCTGAATGAAGTTTGTACTTTACAGTGCGATCGTTGTTTCCGAGAACAGCAATGTCCGATCAGTCAACACTACTCTTTCAAGTTGGACAGCTGGTGGAGTCGAGGTCCTTTATCCAGGGATATCGTGGTGCTTGGTTTCGGTGTGAGGTAATTTTTAACGATTTCTGAAAATTTGATGTTTGCTGCTTATCTTCTCCTCATTAGACGTATGTTTTCGACTGTTGGTTGAGAAAAAGGTACTTGTGCTTCTTCTTGCATGAAAAATTGTATAGCATTAGCGTTCGTAGGTACATTGGTTGACTGAACCATTTTGGTTATGTGATTAAACATGATCTCATAAGTCACTGCGACAATCAAAATAATGCTCTGCGATAGCCATTAAGCAAAGCCAAGAAGCTAGAGATGTACATGGAAGCTCTTAATTACCGAGAGCCTATATAGAAAAGTCGATTATGTGATTCTCCCTTAGAGAACATTACTCCGTCTTATTCATCTGATTCCGTACATACTCCTCCCACAATTTTGCATTTCAATTTTGGGTATGTTTTTAAACATATACTCCGTACTTCCTCCGTTCCATTATAGTATACGTGTGCTTTATGCACATATATTAATGCATGTTTTCTTTTATTCATAGCTTCACTTACGTATTACTAAAAAAATTGAAATTTTCATTTAATAATGTACACAATAAGACAACTTAAACAAGATCTCACATGTCTTATTTTTTTTGTTTTATATATCACGGAGTAAAAGCTACTCCCTCCATCCCAAAATAAGTGTCCCCTTTCTATTTTGGGATGATTTAAGAAATGTTAATGAAAATGAAAATATTTTGCAAATCCTTTGTTAAAAGTTACTATAAATAGAAAGGGGACACTTATTTTGGGAAAAAATGCGGACACTTATTTTGGGATGGAGGGAGTATATTGAAAAAGTTCTTCTCAATTATGAATAGTGCTCAAAAGGGCAAACGTCACAACCTACTGGAACGGAGATAGTAGTCTAAATGCTTAATGCAATCTTTACCCTTCATTATATACCATATACCACTAAAGTGATGGAAATGAAATGGATACTATTGTAGTTTTGATTTCAATCCCTCACTTAAGATAAAAAAAAATTGTGCAAAAGTAAATTCAAAGTTTGCGGTATCAAACATGAGGTAGTTCTTTAATTGTTTGCTTTGTGTACGTGCTATGAAGATATGCAGTGGTTGGATGACTCGTAATATGATTGGCTACTTCACATTTCATAAATCTCTCGTAGATCTGCTGTTTTGTTTTATGCATTGTTATTGTTTCAGGATCTTCTTAAAGTTGTTTGTAACGGTGCTCTTAGTTGATACTTTGCTCATCTGTTAGATTAAGGAAGTTGCATGGAACAAAGGCCAAATCAGATGTCGCGTTCGATATTACGACTATGAGGACGACGGTCAGTCATCCGCTCTTTCCTCCTGACCTTAGCAATTATGCTTTTTTGAGCATACCTGCTTTTGCTTCACTATTTAAAGTGTTAACTGTTCAGTTTTGACTCAAACCATAGTAGAGGACTACTAATTCTGCACTTCTCTGTTTATTAACCGTGTACTGTGATCGATCGAACTTCTCATAATTTGTCTGCACGTGATGAGAGGACTAAGGCCCTGTTCTTTTAAACATATTTGAACTTATAGGAGTGAACTTATAGGGTGAAATTTGAACTTATAGTGAAATTTGAACTTATAGGAGTGAAATTTGAACTTATAAGAGTGAAATTTGAACTTATAAATTTGAAAGTGAACTTATAAGAGTGAAAGTGAACTTATTGAATAATAATAATAATAATAATAATAATAATAATAATAATAATAATAATAATAATAATAATAACAATAATAATAATTTTAATATTAATATAATATGAAAAAATTTATTAAATTAATAACAATAATAACAATGATATTTATAGTAATGATGATGATGATTACAATAATTAAAATCTTTTAATTTATTCAAAATGATTAATTTTACTAATAATAAACAATAGTGTTCAAAATCGATTTTGCGGTCTAGTATAGTTAAATATCTCAATATATAGTTGATTATAAATAAGTTGGCTCGGTTAAATATTTTAATATACTATATTTATTTTCTCGAGAATTTTAGTATTGCATTTTGTAGAAATGTTTTATAGGTGTCAATTTAAAGATAACTCAAAACGAGTCGGGAAAAAGGGTAAAAAAAGACATCCGAGATGAAAGAAAAATAAAACGAATAAACCAAAATAACCTACAAAAATTATACTCTATATAATGTGGAAAAATAAAAATAAAAAATAAAAACAAACAAAGTAATGAACAAGTTGAATTCCAACATATTCATCGTTAAATCAAAATATTTAACATGAATTCTAAATTTAATGAAATCATAAATCAAAATGAACAAGTTGAATTCCAACAATTTATTTCATTTTCGACCCTTAATTTTTTTATTCCACAAAAAAAAAAATATGAGAAACATATTATTATATAAAAATAAAACATAATAGAATTTATAGGAGCTGAACTTATAAGAGCTGAACTTATAGGAGCTGAACTTATAGGAGCTGAGCTGAACTTATAGGAGCTGAGCTGAACTTATAAGAGCTGAAATTAAGCTGAAAAGAACAGGGCCTAAGTTTATTTCTTGCGTTTACTCTCACCATTGTGCGGATCTTTTATATCTCGGTTATTAATGTGGACTTTAGTACTACTAGTGTTTACTCTTTGTGTTTTACTACCATAGTTCTGATAACTGCTGGTTTTTAATTTCATATGTGTTTCCTTGACTTGCCGTGATGAATGAAGCTCTATAACGAACTTGGATTTGCTGATTTGCTTGCTGTAGATGTATGTTCCTTGAAACACCTTGATTAACACCTCTCACCTGCCAACTACAGGTCTAGAATGGTTGAACCTGTATGAGGAGCCCACGATCAATCAGGACCTCAAGAAGACGAAAAAAAGTTTGATGTTGCGACCTCAATTTCCCCCAGTATATCGTGAAAATGAATTACCTGACGTGAATGCGATCTCAAATGTTGTATTAGTGGTGGATGGTCGATGGAGTGTTGGAGATATCGTTGACTGGTGGAAAGATGAATGCTATTGGGTTGCAACAATTACAGAAGTCTTGGGTGATGATACAGTTCGGGTAACATCATTCCCAAGTATCTAAATTATAACTCGATTTGCTTGCAATTTTGTGGCCTGCGCAGAACAGAGTTCAATAACGTGATTATGGAATCTGTTGTAGATTAAATTACCAGATGAACCGGTAGGTGAAGGACTGTCTTATGTTGCCAACTACAAGGATCTTCGCCCATCACTGAATTGGTCTCCTAATTCTGGTTGGAAATTTCCTTTACCTGTGGTATATTCTCCTTTTCCAACTCTTTATTCGACATTTGTGTTTCTTTTCAGACTATTTAGATGTATCTCACATTCTCAAATTTGACTGGACTGATCCGTTCAAGTGGAAGTTAATGGGCGTGGGTGATACTGTTTTCAGTTGTGGTGTTCATACTATCATAGTGATGATTTTCCGTGCATGTGTACGATGCAACAGTAGTAAAAAAAGGGTTGAAAGATGGGTGTAGGACTGTAGGTATAAGCAAATTGCCAATTCCAATACCCTTATACAAGAAAAGTATGTTAAATGAAGACCGCGTGAGTGTGAAAGGTTACAGAGAGATACGACACAAGGTAAGAACAAACTTGTATGATGAACAAAGTTTTGCGAGAAACGTACACTTGAGGACATGAAAATCAAACAGAAGTATCGCGGCTTAATAGAAACACAGGGAAGCCTCAATCCCGCAATTCCCATGCTTGTCTGTGCGATCAGTGATCAGATGTGCATATGCAGAACAAGCTCAGTTGACACGTACTAGCAACAACTATTACGGAGTATATTTTAGTTGATAAGTTAATATAACTTGATATTATGTAATGTAGTGTATATCTGTCATGGTTACAGGAGGGTCAACATGGTCATTCTCATGCTCGTTTAATTCGACCTTTGAAGCAAGGTGTGATATGTAACTCGTACATATGACGGAAAAAACAAAATAACTCACTAAACTGCATCACTTTCTTATGTTATAAAGTACTAGTAGCAACAAGTCATTATTATTAACCAAACTTTCACTATGTGTTATGCTGAAACAACTTGTTGTGCTTTGAACGCAGGGGTAGCACAAAGTAGATCAGATCCCCGTACCTCATCACAGGAGATAGTCTTTGCATTACCCGGTAATATTATTCTTGTTCTGTTATAGTCTGAACTCTGAACCATGTTCTGTCGTACATGGTCTTTTCTGCAGCTTTGTGCGCTTATCCTCGTGTTGATAATTTTTTTTTATAGAAGTATTGGGTTCATTGATCTTGGGCCGAATTTTTTTTGTTCAACTTTCATTTTCTCTAGACCCCGTCTGAGAGTGTGGCACGTATCTTAAGCAATGTTCTTCTGTTTTGGGCTGGTTATTCCTTGTTCAAATGAAGTTTCTTCAAAAAATAAATAATTTTGTAAGGACGTATTCACTTCGTCCTAAGTTGTCTCGAGTTTGATGTTGCTTGAAGTTTTTAGTTTACTTAAAGTTACTGTTTTTTTTAAGTATTTTTCTTCTTGAAATTTTCTGAAATATGTGAAGTTGTCCAAAGTTTGATAAAGTGTTTATTAGGTTGAGGAAAAATAAGATTAGGAGAACGTACACGGAATCTTACATTTTTCCTGTTTTTTAATTTGCAGCTCGGAATTCAAAAGATTTGGTTGAGAGGACTAAGAAAACTAAGGCCATACGGCCCCCATGTCCCACACCAAGGGATTCAATCTCCTCCCACACATCAGCCAGCTCATTACCTGTAACGACCAGGTTGACGCGCTTCGGTTCTTCAGCAAAGCAAGGCAAAGATGACATTCTTCGGAAAAATGAAGAGCAGTTGCAGGAGAAAAGTGCAGAGTTGGATACAGGCGGTTCCGCTGTTGGAAAAACTTCAGCCGAAATTCCACTACCCACGTCTGCGGACAAGAAGGATCCCGTAAACTTACCAGCCAAAGAAATCGGGGAAGACAAGCCAATTCTGCTAAATTCAACATTCTGCGGTAACATGGAATCAGCTATTCTGGACTTAGAGGAACTCGTATGCCGAATCAAATGGCTGAAAGATATTCTGAAGTTTGGAAGGCCTTCAAAATCTCTGCACGATAAATGGGAATGTCAAGAATTACCTACAGTTTCTAAACCTAAATAAACTCTGCCTGATCAATTTCGGTGAGAATCTACCCTTTTCTTTTTATTTACCGTGTATTATTCATGTCTGTTTCATTCTTGAACTTTTCAACTGTGTTTTACTACAAAACAAGGGAAACTACGACTTGTCAGTGTTGTCGCTTATATTTCTTCAAAATTTGCAGCTGTAGTAACTGAGAAGTACATGACTGTCAGTTTCTTCGGATCGATTAATGTCAGCGTATCAGATGTATATAATCAACATACACGATTACACGGTTTACTATAGGTGCGTAATTTGTTGGTGTCGCTGCTCGCTACCTTTTGCCATTAGTCCATCATTAGTGTTTAATTTATGATTTAAGCTGTCAATTTGCCGTTTTTCAGGACTACCATTAGTCGCCGACTGTTTCGTGCAATTTTCAAACCATTCTACGATCTTCTCCAGCTGATTTTGATTCTCCAGCTCGTTGAAGATGAGTTGTCGGCCTCAGATGAACTTACTCGGTATTAATTTTGGTGATTTTGAAGTGTTGATCTGTACATATATGTATAGGAACTTTGTAGAGGTAAAAACTTAGTCGAGTTTTGTGATCACCGTGCCACGATTAAACATTCTCTCAACGAGGACGCAAGGTATGAACCATAAGAAGAATTGCCGTACTAGCAAATGTCAAAAAGATGCCAGATGAATACTCGTGTCGAATTTTTGTAATGCATCCAATTGAGAAAAAGAGCACTTTGTAAGGCAATAATAGTCCCACATCGGCGAAACAATTAGAAAAAGAGGTGTAGTAAGGATATATAATGAACGTGTTGTCTAACTTCTAAAGTACTTACCTGGACGGGGTCAATAAGCGATCAAGAAGGCTTATGGCCTAGGGTGGGGGCAACCATTGCACTGCGGTTGACACCTTAGCCTAAGATCTCCCCAAGCGGGAGAGTCTATGTCATAATTTGTGCTTGTGTGGGCCAGCGTTCGCGCGGCCCCTATTATACCAGTTTAATATTTTGACTTAATTAGTCTAAAAAAACATACGGAGTATATAGAGTAATTTTTTTTAACACGTGTTCCTTGGACACATGTTTAGTAACTCCGCATGAGAATATTTGCTTAGACATTTACATTGAATGCATTGATAACAAAATTATCAATACTTTTATTTTTGACTCTATTAACATGTATCTAGTAAACACACGTTAAAATATCCTTACATTTTTTTATATATTCAAAGTCTTAAAACTTAAACTACTCCGCAACATGTACCATTAAAAATATCGTCCCGAACTTAATTATTTACATTGTTCATATAAATAATACTCCGTACTACTCCCTCTATTTCACTCAATTAACCCCACTTTCCTTTTTCGGCAATTTCACTTATTTAGCCCCATTACTATTTAGGACAACTTTATACAATCAAAATAACACTTTTATCCCTACTAATATATTCATTTTACCAAAATACCATACACTTTATCCTTTAAAATGGGCCGCACTCAACCAAACTATAAATATTACCCTTAATTTTTCATTTTCCTTAAAAATAGTACAAAAGCTCATGGGGCTTTTTCAATGAAATAGAAGGAATATAAATTACCCATCCAAAATTTTCACTCCATAGTCCGTAACTCCACAGTCCACATGTTTCAAGTTTTCAAATTTTCTTAGTGCGCCAAAAAAAAAAAAAAAAAAAAAACGAAAAAATGCGCTCAGATTCAACACACTCACTCAAAAAATTCTGCAAATTTTGATTATTCAAATTTCAGTCACCATTTTTCTCACTCATCATCTTCAACAACAATGGCGTCAAATTCAACATCATCATCATCTTCGACATTGAAGCTGATAATCGAAAAGGGTCCTCGTTGCGGCGAAACCCTAGAATTCAACCCTCGTTCAAAGATTCGACTCGGTCGACTCGTCCGAGGCAACAACGTCACCGTCAAAGACGCCGGAATTTCCTCAAAGCATCTCTCTATTGATTTCGATTCGGGTTTGGGTAAATGGGTCATTACCGATTTGGATTCATCTAACGGTACGATTTTGAACTCTTCTCAGCTCAAACCCTTGATTCCTTTTGTGATTGATCATGGTGATGTGATTAAAGTTGGTGAATTGACCTTAATTAGGGTTTCGATTGATGGAATTGGGGAGGAAATTAGGGTTAGGGTTGGGGATGTTGGAATTGGGGGGAAGGAGTGTGTTTTGGTGGAAGACGGTGTCGATTTAGAGGGAAATGGTGAAGGGAAGAAGGGGAGAGGACGAGGGAGGCCGAAGGCGAAGAAAGTTGTTGATGTTGTGGCGGAAGTGAAGGCGGTGAATACGAGAAAAACGAGGAGTTCGAGGAAGGAAGCGGAGGAACTTTTGAGTTTGGATATGGTGGCGCCGGTGAGGAGGTCTCGGAGGGCGAAAAAAGTGGAGGAAGTGGCGGTGTGTGAGGTTGGTGAAGGGAGTAAGGTGGATGATGTGGGTGTGGTTGAGAGTGTTAAGCCGTGGGGAGGACGTGGGAGGAGGAAGAAGGTTGTTGAGGAGGAGTCGAATGATGTTAAAGGTGTTGTCTTGGGTGATGACGGGTTGTGTGGGGATGTGTCGAAGAAGGTTGATGTGGAGGATGTTACGATGAAGGAGGTCGAGGAAGGGAGTAAATTGGATGTGGGAGGTGATGGAAAAGCGCAGAATGTGGGTGCAGTGAAGAATAAGAGGACGAGGGGAGGTCGTAGTAGGAAGAAGAAAGCGGTAGATGTTAAGGAGGTTGATGAGGTTACGGGTTTTGTGGCCGATGATGAGACGAGGAAGGATTTGTCGGGGCGGTTTAGTGAAGGGGAGATGGATGATGCTTCTCAGAGGAATGTAGTTGAAGAGAAGGCAATTAGTGATTTGTCGGGGGATGCTGTACGAATTGGAGGATCTCGGTGTGATGGAGAACAGGAGGGTGAGGAACCTGTTTGTGCTTTGAGCCAGCAGAATGAGGTCGAACACGAGATGAACGAGAGGCTTCTGGGTGAAAATGTTGGTGCTTCTAGCCAGCATAATGAGCGGGAAGACGAGATGGCCGAGGTTGTTTTGGGTGAAAATGTGTGTGAACAGGTGGAAGGCGCTTTGGATGCTCGGGAACAGTCTCGTGCTGAGCCAACGTGTGATACTGTACAGCGTGACAGTCCAGGAGATGCTACAAATGAAGAGACTTTAGTGGCAATAGAAGCAGAAGCCGGAGGTTCTTTGTCTCGAAACCAGCAACCCAGTTCAGAACCATTAGACGAGACTGATAGAGAAATTGAGCTAAACAACGAAGAGGATCTGAACGTTTTGGAGGCAAAAGGTCCTGAAAGTGTGGACGATTCTTCGTGTGCTAGGGAGGAGCCTACTGCGCAGCCAATCGACAACACTACTGCACAAGATGAGACTGTACTGGGTGCTTCTGATGCAGGAAAAGAGATTATAGATAAACACGAGAGCAGTTTGGCGTCAGAAGATCAGTTAATGGAGGAATCCGCATCAGGAGAGATTTCGGAAGCGACGAGTAGCGGTTATCATGGCGGAACGACAGACCGAAGAGAGCCTGTTCCTGCGCCCGACCTGGAGAAGATGACACTCGGGGAGTGGTTCGACTATTTGGAAGTTTACCTTCCTCAGCAAATATACGATGCGACAGATGAGATCATAAACGAAATGCGACAACGAGCCAAACAGTTCAACGACTTCATGCTAAAGCAACAGCAACAGATGTAAAAAGGCAAATAGCCTATGATTATTCGCTACATAACAAGGTTACGATTAAATTCTTTTGTTATGTCTTTGCGTTTATGGTTTATCTTCTCGTACTTCAACTGTTGTTTGACTGAAAGAGAAAGACGAACAGCGACAACTAAATAGTCGGTTTCTAGAACTTTTGATAACCATAGTAGAAGTAGGACTTAGCAGAATACTTTCCTTCGGAACTGTTCTTATGATGGAAAAATTTATGATTCGGGAAATGAATCCTGACCCGCATCCAACCTGTTTGACCCGCTTGCCAGATCTATATAGTATACTAAACGTTCGCGTCCTTGAAACTCCATCCGCTTATCTTAACCCCTGATCTTATACGGAGCAGAGCGATTACTCGTGAATTTATTTTTGCCTGTGTTGCTGTTCCATTATTTAGCAGTAAATCCCGGTATTAGTAGTAGCTGCTGCTGTAGTTAAATCGAATTGTTCTGACCCTCTGCGTGACTTGGTACAACCGTACAAATGACATGAAGTTAAAACGTATTGCAGGGTTATGTCACTTCCACGCAAAGAAGGGCGACCTAGGACTCTAGGAGTCTGATGCAGATATTGACTTTGAAGAATTCATCGTTCTTGCAAGAAAGGCGAAATCTCACCGTAGCCCCAAACAGAGAATTTGCAAAGCTGTCTACTTTGTGTTTTGATTGACGAGGGAACGAGGCGATTGTTTCGTGGATGAGAGGATAATTCAGAGGGGGTCGGTCACGTGTTTTCAAGTCCCGACTGACGGATTAAAATCGAACACAGCTAGCATTGAGCTGAAGAGATTGGCATTTTCTTATCATGTAATCCTTCGTTAATCGTTACTGATTTTAGGTAAAGATACATATCTCTTTGGTCATTGTAATATAATCCAATTAGAGATCTTTTTACGCAACACGCTCTTTAAATTATACTCCCTGTCTCGATTTATTTTCACTTAAAATAGTTATCTTTATATCCATATAGCAATATAGCATTATAGCGTATGTCCTCTCAAAAAATCATTTCAATTTTTCTTTTAATTCACTCAAATTAATACAATTGACCTTTAATTTTCCAAATGAAAAATTATATAATACTAAACAAATTAGACGATAATAATAATCAACAAAGGGGTGGTGGCGCAGTTGGCTAGCGCGTAGGTCTCATAGCTTTATTGAGTGATCCTGAGGTCGAGAGTTCGAGCCTCTCTCACCCCATAACATTTTTATTTGCCATTTTTATTTTGCTTGTTACGTACGTCAAAAAAAAGATGTGTTGTGTACTCCGTATGTTTTTTTTGGGTCAAATAGGAGGCACTAGACCATTACAACGAGAGATAAGGAATTCGAACCTCGAGACCTACTGTTCATGGTACCTCTGTCCTGAACTCCTGACCACTAGGCCATGACATCCTCAGTTATAATTGTGTATATTAATGATTAAAAAAAAACATTATGAGACTGTTTTAGGTCATAGATTTCATACTTCAAGTACCAAACGAATTATTACGAAATAAAATCTTTTTAACCGCTCTGTCGATGTTAGCTTTAATTTGTACTTTGTATTTATCATCTTCTGTTAATGGGAGCAATATTTAGTTTAGTTTAGTTTAGTATTGGTAGCATCAGTACTCAAATATGTACTCCGTATAAGAATTAGAAGCCCGTTAAAATCCTCATACTAGTGTTTATATTACTCTCGTACCAATTTATTTATTTACTCTAGTGATAAATTTTGCAAGCATATCGATCAAAATAAATCCACACAAGTTTTAATTTTTTGGGTGTGACGGTCTCATAAAAACGTTATTATTGAGACCCCTCACACTGAGTCACACCATGAATAGTTACTGATTCATGCAAGATGATTTTCTTTGATAATAAGAAAGTCTCGTAATATAAGACGGTTTCACAATAAATGTACAGATAAATCCAAACACATAAAAACAAAATGAAATGAAAAACCAAGCAAATAGCCGATGGTTGATTCCCATACTCAAATAGCTTACCTGCAAACAGCTCATTTAGAATCATTGGTTTGATTGTCAAACATATCCATTCAATAATAATAATAATAATAATAATAATAATAATAAATTAATTAAATATAAATTCAAACCCTAAAAATATTTCTGACTGACCCTTTTGCATATACAAACATAGTAAAACACCCATATGAATTTGTACTCACTCTGACCTATTTTTATAATCAATTTATTAATTTTTAGCATATGCTTTTATTACTCCGTACTATATACTCACCTAAACTTTACATCTAATCAATCTTTTTAATTTGCATTTTTATCTTAGAGTAATTTATTCCATAATTTTTACGTATTCTCTTAAAGTCGGTGTTAAATTTCACTTCTTTATAGTAACGTATTCACTAATTTTACGTATTCTTTTAAATTCTTGAATACACAAAGAAGTGAAATGTTTAGGTACGTCAGGTGTATGTATTCAAGATTTTTTTTTTTTTTTTTTTTTGTCAGGTAACCTCTTTATTTTTTATTTGTACGAAGTATATATTATTTATTCAATCGTTTACAAACTAAGCGATTTTATGATACAATTCAAAATGTTAATGTCGGAATTTGGTCAACACAGGTCAAAAGGTCGTAATCTGACGATTTTTTTTTTTCAATGTGGTAATTGGCTAATTGTTTTTTTTTAAAAGGTAATATTTGACAAAATCTAATTTTTTAAAGGTTGTTTTTGACAATTAATCCATACGAAGTATTTTTTTTTTCAAATGATAAAAAGAAAAAAAAAAATCCATATTTTTTTTAAATTTCTAATTTTTAAGTTTTTGTAGACCTAGGGAGTGTAACATAAGATAAAGTGATAATAAGTGAAGGAAGATACGGCACCGTTTAGCACTGCGGGTAAATTCAGAAGTATAGGTAAAAGAGCCACAGTAAAAATGAGGCCCAAAAGTAGGTGGACTAGAGGTATAAATGGGCTCAGTGAAATTACCAGCAGATAAAAGAGTGAAATCCAAGTTATAAGTGTTTCTATGTTGGGTGAGTATCTTTTTACTATCTTCATTTTTTTACTGCCAACTTCTTCAGTTTTATTTGTTTTTGGGTAAGTTGTGTGTCATAATTTGTTTTTCTAAGTTTTCTGCATTTTTTTTTTTCGTTAGTTCTTTTGGTTTGTATGTAGCAACTATCTAGTGTAGTAGTGTTATTATTATTACTCACTCTTTTCTAGGTTTGTCAACTTACTTGATTGGTTTTCACTTTGTTGTTTAGGGTTCATGACTTCCTATGGACCTCGACTTGTTCTTTCTAACTTATTTTCAGCTCATTTTAGTTCGGTTAAGTTCCATTTAGTTGATTCGATTCAAATTTCAATTCATTTCGATTCAATTGATTCGATTACTGGCCATTTCAATTTCAATTTATATTCAAATTTTGGTTGTTTAGGGTTTATGATCGACTTCGTAAAGTTTTGAAGACTATAGTATATCGATAATAAATAAAGGTATACTCGGTACCAAGAGCAAAACTATTATAAAATCGTCTCAGGAGAATTTATTCAATGTCTTATTTGGTCTTCACGCACTTAGTTGTTTAGGGTTCATTACTTCATAAATTTTGAAGACTAGTATATCGATAATAAATAAAGGTATATTCGATATTAAGAGTAAATTTATTATAAGACTGTTTTATAAGAATTTCTCATCGTTTTATTAGCTGCAAATTATATTGACTACTTATACTAGAATTTGCCCCGTACGGAGTGTTAAATAAGTAGTTCAAATGTAAAAGATTGGTTTTAAGTTTTATTCTTATGAACTTATTTTCAAGTCCATCTAACTTATTTAGTTTAAATAGTACGGAATATTTATTTAGATACTTCTATAAATTTGCACTAAATTAAGTTGCATTCCCTATAAATAAATTTAGTTTAGTTAAAAAAAAAAAAAAAAAAGGGAAAAAAAAAAAAAAAAAACAAAGAAGAAGTTTAGTTTAGATAATTAATTAAAACTACGTGCCAAAAAATATGACCTAATACAATGTGACTTTTACATACACAGAGTACTAAATTCGTAAATCGAAAAATTTATAGGATGTTCATGAGTTTGTAGCATTTTAATTTCAATGTTTAGTTGTTGACTATTTAATTCCAATAAGTCTTGCATAAAACCGTTTCACGCGTGAAACGGAGTTCTTATGAGAAAATGTGACTATTTTAATGGTTAAAGTGACCACTTTAACCTTAAATGTGACCACTTTAAACGTTAAAATAGTCACTTTAATCCTTAAAGTAGACACATTTTAGTTACAAATACCCCGTTTCACGCGTGAAACGGTTTTATGTAAGCATTTGTGATTTAATTCTATTGATACTATGATTTCTATTGTTGTATATTACGACTGATCATTATTTTTATAAGAACGATCTCCATATAATAATTTGAATGCTAAGGAGTGTTAGCGATAAATATGATATTTTTCATGCACAATAAAAGTAAAATATGAATGTCATATTATTGTCACAGTCTCACATAAGATTTTGTGTGAGACCGTTCTACACGATAAATTTATCTATTGGTTATTAAAGAAGACCACCAGAGAATAAATAACTAAATAACTACCTCGTTGACGTGAGAGGTCTCACGATAATTATCATGAAACTGTCTCACTTAAAATTTGCGATATTGTTATTGAGTAAATTTTTTACACAACAAAGATAGTGTTATTAATTTATTGAAACACTAACATCCACTAGATCGATTTCTAGATATGGCAAGAGTTTATATTAACGTAGAAAAGTGCAAAATCAAAAGGTTTCATTTATAGCAAAAGTGTTGATCATTTTAATAGTTAAATACCCCATTCATTCATTGGCATTTACACTCACAAAACACACCAAAAAAACAAAAAAACATATCAAAAAACACACACAATCAAAATTTCTAGCTAAAAAAAACCACAACAATCAAATTATTTTCTCTTGATAATTTAATTAATCCAAATATGGAGAAAAAAAGTGCTCAAAATACCTTCATTTTACGCTACGCCGAAAATAATAATCAAAACAATAAATTAAAACAAGTGTGGCAATCAAGTGAAGAAGTTGATGAGCATGATAATCATAGTAATTATATTAATTATAATATTAATTATAATAATAACAACAATAATAATAACAATAATAATAATAGTAATAATGAATATTATTATGTTAATAATGAAGGTATGATGATGATGACATGGCCACCAAGGTCATATACATGTAGTTTTTGTAAGAGAAATTTTAGAAGTGCTCAAGCACTTGGAGGTCATATGAATGTTCATAGAAGAGATAGAGCTCATTTAAGGCAACTTTCTCTATTTTCTCCTAATAATAATAATAATAATAATAATAATAATAATAATAATAATAATAATAATAATAATAATAATAATATTAATATTAATAATTACAATAATAAAAATAAGAATAAAAATATTAATAGTAGTAATAATAATAATAATATCGATAATCATACGCCTTTTAATCTTAATCTTCCTCCAAACCCTAGTGATAATAATACTATGATTTTATCTAATAATAATAATAATATTAATGTATTGTCATCATCTTCCCAAAAACATGTTTCATTTGGCAACAAAAAAATAAAACATTCAACTAAATTTAACAAAGCACAAATTGAGTGTTTTAAGAAGCAAAATAATGATAATAATATGATTAATAATTATCAAGGTACATCAAGGTTAAACAATAGTGAGTTGAAGAAGAATGAAGGGGTAATTAGGGTTGATAATATGGAAATTAGTGTTGATGATGTTGTTTACAAAGATGATTTAGACTTGGAACTTCGCCTAGGTTACAACTAATCCATAGTAATTAATGTATGAATTAATTAATGTATGATTAAGCTAAGTTGTCCACCTTTTCTTTTTTCTTTGGATTAATTATTGTTATTTATTAAATGATGATGAATTATGTATTTGCTACGTTAAAATTATGATATATCACATATATGTAACAAGAAAAGCAAAAACGGGCGACCATTATTGGCGATTGCAATCAGTCGCCAAACACTTTTGGCGACTGCAATCAGTTGCTATATACTAGATCCAGTCGTCCGTTTTTAATTTTTTTTTTAGTGATATAGATATATAGGTTGTTATTATGCATTTATGCTCTTTATTTAAATTTATTAATGTTTGTGGATGTTACTTCGAATTAGTGAATATTTCATATATTTTTTTTTTTATAGTTAAGAGTTATTTAAAAGGGTATGAACTTTATATGAACAAGAAATTGGCATAATTATATCTTTGGTTTGTACTATATATTGATCAATTCTTATTAAACTCAAGCTGCAAATATAATAGTTTAAACTCGAGTTTAATTATATTGCCTTAAATGTGTTGATCCTTATTTCTAATGATTATTATGTAAATTTAGGTCTATCCATGGGTAAATTTAGAATTTTGTTAAGATATAACGAGTGCTTATACTCCGTATGTGTATATATTCTTCGTGCCTCACTCTAGGTATCATGATTTCTGGTAATTTGAATATGAAATTTGTAACTCATCAATATCAATAAAGTACTAATTTAGTATCGTTTTTTATCCGTCCGTTGATGGACTTAATTATCATATCGATATATCGAACCACATAGATTCTTTTATTTGTATGTTGTTTCTTTATTATTTTTTTAGTCTTTGTTTTACTTTGCTAGCTATATATAGCATATTTGATTTATTCAAAATAACACGTTATATATATATATATATATATATATATATATATATATATATATATATATATATATATAGGGTGAGATCATGAGAGCCTGTATGAGACCACATGAGGCCACTTCAGTTTAGATTAAAAGAAGATCTAGGGCTGGAAACAAAACATACACACACAAACAAACACACGTGTCAAAACACACGCATCACATTCCCCTCTTTTTCTTCTTCCCTGGTTCATCAATTTTCCTAAAAACACCCAAACAAAAACCCCTAAAAATTAAAAATCAAAACTTAAATCTCAAAAATTAAAACAGGAGTTACAAAACAAAGTCGAAAATACATTAATTCGTCATGAAAATTTGTGATTCAAGTGTAATTTCTACTGGGTAAGAAAATTTCAGTAATTTTCAGTAAGTTTCAATAATTTTCAATAATTTTGAGTTACCACTATTGAAAATTGTTGAATTTATGCACGAATTATAAAGTACGTTTTTTAATTTTTATTTTCATGTAGATCTTTGAATGCAATTGCACCCATTGTACATGAAGAAATCATCACCCTTCATTGAAGAATTAATGCGGATACGATGTTAATCCCAATACATGTCTCAACACATTTAGGTACATAATACTTACTCTGTAGATACATTTAATTCTCTATGAGATACAATTTTGGCTGATCATGTAAGATCTGAGAATCGATTACTCTATAGATACACAATCAATACTGTAGATACATTTATTCCTAACGGATACAATTTTAGCTTATTATGTAAAAAGGCTTTTTTGTATGCTAAGGTTTTCATTTGTTTTTAGAGTGTATTAGCATATGGTTGACAAGATACACAATCAATACTCTATAGATACATTTATTTCACCAATGGATACAATCTAATTAACCAAAAGATACAATTTTAGTGATTTGTAAGATACAAAATGAGTACTATTTATAGATGCTTTCAATCAAATACTCTGTAGATACATTTACTTAACCAACAAATGCAAATTTGGCTTATTATGTAAGATCTGAATGAGTACTTTGCAGATACACAATCGATTACTCTGTAGAGATACATTTAATTAACCAATGCGGATCTGATTTTAGCTGATTTTGTGAAAAAACGAAATGAGTACTCTGTAGATACAAAATGAGTACTCTGTAGATACACAATCAATACTCTATAGATACATTTAATTAACCAACAGATACAAATTTGGTTTATTATGTAAGATACATAATGAGTACTTTGTAGATACACAATCAATAATCTGTAGATACATTTAATTAACCAATAGATACAATTTTAGCTGATTTTGTAAAAAAAAACAGAATTATTAGGTCTAGAAAAAAGCAAAGGCTATTAGCTCAACGGTAGAGCAATGTGCCTTTGCCTGAAAGGTATGAGTTCAAATCCCATATAGCCTATAAAATACTCTTATGCAGTGAAAATGATGTATGGTTATGGTGAATGCTGAGCAACCTTCATGAGGCTACTTGAGAATGAGCAAAGCTATAAGAGATCTATCTATTTTATCAAAGTTGGAAGGAGCTGTCATATTGGGTGGAAACTTGAAGTTGCTATGGCCTATGTACTTCGCGCACCTTCGAGAACCACCACCGCCGACTTTTCAAGATCTTATATTAGCATTGCCTGGATGACCAACCTCGCGTCAGGGAAGGGACCAAAGTGCACAGTAAAAAAATGGTAAAAGGATTGAGTGTAGTTAGACTTTTGACACAACTTCTCGGTATATCTGCACTCCAGCTGTAAAGGGTATATTACGTTAGAGTGTGTTACACTTAGTCATGTACTTGACTTGTGCATTATACATCTTTGCTAGTCTAAGTAACATGTTATTAGGCGCTTAGATTGCCCAACCTATGAAGTGATTCAAATATACTTATTGGCGTGATTCTCGACTTATTGACATGATTATCAATCGGCGAACACGAGGATATCATTGGTAAAATGAATGGACTTGAATTATCGTTTAAAAATAGGGTCGAGATCAACAAGGATATCATTTACGGTTTGAATGTGAAATTGTGATAGACTGTGTGCCTCGAGTTCGATTTTGTTGTTGAGCAATTTAGTCGGTGTGGGGATCGAACCTACACTTTGTGCATCGCACAATGCTCTACCATTTGAGCTAACCGACTTTACGCTCTAAAAAAAACAAGAAGTGGTTATGATTGCAGCTTACAAGTTTTGAACGAGATATGCTGCATATATATATATATATATTTTTTTTTTTTTTTTTTTTTTTTTTTTTTTTTTTTTTTTTTTTTTTGCATTGGTGTTTTAACACTTTTTTATTTGTGTGTGTGTATGGTGGGTAACACTTGAAAATCTTTATGATGTTGAATATACTACTTGCATGCAATTGAAATAACATGATTGACTTATGAAATCCTTCATCATAGACGATGATAAACATATAAAATAGCAACTTATAAGAATGATATGTGACCCCAATGCTTCAATATTTCTGGCCAATTCAATTTTAGTAGCTTGAATATGTTTATTATAACACTGAAAAATATGTTGAGCTATATATTCGTAATAAATTTATAAATGTTAGATGACCTAAACAAATTAAATTACTCTGTACTTTAACTAACTCGATCATTAATAAATTAGCATAGGTTATCTAAAATTTTGAAATAACAAGTGCATAAATATAATAAAAAATTCAAATTAGCACAATTTGTAATAAGACAGATCACAAATGACACGATAACTACTGCAAAGGTGATTATAAACTTTATTGATCATAAGTAGATTTAATTTATGAAATGAATGGTTAGGGTAACATAAAACCTAAACTAATTTGTTTTTTTTTTTTTTTTTTTTTTTTTTTTGCCAGCTGGAAACGGAGTGATTACAGACTATATGTACGGCACTCCAAACCATACTTACAAATGAAAATTACAAACAATAAAGCGTAAGAACTACTACTACATATATATAACTTCGGGCATTAGATATGTGTTGGTGGAGAACTACTACTACATAGATAACTAATTTGTATAATGGTTTATATATGAGAATAATACCCAATGCGATATGGGCATATGGCCGATACCACTTGAAAAAAAAAACGGCTATAAAATTAAGACACATACAGAGTATATATTTAAATTATAATTATAACAAGCAGTGTAATAACTCTTAAGCAGTTTTTTCAAGGTCAACCCCAGATAGGAGTTTCAAATTACTTCCTCCATTCCATTTGATTCTATACATATTCCCTTTTCGGAAATTCCAATCAATTCTATACATTTCTATTTTAGTCTCTACTTTATTAAACTAAAAGACCAATATACCCTTCACTAATACCCACTCAACCCACTTGCAAACAATAAAGTAGGGGTATTTAAGTAATTCTATTATCTACCCCACTTGATTTTCTTCTACCTTAATTACCGTGTTTTGGTCAAACGTATAGAATCAAACGGAATGGAGGAAGTATTATATATTAAGCTAACTATGTATTGAACTATGGAGAACAACAAAATTTATATCGATCGATGAAGAAGAATTTATGAAATTGAACTGAATCGAAATTAAGAACATTATGAATTTGGTGAAGTTGGCGATTTGACCATGCATGTTTATGGTTGACGTATAGTGAGGTTGCATGTTAAGTAGGGGGACTAATTAATCATGATCAAAGTACAAAAATATCAGACAAAATGTGATTGATAAAAAGTAAAAACAAAAAAACACAAAAACACAAAACTGTTACAAGTTGTTAGTTTTGGTCTGGTTAATTCTTTGTTTTGTCTCATAATAATTCATAAACCCTACTAAAAACCTTGGAGTATATAAACACTCTTGTGCACGACTACTTGTTTTATCCTCATTATTACATTTTTGAAACTATATGCGTCTCAACTCTCAATAAACTTATAATTATTATCACTAGGTGTATTATTATTATTTTTATATACTCCGTATTATTATTATTATCAATAAATTTACTCCGTATTTAATTATATTGTGAGTTTGTCATTTTTGACCTACATATACTAGAATTTGTACTCCGTACTAATATGGAGTATAACAAAGTGTTCTTCTATAAGTCTATAACAAATTAGTTGTCCTATATGTTATACAATGTACTTCCTCCGTTCTAGTGAATTGTTTACAGTTTGACTTTTTTGTGAGCGAGATTTCAGTGAGGTATAAACAAATGACTGAAACAGAGGGAGTAAGTTATTTTCAGTATATTACAACAATGTTTTATTAGTAGTTAAAGTTTTTTCTAAAAAAGAATAATTGATTAATATTTTATCTGATCAGTTAAATTCTTAATATTGAACTATTTTAGTAAAGAAAATTTGATTATTATTATTACTCCGTAAATAGTAAGATTTTAATCAATCAAAGGGAATAGTACGAAACAATCAATCATGTTCACCTCCCAAAAGATGAAAGGGAAAGTCTTTAAAAAAAAAACTACTCCGTAAAAAGGTGAAAAACGGGTCTTCTAATGCATGAAAAAGTAACCACCATTTTTGAATATATCGTAACCACTATTAAAAGTTATAAACGTGATCGCATTTTGACTGTCGTTCTCAATACATACTCAAAATTTAAATCATATTGGAAAATCAGTACACAGTTTCTCGAAAACAGCTTACAAAACACTTGAATGTAGGGCATTTGGGAAGCCTTTAAGAACTTACTATATTTTGCTTAATATGTCGATGTGGGACATTATTCAAAGTACATTCATCAGTCATTCATGTAAACTGTTTATGCAGGAATCCTCGCTACATTGTCTTCTCTATATGTTATCAATTCAATTTTGTGAATTTGTTGGATTTTTCAACTCATTATTTCTATGATTATATAAAAAAAAAAAAAAAAATTACTCAAATGGATAAAAAAACTGATGTACGGAGTATATAAGTTATCTTGGCATTTGTAAACTAATTCTACTCCGTATATAATATTAAAGAATACAGTAATTTCCAAGTCGACTTTATTTGTAAAATCATATCATAATATTTCGATTAGAAATTTTAAAAGCGAAAAAATTAATTTTTTTTACCCCAACAAAATAGTTTTATAATTATACTAGCATAATACCCGTGCATAAATGCACGGGATGTACAAAAATAAATTAATAGTTAATTGAATTGGTAATTGAGTTAAATATTAAATTAATATAAAAATATTTCGTAGTAATAATATAAACGCAACCTAAATAAACATGTATTCTTAGACCCAAAATATAACAAACTATATTTTAGCCGACCACGTATTTATTTAACATGTAACCCGCTTATTCGACCCGTAATTGTTTTCTAATTAACCCGTTTAATTTGTTTAAAAGTGTAAATTTTGATTTTTCTTAATTAACTATCAAAATTTAGATGATAGAATCGTTGAAAATTGTAACAAAACAATTAGAATAATGGAACATCTAATTTTTTTTTACACAAATATAGTTATAAATTTATTTTAAAATATATCATAATGTGGCAAAAACAGATCAAATTATTGCAATACATTGTCTTAAAATTCATCATTTATTATAATAATATGGTAAAACGCGCTTAAAATGTTATATTGAAAACACATTAAATAAAAATGGACAGTTTATGAGATAAAAATAAAGTAAAAATATTCTGTTCTACATAGAAGATCTTGACTTACTTATATGACATAATTTCAAAAAAGAAATAAAATAGAAGGGATAAAATAAAATAAAATAAAAGGGTAAAAAAAAGTTGGAGGGAAAATTGGAGGGAAAATTTGTGTAGGATGGTTTTTGTTATATATAATTAATATAGATAGATTAATATTTTTACTTAATGTAATGATAATACGAAGTATGTATAGAATGGTATGGACGTATGGTACTACAAATTCGACAATAATTCTCTAGGGATTAAGCTAACTAAGTAACTAGTACTACCACACTTGCCAAACTAACCTATTAATTGAATTATTACGAAAAGAAACTTTAATAGGATGATAAAAACGACATGAAGACGTACATATATATAGCTAATTAGGTCGCAATAAATCAACGTACTACGTAATTAAGAGTGAGGTGAATTCATCAAAAAAAATTGACATTTTGAGACGGTTAATCACAATAAAATTACTTATACGTACTTTTTTTTCCATTTTACATCAGCCACCAATTACCTTTTGTTTAATGAACATTTAAATAATTTTCATACTCAGTGATATCCCACTTTCAAGAAATACTAATTCAAAACTAAATGTCAAGAATTACATGAATGAGAAGAAATACTAGTAAATATATATACGAGATTAATCCATAAACAATTTAAATACTCTGTAATACAGAGTAATAATTCATATTAGTTGACCGTGTATGTACGTAAATGATTTTCAGAATAACTATATCGTTCAAAGTTCATATGTTATTATTGTTGTACTTTACTTAAGATCTAAGAAGGTATGGGTTTAACAAATTAAAAGCAAAGACTAACTATTTAAGCTAATTATTGTCAATGATAATGTATAAGTTAGATGTTGCTTTCGCAGCTTATTATGTGTGCTATATATATTGATTTATATTAACTAATGCCCATGCACTCACTTTAACGTGCATGTATATCTACTTAGGTTATTATTAATATAGCATAGCTTGCTCATGAGGTTATATACGGAATATATAATAAGGAAGAGCCTTTAAAAAGACCGTTTTTTATTACTAAAGTGAAATATAGTTTTTCTGATATATAAAGTTAAACACATTTATTATTATTATTGAATATATTATGATTAGTGTTGAAAGATATAAATAAAGTCACGTAGTAGTCAATAATCACGAATAGTTTAAATGTTGTCAATATACACATCTAGGGGTGGCCAAAAGTGCGGGCCAGCCCAGCCCGGCCCGGCCCAGCCCGGTCCGTGGGCCGCATGCAGCCCGGCCCACCAGCCCATTTCGACCCAGCCCGCCAGCCCATGGGCTGGGCTCGGTTTCGATTTTTCCAATTCGCGGCCCACGAAAACCCACACTACCAACCCAGCCCAGCCCGGCCCACCCAGCCACCCGGCCGGCCAAACCACCAGCCCAGCCCATTTCGCCCAATCAAGCCCACCGTACAAAAGTTACCTTTTTTTTTTTTTTTTTTAAACTTTTATTATTACCTATAAATACTCTTACACTCTAACTCATTTTCCACACAATTCCACCTTTCTTATGGTTCGCGAGGCTTTAAAATACAAGGACAGTATTACTTTAATTGAAAGGACCCAAGACCAAGTAACCGATAACGAGAAAGAATTGGAAGACGATCCGTGGCTGGAGTACACTCCAACGGGAACATCGTCTGGAGCTTCTGGGTCGGAGGCTTAATCTTTTCATGCTCTTAAACATCATTGCCATCAAAATAGGTAAGTCAGGTAAGTCAGGTAAGTAAAGAACTACGTGGGCTTTGATTCTTTCGAGATACGTACGCATCTAAATTATTATAATTTTTCAAAATTTTAAAATTATAATAATTTGGTTCAAGCCCTTTATTATTTTAATGTTTTTTGTCTTATTTAAAAAAAAATTAAAACATTATTTTAAAATAAAATATTTTTTTTTTTAAAAAAAGCATATATATTATAGTGGGCCCGGCCCGGTCAAAGCCCAGTCAAGCCCGTGCCTTGGGCCGGGCCTGGGTTGGTGTCTCGGAGCCCACTACCACTAGAGCCAAACACCACTGTGGGCTTGGGCTCGTCTTTCGGAGCCCACGGCCCACAAGGCCCACCCGTGGGCCGGCCCACAAGGCCCATGGCCACCCCTATACACATCCTATGATTGTTCTAACAAGCATACTTTGTATCTTGCTAATCTGACTAGTATTAGTTTTCAATCCTTTCAAACACTAGTTTAAAGTAGACCTCGCCATGGGTTGGGCACAGGCCGGGCCGAGCTGGGCTTTGAAATTATGGCTCAATCCCGGCCCGTCAGTTAGAAAATTGTGGAAAAGGGAAGGCTCGGAGGGCTAAGCCTTAAATCAAGGCCCGACCCATTCCTAGAATGAACCGAGTGGACTTTGGGAAGGCCGATTCGAGCCGGGCCATTGAAAATGCGGCCCACTTGGCGGGATGGGCCGGGCCGGGTTAGCCCATACAAATGGTCAGCTCTAGTTTAAAGTGTCAAAAGAAACCTTTTGAATGAGAATCCGACCAAATAACATCATTGGACAACACCAAGTATTACACATGACTTATCAAATTAGAATTTTATACAACTAACTTTTCTAGTCTTTCCAATATTATAAAACTAATTCGCACTAAGTTCTTGTAAAAAAAAAACAAACTATATTAGGGTTTAGGAGTGATAATTTATCTACAATATAATTGCTTAAATAAAGAGAGTATTCCCTCTGTTTCAATAATTTATATACGATTTAACTTTTTTGTGAGGGGATTTAAGAAAAGTGTAAACAAATGACTGAGACAGATGAAGTACTAAAAATGCATTATACATACTTAAATACATGGGCTGCCGTAGAAGTAGAGGAATAAAGTGAGAAAAATGGATACACCAAACACTTATTTGATTGGGCTAACCCACTTCACGACTGACATTATCTTCTTAGCCCAAGAATATTACAACTGGTTTCGCCTCTCTATCATTTGTCTTTTTTAAGATATCGTATCGATTAATAGTTATCTATTTTTGAATTAATTTTTTGAAAAATAATTTTAAATTTGAATAAAAGTTACTAACCAATATATAAAAAAATACTTATATAGTGTAACTTAATGTCAGAACTTCGAATGTCATCGTAAATTTTTTTATTTAGTGTTAACAAAATAGCCTATATTGCGTCTGCAATACAAGTTTAGTTGGCCATTATATCTGTAAGCCACTTGTCAACTCTTATCAGTATTCTAACAGATTCATGCATCTCTTCTTTACGTAAAAAAATAAAAAATAAATTAAAATATTCATGACAAATTTAATTTACGGTTCAAAACTCTCAAAATTTTTACTTGACTTATCCTTACTATAATAAGATCACATAACAATATAAACTCATTAATTTCTTAGCTAGTCACATAATACATATGTCATCTCATTTTTTTTCTCGCATCATCAATTAATATAGGGTTAATTAAATATAAGCTCTTCCTATAACATTCTTTTTCAAAATAACTCCCTTATATGTTATTTTTATAACATAACCTTCTTTTAAGACACTTTTGTTTTCTAACTCCCAACGTCAAAATATGTCACTTAAAAATGAAATATTCACACGCTTAAATAGGGATTTTAGACATTGGTGGCTGTAATTTGAAAGAGGCATACCTATAATGTCTTTAATTGTCATTTTTAAGTAAGAAAATTCGACTTTAGGGTGATTCTGAAGCGAAACTGTTATAAAAGGGAGTTATATTAATTTAGCCATTAATATATGAAAAAAAAAAAAATTAATTTATTTATGTTGATACCAATAGTCGTCCAATATATTAAATGAAGTCCTATGTATGTACATATGTTAAAATGGAACTCCTAAGGCTATGTAGTACTCACATGCAAACAATTAAACTTCACCATTTTTTACTATTTACATAATATGTGCCATAATTTCAAATCTTCTTGTTCACACTTTACTACATTCACAAATTTTCTAAAATTTCGACATCACTTAGTTTACTTATATCAGTTTAACTTACCTATCAATAACTCATTTATATTCATAATAAATACTACTAATAATAATATTTTACGCGTTCCACTTTCAGTTCGATACTTATTAATTACAAAGTACTTTCTCGTTTAAGTTATTTGTTTACGTTGTAGGTTTTTTTTTTTCGTTTTTTTTTTTACATTAATATTTGTTTTATGCATAAATATGATTTGATCAACTTCTTGTCTAAATGTATTTATCATATCGGATGTACTTTCAAGTAATTTTGAACCATTTTTAATTTATATCTTACTATCTAATATATATATATAAAGCAGAAACCATGGTCTCTATGGTCGACATTTGTCACAATATAATTGGTCTAAAAAATTAATATTAGTATTATTTATAATTCTACTATTGCTAGGATTTTAGATGAAAAAATATTAACATATGTAACTTAAAATATAAAACTAAATCTACAATTGAAATCTTTACTATATTAGAACTTTCCAAAAAAAAAAAAAATTAATTGAAGATGTTTTTAATTGAGAAGAAAAATAATAATTTCAAAATAAACAATCATATGACATATAATTACATTATTTAATTTTTAGGTAAGTCCCCATCCCTTTTTGTATATATATATACATCAAAAACTTTAGCTAGATCTTTTTAGGTACGTATTATGTTAAATAGTTTTACTTTATTATGTTTTAATTATGACTACAATTTGTGTTAAATTTATTTTTTTACGGTGTATTTGATAAGAGTGTTTAAAACTTGAATATTTTTATTTCTTAATTACTATGTTTGATACTTAAACATAGCTTGATTAAATTACTACTGATTTTTTTTTCTTTGTATGTTGTAGATTTATATTTTACGTTCAAGATTTGAAGTTTTTTATTGAATAAACTTGATTATAACCCAATAGAAAAAAATAATGAATATGTAACATGAAAGGTAAGAATATGTAACATGAAAGGTAAAAGTGATGTACAATATCTATCGATTATCTTATTTTTAAATCAAGTTATTAGATATGGTTGTATAATAATATTTGTAATGCTTAATGCGTAATCTTTTAGTTAGTTTAATAGTATTAAGTTTTGATTTGATTGTTAATCTCAATTTTGTATTAGAACATCTGTTAATTAAGAAAAAAAAAATGTTTAGTATAGTGATAGGGTAAAGTTTGATTTAATGACAAAATTCCATTTTCTTTATTACCCCATTTTAACGTAACAAAAAAAATATATATATGTAATTAAAAAAAAAAAAAAAAAAAAAAAAAAAAAAAAAAAAAAAAGATGGTGTAGTATAATTAACATATGTAATCTAAAATAATACTAAATTTACAATTGGAATCCTTAAAATTGTAGGACAGCAAAATTGAAGAATACATATTTTGCTTTAAATATATTAGATTAAATATTCAAGTTAAGGGAAAAAAATATAAGTAAGTTATATTTTAAAATATTAAAAAGAAAAATGAAAGAGTAAAAGAAATATGGTAGTTCATAGAATTTTAAAAAGTCAAATAATATTTGGTTTAATAAATAAGTTAAAGGAAAAAAAATAGTATTAGGTAAGTATTACTCGTATAAAATATAATTAGAAAATAAACGAAAAACAAATATGATAAATCATAGATTTTAGAAAATTATCATATTAAATATGATAAAAGCCGAAAAGAACATGGCCTTAGTATTTATATTTTAGAAATTTTGTCGTATTAAATATCATAGAAAATTATATCATAATTGGTAAATATATAAACTAGAAAAAAATATATAAAAATTACATTTTATACTTATTTTTAAATCTTAATAATAATGATAGATAGCCCGGACGGGGACGGGCACGCCAACTAGTTAACAAATAAAAACGTAAATTAAATCACGTGAACACAGATAATTGAGATGGAATAAATATCTCATATACAATTCTTCACTTTACATGTCTTTTTGTAGAAATTTTTCTAATTACCAAGTGTGAATTCAATTCAATCTCTTTATTTGGTGTTATAAAAACATCTCCTTTTTTTTTTTTGAACATAGTGTTTTTTTTTTTTTTTTTTTTTTTTTTTTTGGTACTCCCTATATACATATAGTCTAACTTAATTTTAATTATCAACTACAATACAAAATAATTTATGATTTTAGAAACTGGGCATTAGATGAAACGATTACATATACTCTTACGACATACCAAATTTATCTTATTACTCTTACATAAGTAGAATTTATGTTAACCATTTTTATGAGGCAGATATTCATCGAGTTTATTTTCAGCTCACCAAGAAAGCCAATCTGTTTTTAGTATTAGTAGAGTTACGTGCAAGTATATATAACCATATTTTTTATTATCGCTTGTATTATGAATTAGTATATATAACGTGAAATTATTACATATGTTCAATCAAATCAAATCAATTATTAAAAACTATGTGAATTACTTAAAAAAATGGATCAATTGTTATATTTCTACTACCTTATAATTAATAGTTATATCCTTAAATAGTTAAATAGTATAGTTACATTTGAACAAAGATGATTAATTAGAATTTTATTAACAAACTTAATCTCTTTAATTATATCGTGAAAGAATAACAAATTGACTATGTTTAATTACATGCATTGTATAATTACGGGGTCTACGTATAATGTCACCCTTTTTATTGTGATTTGAGTCATTATCCAAGTGTAACTAAGCTACGAAGATATATGTTGTACTTTGCTCTTTATTTCTAACTTAGCTTAATTAGTTACGTAATATTATTCCATCTGTTTTAATTATTTATTTGTTTGTAATAATATTTCCTTTAGATTGTAAATTGATCAATTTAAAAGTACTCATTTGTTTACTTTATTATTCTGAGACAGAACAAATATTGACGTTTTTATATAACTTAACTGATCAAATACTCGATCAAACAAAATAACATATATAGGTACAAATATTCTCTCCCCTTCTAATCATTTTAAAGTACTGAGAGATAAGTTTATATGAAAATATATAATCGTCAATTTGTGATTTCTTCCAAAATAGAAAGGTAAATAAAAGACTGAATTAGAGGGAGAAAAACTACGAATATGACATCTAAAAAATTAGTTTCAGAAACAAACGAATTTTTTTATAATAAAAATAAATAAATAAACATAAAACAAGTAATTAAGTAAGTATTATTATCATTAGACCCTTACTATCTATAACAACCTAGTTAGCTATAGTACATCTTTTTTACAAAGCAATAACCACAGTGCTGAGGTGTCGCACTGTGGTTAAAAGCTAAGTTTTTTAAAAGGGTCCCTCCACTATCTATATGCTACATTTAATTTCTCCATTAAATTCCACTGATTTTTTTACCTTATCAATATCAGTCTTTTATTTTGTTTTTTTTGTATTTAATTTTTACACATTACCAACCTTATGATATATTAAAATTTACAAATACAACATACTCCAAAAAACTAAAAAAATACTCCGTAAATTCTAAAAATTAAATACATACAACATACACTACACAATTAAAAAATTAAATACAACATACTCCGTACTCAACTAAAAAAGTACATCATTATTTACATTTAATTGCATACGTAAAGTATAAATTAAAACGAAAAATTACAATACACTATACAATTTTAATAGACTAAAAAACCAAATAAAATAACAAACTAAATTAAAAATTCTGTAAACAATGAATTTTTAAAAGCAATTTTTTTTTAAACAACATTTAATTTAATAAATCAACAATTATACCTATGTCATCCACACCCAATAAATTAACATGTTATCACACTAGAAGAGAAGCATTGCGAGAGACGGCCAGACTGGTCGGACATTGTTGTGGTGGCTGATTTGGGAGAAAAGAAATAGGGTCAGGGTTTTTTGGGGATGAGAGGAGAAATGGAAGGAAGAGTATTTATATGGAGGCTGTTAGTTTGGGTTTAGTTGGAGTGTTTGGGTTGGGTTTTTGGTTTGTCATGGGTTTTATTTTGTTTAAAATAAACTATTTTAAATAAATACTACTCCGTACTCCGTATGTATTATATTAAAATAGCTACTTGAGATAAATATGGGTTTCATTTATTTTAAATGAAATTTATCAAAACTCAATTTTTTTAAAAATGTTATTTTTAACAACTGCGAGTTACAAGTTTTAAGTTAGTTGACAGATTAAAATCAAAATATATATCACACTGAGTATTTTGTTAATTTACAAATTAAAATCGAAAAATATGGTCTAAAGTTTGAACTATAATTTATGATTGCAAAAGACTTTCGTTTAAATGACTATAAATGTAAAGTGCATAACCGCATAACACTTTGTCGATCTATTGCACTCGGAGCCTGTTCAGTTTGACAAAAGACAATTCCCCTTGACATTGTGCTTTGCAATAACAACTAATAAGAGCTAAAGGCAATACACATGAACAATCACAAAGTCACGTGCATAAATGTCCAAGTATTAGTAAGTGTAAATTTGTATAGTATTTGATAAAGTACGTGCTCTGTATAATTTAGCAATTATTAATATACATTGTAATTAAATTATACTCTGTATAGTCTGCACGGGCATAAATGTCAAAATACGAGAATAAAACAATGGGTGTTAAATTTTTTATTTGTTTTTCCAATTTGCACGGGCATAAAATTATACACTCAATTTTTTTTTTTTTTTTTTTTTTTTTGTATTTAGCACGGGCATAAGACAACAATTTTTATAGTATTTAGTATGATAACAGTACTAAGTAAGTTTTTTGCATTTTTCACGGACATAAAATTATACATTCAATTCTTTTTTTTTTTATGGTGCAATTTGCACGGACATAAAATTGTTAGTTGTCATATAATAATGAAAATTGCATGGGTATAAAATTATTATTTGTCATATAATAATGATAAACTGTACAGGTATAAAATTGTTATTTGTCATATAATAATTATAATTTGCACGGGCATAAAATTATCATTTGTGTGGGCGTAAAATTGTTATTTTTCATATAATAATGATAAATTGCACGCGTGTAATTGTTGTTTGTCATATAATAATGTTAATTTGCATGGGCATAAAATTATAAATTCAAAAATATTCTTTTTATGCATTTAGGACGGGCATAAAACAACAATTTTTATAGTATTTAGTACGATAACAATACTGAGTAAGTTTTTTGCATTTTGCACGGGCATAAAATTCTACATTCATTTTTTTTTTTTTTTGTGCAATTTGCACGAGCATAATATTGTTAGTTGTCATATAATAATGAAAATTTGCATGGGTATAAAATAGCTATTTGTAAGGGTAGAGAATTATTGTTTGTCATATAATAATGATAAATTGTACGGGTATAAAATTGTTATTTGTCATATAATAATGATAATTTGAACAAGTATAAAATTGTTATTTGTGCGGGCGTAAAATTGTTATTTTTCATATAATAATGATAAATTGCACGCGTGTAATTGTTGTTTGTCATATAATAATGTTAATTTGCACGGGCATAAAATCGTTATTTGTACGCGCATAAAAAATTTATTTGTCATATAATAATGATAATTTGTACGGGTATAAAATTGTTATTTGTACGAGTATAAAATTATTTATTGTCATATAATTTCCTTTTTAGGTGCTTTTGATGAATTCATAGTGGTCGCTTCAAAAGGCTCTCTTTATAAACTCATTCTAAAACTCATTATTATCATTTGTCAGTACTTTAAGAGTCGCAATTAAAAAGTATTTGAAAATTATGATTTAAGATAGTGAAAAATAGGTCTTATATAGAATAAATAGCGTAGTTTATAAGGAAGTTTCAAAAAATTATAGTATGTTTACTATATTATTGGCATATTATTTCTTTTTATCTTAATCTCTCCTATAATGGTTTGAATTTTTCAATTATTTATGATTATGATTGTTTGCCATATAATTTTGTTGTTTTAAGTATTTTTTAGTGATACGTATACACATTTTATTTTTATAAAAGACGCTTTTATTAAACTTACTCCGTATTATACAACGACTTCATTATTCGTATATTCCTACTCCAATTTTATAAAAAACTTACCCGTGCAATTTGCACGGGCATAACACTAGTTATTTTGCATGGACCATCACTTAATATAATGAAAGTTAACCAACAACTCAAACTACATGCTTATTGAAATAATGTTACTTTTGAGTTTGCATGAAATAATTATAATTATAATTATAATTATAATTATAAAGGCCACATATACGTCCACAACCAACTCCCTAATATCTTTTCCATTATACATTATTTGATCATTTTTATTCCTTACCCTTTTTTCTTCTTTCATCTTCCTCAACATATCTTTCACTTCTCTATAATATTTTTTAAAAATAGCTTCTCAAAATGGAAATGAAGACATATCACCATGAAACCGTCGACATACAAAACTCAGACTCGATCAGAGTAGATGAACAGATCAAGATCGATAATTCAGTAGTCGAGGATGAAGATAACACCGGGATTGGAAGAACATATGAGTGTGGTTATTGCAAGAGGGGATTCACAAATGCTCAAGCCCTAGGAGGTCACATGAACATCCATCGAAAAGATAAAGCGAAAGCAAAACAAAATCAACAACAACCAAATTACTACTCGAATTATTCGTCGTCTTCTACAATTTCATACAATAATAATTATACTAATCATAATAATGAAGGATTATCAAGCTACTACACTAATTATAATCATAATCATCCTAGTACTTTAGCACCACAAATGGGTATTTATGGTGCTAATTACAATTTTTATCAATCATATAATAATAATAATTATAATAACCCTTTTAATAATACTACTACTACTAACAATAATAATATTAATAATAATTATGGCACCAAAGAATTTTCAAGTGGAAGAACAACAAGTTTATTTGGGATGTATAAAGATAATAATAATCATCATTTAGGTGTTGATTTAAGTTTAAGGACATCAAATTATTCATCATCATCATCATCAATGATTAATCATTTTCATCAAAATGATCAAGAGAACAAAAATGAAGACAAGTATGGTGCAATTGATTTGGAGCTAAGATTAGGGTACGATCCATGACTACATTATTATGCTTAATATAATTCCGTCTAATTAATTATAATTAAGTTTTCTTAAGTATAATATTATAGTTTTAGTTTATGATAAATATATATATAGGTATTAATTAATGTACTATTATAGTTTATGGTAATTAACTTACTAGGGTTTTGCATCCTTTATTATGATGCCTAGGGGTTACTAATATTTGACTTGACTCGTATTCGATTATTTTAATTCGGTATCATTCGGTGACGCTATTTCTATTATTAGCTAATTTAATTAATTAGAACTTATTAGAAAGATCGATTCCTCGAAATGTATTTTGTATGAATGGTACTCCAAATATATAATATAATGTTTTTCGATCTTGTAGCAATAATGTGTTTTATATTGTTCATGTGATCGATTTTTAGTGAAGTTAAAACAATCTTGGTCACTGATTTACTCATATTTTTTTTTTGTTTTTTATGTTCTTTTTTATTTTTTAAATTGATGGTATCTTTGATTTCAAAATATAAATGATTTTTCATATTGTAACACAAGCAAATAAATTTTTTTTTTTTTTTTGTGTGTCTTAATTAATTGAGATTGTTGTGAAATATAGAAATCATATACAAACTCTATTAATGATCACACATTTAATGATACCGAGTATAAATTTAAGATGGATTACGTGAAAGACAAAATATAAAAATAGAGTATAATATTTTAACCTCGCAAATATATTGAATTTTTGTCACTGGATTAATTGGCTTAGCACATTTTAGCCGACCCATCTCATCGATCGCCCTTGTGAAATGTTAAAACAAACATTTTAAGGCTTGCATTGTGCTGTGAAAAAAACGTAAGACGCTTTTTTTTTCCCCGCAATAGTACTTACGTATAAGAATTCAACATTTCGTGTAGCCTAAAATTGAGTGTAATATAAAATTTTGTCCATAATACCGTCATATGGCATAGGACGAGCTTCTTAGAAGAGAAAAGATTATCTAAACACGATAGATTTTAAGTAAAATAGAAAGTTATTAAGTTAAATTTTAAGCTATTATTCTTATATATCGTAAGTTGTAAGTTGTAACCCTTTTGAAACACGACATATTTTTGTCTCTACGGGCTCTAATGCTCTATTGTATGCACACATTAACAAAAACAGGCAAGTTATGAACGATGTTGGCTCAAGTGACTACGAACGATGTTGTAATTTTTATGGACCAATTAGCCCAATTATGAAGGGTTTTGTAATTTAATGGGCTAGTTAGCCCGATTAGCCTAGACAAATTGTTAGATTAAAACGACGTTTTTACCATAATTTATAGTAAGAACAATCCAACAGTTGAAGAAAGGCGAAAAGAAAATTAACTTCCATTCTTCAGTAAGTGTAATTGTTGGACTCTTATTTGTATTTGGGCTCGTCTTATGCCATAAGACGGTCTTACAGGAGAGTTGCTTGCTAGTCTAACTTTAACGGGTTATGCAACGTATATGGGAATCAGCCCAACCAAGAAGGGTTTTGTAATTTGAATGAGTATTTAGCCCAATCTATGTGGGCCAATTAGCCCAAATAATAAGGTATTGTAATTAATATGGCCTAATTGGCCCGACTACCCCAACGACGAAAGGTTTTACATCAACTCATCGATAAGACCGTCTTATGCTATAAGACAACTGCTCACAACGAAAAGCCCAACAAGTATACACATGGAAGGAAGGAGATATTATTTTTTTCATTGGCGCTTTTAATTATTAGATTGGTTTTACCATAGATTAAGGAATACCGTCTTATCAAACAATTTGTCAACGTTTTATATTTTAAATGGGCCAATCAGCCCAATTAGTCCAATTGTGAGGGTTTATTTAATTTAGATGGGCCGGTTAACCCAATTAGCCCAACTAATAAGGGTTTTGCGATTTATGAAGCCGATTTGGTCCAAAAAACGTATTACAAATTTTAACAAAATTACGTTTACTATTTTAATATTCTTTTTTCTTAGCCTGATAGAAGGTTCAACACCATTACAAATTTACAACCGAGGAGTGAGATTCAAACTGAGACAGACTCTTAGGGTAACTCCGTATTAACCATTAAGCCATAACATGTTCGCTATTAAAAATTTAAAACAGACCATATATAAAGTAATAAATAAATATAAATTTAAATAAAAAAGAGTAATTTAATGAGGGAAAAAAATCCAATTGTAGTAGAAGAAGGCATTAAATAGGGAAGAGGTTATAATAGTTAATTAGTTTCCAAAAATATAAAATTACGTTTAAGATTCAAAAAAGTGTCAAAATACATCTAATGCAATTAACAACTGTACCCCACAATTAATTTAATTTAATTATTCATAATAACAATAATAATAATATTTTGTCACACTAATTACTAAATAACACAATACTAATTACAATTTTCATTTCATTTTCCATTTTACCGCTCTCTTCTAAACAACGGCGCAAATTTGATGTAAACACTCTTAACACCTTCACCTTTTTTTTTTATTCATTTCATCATTCTTTTCCATAATTGTTTCTTATATTTATTTTTTATTTGCATGTAATTATAAGGTGATAATTAACTTTTTAATTAACAACCTTTAATATTTTTGGTTAATTTTTTTTTTTTGGTGTGAATTCATTTGGGTTTTGGTTATAAATTTGTGGGTATTTTTTATATTTGAATTTTAGTTCTTATTTTAAGAGAAAGTTTTGTTCTTTGTGATATGATTTTATTATTATTATTTTTTTTTTTAATTTTGGAGTTTTTGCATGTAGCAATTATGCATGTACTTGAAATATTAATTTTGTGTAAATTTGGAGTGATTAAAAGATAATGTGAGTAATTTTTGAGTAGATTAATAAAATTTGAGTATAATTTTCTTTTTTATGATGAAGGTTTGTTTGAAGATGGTTAATCTTTTGGATGTCTTTCAAAACCAAGGTTAGTTCTTTTGCTAAATTATGGTCATTTCTTATTTGAATCAATAATGTACTTTTTCTAAGTGAGATTTTGTGTGTGTATGCATTCATTTTTCTACTTTTACTTTTAAATCGAATCGATTTTTAGTAGTTTTTGAGAGTGATTATGGTGGATGATGAATGATCATACCTTTAATTTGAATATTTTTGTCAATAATTTACTTAAAATGGAGAAGTAACTTTGAATACGTAAAGACATAAATGAATTATAAGCGAGTACTGGTACTGCCTCTGATCGGTCAAATTGTTAACCTTTGGGTTTGTTGCATGGTAGACAGTTTTTGGTACTGCCTCTGATTGGTCAAATTGTTAACCTTTGGGTTTGTTGCACGGTAGACAGTTTTTGGTACTGCCTCTGATTGGTCAAATTGTTAACCTTTGGGTTTATTGCATGGTAGACAGTTTTGATTCAGTCATTGTTTGCCATTTTTACCGAAATTGATGATTGCAATTTTAAATCGAAATCTTACTAATAGAAAGCTTAATTGAATTGTGATTTACGGAGTATGAGGTATTTATCATCGATAATGAATCCTTTGCATCTATACAATGGACTACTAGTTTATAAATGAGTTAACAACTAAGGACATGTTACAGTTTGTTGCTGAAGTTTTCTGAAGTTATATGAAATTTTTAAAGTGTTTGATGAGTTAAGAAAAAAATAAGACGAGGAAAACACGAGATTAACTATTTATTTGTTGCTCATTGCAAGGTTGACCATCTCTCAACGAATGAAGTCACTTGTCGATAGTAGTGACGCTATGTAGAAGCTTGCTCTTGTCGAATGTGTGATGAACTAATTATTAATCTACAGATTTTTTGATGGATTGATGATTTTTTGACTCCTCTTGGGTGAAACTATAATGTTGATGAGGGGATTATTTTTTGTGTTGTTGGTTTTCCCTTTGTTGATATCGGTTTTTGCCTACGAAACTAACGACTTCTCGAGATGTGATTGTGAGGACGAGGGGTTGTGGAACATTGCGAGCATCCTCGACTGTCAAAGAGTGAGCGACTTTTTGATCGCGGTTGCTTATTTCTCGATTTCAATTGAGTTGCTCTACTTTATAAGTTGCTCTAATGTGCCCTTCAAATGGCTTCTATTTCAATTTATCGCCTTCATTGTTCTTTGTGGAATGACCCATTTACTACACGGTTGGACTTACGGGCCACATCGGTTTCAATTAGCCGTTGCGGTCACAACCTTTAAAATTTTGACCGCTTTGGTGTCGTGTGCAACGGCTATCACGCTCTTCACACTTATTCCACTCCTTCTCAAGGTGAAGGTTAGGGAGTTTATGTTGAAGAAGAAAGCTCGGGATTTAGGTCGAAAAGTCGGGATCATTAGGAGGAAAAGTGAAGCGGGGTGGCACGTTAGTATGCTCACGCTTGAGATTCGTAAGTCGTTGGATAGGGACGTGATTTTGCGTACGACATTGGTCGAGCTTTCGAAGACGTTGCATTTGCAGAATTGTGCTGTTTGGATGCCTGACGAGAATAAAACCGAAGTTATTTTGATTCACGAGTTAAACGAACAGAATTTCCCTCATCGCAGCAGCGACTGTCGAATATCATATGCTAATCCCGATATTAAAAGCATACAGGATAGCGATGAGGTACAGGTGCTTGAGGCGGATTCGGTTCTTGCCAGAGAAACTTGTGGTGGATTGGAAGATCACGGGGCTGTGGCCGCTGTGCGAATTCCAATGACGGGTTTTTATGCATTACTCGTCTTGGTTTTGCCGGGTGGACAGGAAAGAACGTGGTTGAATTGCGAGTTGGAGGTCGTCAAGGTGGTGGTTGATCAAGTGGCGGTGGCCATCTCTCACGCCGCTGCTGTGGAAGAATCTCAACTCGTGACGGAGAAACTGGCGGAAAGGAACCGTGCGCTGCAGGAGGCGCACAGAAACGCGGTGATGGCAGGTCAGGCGAGCGACTCGTTTCAGAAAGCGATGAGCAACGGGATGAGAAAGCCTATGCACTCAATCCTAGGATTGCTTTCGTTGTTAAAAGACGAGAATTTTAGCAGCCAACAACAGAAGGTTATTGTCGATACTATGATGAAGTCGGGAACTGTTATGTCGCTTCTGATGAACAATGGGATTGAAAATTCCCCGGAAATGAAGTCATTTGGGCTTCACGCCTTAGTGACCGAGGCAGCTTGCTTCGTGAAGTGCTTATGTGCGCAAAAGGGTCTCGAATTTAAAATTGAAGTCGACAAAACGCTGCCGCATACTGTAGTGGGTGACGAGAGGAGGATATTCCAAGTAATCTTTCATATGGTCGGTAACTTAGTCGACATCAAAATTTGTGGAGGGTCATTGGTGTTTCGGGTTTTTTCTCAGCACGGAAGTCAAGGGAGGAACAATCAAACGTGGGCCACGTGGAGGTCGGGCTCTTCTGATGGATATGTCTATGTTCGGTTTGAAGTCGAGATTACCAGCAATAATTCTACCTTCTGCGACAATTCAGGACGCAACAACGGGACTGCGTACCGTGATTTTAGTTTCGGTGTTTGCCAACAACTAGTCCAGGTGAGTCTTAAACAACTTATTTTTCGACTAAAATTAAGTGGAATTTTTAAAATTTCTAACGTTTCGGTGTTTTTAATTTATTTTTTTTAACAGCGGATGCAAGGGAACATGTGGGTGGTTCCGAACCCACAGGGGGTCCCACAAAGTATGGCATTGTCGTTACGTCTCCAGCTGCAATCATCGGTCGAAATTGAGATTTCCAAAACAAGCAAATCACCAGAGGCTTCCAGTTTCAAAGGGCTTCAAGTGTTATTAGCCGACGATGACGACATGAACAGAGCCGTGACCCAAAAACTTCTCGAGAAACTCGGCTGCGCAGTCACCTCCGTCTCATCAGGGTCGCAGTGTCTTGCATCACTCGGCAACCCTTCAAGCTCGTCATTCCATATATTGCTCACGGAGCTCCACATGGACGACCTCGACGGGTTTGAAATTGCAACCCGTGTGCGTAAGCTCCACAGTAGAACTCCTCGCAACTGCCCATTGATCATTGCTTTATCAGCCGTTGACGTTGATGAATGCTATTGTGACCGGTTCAAGCAGGTCGGAGTCAACGAGGTACTAAGAAAACCGCTTCTTCTGCAGGATCTCGTGGACGCGCTTCACCGAGTTTTGCAGGCGAATAAGATGATGGCATGACAGAATAACGAGTAGCGAAAGATGGAGAACTGATAATTTAGAAATTATTTGGGGTCGTTTAACATAAATCATAAGTCGAAAATGTTCTTATAACATTTATAACATTTAAATTTTAGAAAATTGTAACGCAGATTTAGTGAAAATAACATTGTTGAATAAATGAGCGGAACTATTTGATGTCGATCGATAGAATCAGTGAGGCGGGATGATTATAAAATGATAAATTAATCAAATTTTTCTTACAAGTTGAAAAAATAAACCATCAATTTACAAAAAATTTAAAATTTTACTCCGTAACATTTACTGGTTTTTAAGCCCGTGCGATACACAGATTTTTTTAAAAAAATATTTTATTATGTTTAAAAAAATGCACCAGCCGGGAATCGAACCCGGGTCTGTACCGTGGCAGGGTACTATTCTACCACTAGACCACTGGTGCTTATTGATGAACCGCTTTAAATTTACATCAAATTATTTAAAATAAATTAAGGCAGAATACATAGACTTTTTGGTAGAACTTTTCACGTGATATCAAAATTAGTTGAACAGCTTATAATTTAGATTCTCTTTGTCTCAGTCATTTGTTTACACTTCTTTTAAATCTCTCCCTTACAAAAAAGTCAAACTGTAAACAAATTACTGAAACGAAGGGAGTAAATGTTCCTTTTCATGGGTATATAAGATATTGTTCAGTATGTATAGATTTAAGTCGTGTAGGATCAATGACAGTAATATTTTTTTTTTTTTTTATTTTTTTTTTTTTTTTTTTTTTTTTTTTTTTTTTTGAATGAATTTTACAAAGTTGAATGTTTAGGACTTGAATATGAGACATCTGATTAAGATTACTTTGATAGTGTTTTTTTTTTTTTTTCTTTTTTCGAGTCAATTAATCTGTTTTGAATTCAATTTGATAAAAATTTTACACTAGAGGGTCGATTCTTGATACGATACACGAGTGTATGAGTCAAAAGAATCCCAAACCAAACTCCAACAAATATTAAACAACAATCCCAAACAAAACAAGGTGATGATACTTTTTAACTTGGGCATCAAAGAATCGTACCAAAAGTTTTGGGAAGAATTTTTTTTATTTATTTGCTATCTTTGGCATTTGATTCTTTTAATTATTGTATTTTCACTTTGTAGGAAATCGAACGGTAATTATCTCGACTCTCGCATCTAATCATCTTACCTACAATATCAAGGGTTCTTCTCCCACTTTATAGTGTGTTTGCACTATGTAAGTTAAATAATTTACTTGTATTCCAAAGTGTTCTCATCTTCACCCTTCACAGGTAAAGTTAAATTTGAAAAATAAAATTAACGTGAATACGAAGTACATTAAGTTTTAAAGAACATAAAATAAAGTATTATATTGTCTCAACTTTTTCATAATAAGTTGATCATAATTTTACTAATAATTTATTAAGAGAGTATTTGTAATTGCATGCAATATATTTATTTGAGAACTAGAGCAGTGATGTGAAGATTTTGTTTAATTTACCTTACGATTATCATAAAGTCAACCATTTTTACAGTGTATAATTATAAACATTTATAATGTTTTAAATTTGTCATTTTTTCTTATATCGTTTTTTTTATTATCAGTCTATAAGGTACCAGGCCACTCCTAATTTTGAATCAATTACTTCAAATATTGTACACACTAACACATCCACACATGACACACCCACACAAACTATATACTCCGTATATATATATTGTACTCGATTGATATTTTACCGAATGAAACATATTCACTTTTATTTATTTTATTTAAAGGACATACCTTCACTATTTTAATTTAGAGTTACTACTACTCCCACCCTTTCAGTGATTTGTTTACAGTTTGACTTTTTTGTGAGAGAGATTTGAGATAAGTGTAAAAAAATGACTGAGACAGAGGAAATATATAATTCAAAAATGAAAATTTAAGATTTCTTTATGTTTTTATATATAGTTATTGAATTGAGAAGTGAATCTAAAAAGATAGGCTATTGGATTGAAAACTATACAAAGAAAAGGTTAGTATTTTGAAGACAAAAGAACCATCATAAGCAAAATTATTCTTTAATCTTTACTATAAGATGAGGAGGACCACTCTTTATGAGTTAATTAGTCAAAACAAAAGATTAGCCATTAAACAATTAAGAAGTGTATGAAAACTTTTTTTTTTTCCTTGTCATTATCTTACACAACTTTATGACTAGGAAATCTTATTAATTATCTAATAAAAGACATTTCAAAACATCAAATCATCGATTACATATTTACATACCAATAAAAAAAATTATATCTTAACATAAATAAACACTAATTGAAATATAACAGTCGTATAAAATTTTCAACTTAATGTAATTTTTGTTTATAATGAGTACTCTGAATAAATCGTCTATTTTTCTAGCATATAAAATATAATAATATTTATTTATTTATCGTATATGTAAATATTATTTATTTATTTATCTCATTTTTTTTAGGTTTATAAATGAAAAAAAAAGGCTAATTAGTTAGGAGAATTCATTCATTCAAACCCTGATAAATAGGATTCAAAGATGCGTCACATCTCATGAACATCATCAAACCCACATAAACAAGCAATCTTGGTCTAATCGAAAATGTTAAACTAAAAGCACAAAAGTCCATTAATCATGAACAACATTGTTGAACTTTTAAGACCTAATTGATTGAGACCAACAAACTATCATAATTTTATAAATTATAATTGTATTATATATAAAAAATGCACTATATTATAATCTATATTTGAACTTAAATTATTATTTATAGATCATATATTCGTAACAAAGTGTTTACTTTAGCTAACGATAGAACGCCACCCGGTGGTACTGAATTCAGTACCACCCAAATAAAATGAATTAAATAAATAATTAAATAAAAATTTTGTTTTAGATTTTATTCTATATTTTTAGGGTCAATTAAGTAATTTGCTCTTAGTTTTAATAAATTCTCATAAAAATTATGAAGTTCTCTATAAGCTATCTTATCTTTTATACCCTGTAATATATACTCCATAGTTTAAAGCTTAGCTTATTTAAATTCTCTACTGCTTCATAATATACATTCATTAAGGTGAAAATTACAACAAAATTTTGAATTGAACATGTTAATAGGTTGATAGAAAATTAGATTAGAAGTTATGATGAAGACTAAAGAAAGACCGTAGGCTGTTGTCATGATCTCATGGACTAGAAATCTTGATTTTTTTTGTACTTTTTTTAATTATTTTTTACCATTTTTATTTTATGTTTGTTTTAATTATACTTGTTTTGACATTTATGTGAATTTCGATTAAATTATATGTTAATTATCATATAATTTTAATATTTTTATTTAAAATGAATGATTTCACAACACGTCATTGTTTTATTATATTAACAAAAATGGATGTTCTTATTTACTGTTATTTTGATATTAAAATTTAAATGAGTGACTAAACTTACATAATCCGTATAAAAGTACAATCGAAAACGATAATAAATTGATTACTGTCATCTATACTTTAATGTTTCACTGAAGAAGAATTAAAAAAAAAATTGTAGTCTAGAGATTGACTGACGTTTACGATATTATTGAATCCACCGTACTTGCTTTCTCTTGGTTTCTTTATTTATATATGAACTTCATTTGTTACAATTTAACTTATTGACGATCAAATAATCATATACAATATCGCAAAAAATAAAATAAAAATTAAAGTACAAATTATAATCATCATTGTAAAACTAGAAAGTTGCAACAAATTACCAAATCCCTAAAAAAAAGGAAAAAATCATGGTTTATTTTTATTATTACTTATTATTATTAAAAAGGTAGTTTATAGAATTCCAAAAATACCCTTTTATGGTCAATTTGTTTGAATTTTAAATTCTAATAAAAAAACAAAAAATATTGAACTAAATTACTATTATGCCCTGGGTGGTACTCAATTTAAGTACCACCCGGTGGCGCAATCTCATTTTCCTTTACAATAAGCTTAATCAATCAGTCAGATTTAAGATATTATTTGAGATGGAGTTACCCATATCAAGATTACGACCCTTATAAATATTCTGTAATAAATTTTATCAAATAAATTTATTTTAATCATAAGAATATACACTGATATAAGATAAATTTAATTTAGAAATAATCTGAACATATTTTTTGTGTCTAAGATGAGACTCAAGGTCATTATAACTAGGAACGGAGATTCAAATCAGAGATATATTATCCAGGATATCTCGATCCATCCAGACGAATAGGCCAATACATTATCGTATAATCCAAATATAAATGAAGTGATATTTTACCTAATAAAACTATTATTATTATTATTATCCATAAAAATACAAACATGGGCAATGCAAGATTACATCACTATCATTTGAAATAAGCAAATTAAAGGACCAAATAGATAAACACTCATAAGTCACAAGTACACTAATTGTTTTATGTTTGCCATAACTCGTGTGGTCACTTTCATAAGTTCTCTATGCATGTGACTAGACCCAACTAATACTTAGATTTACTCCGTTAATCATGGTTAAAATAATCGTAAAATTGTTGTGAGATAGTTATTTAATAATCCTATATATATTTGTATAATTGAGAAATAACTTTTATACATAAAAACAATTCATATATTATTCGTGAATTTTACGACATTGTATATTCTTTTTATTCCCTTCGTTTCAGTGAATTGTTTACACTTTGACTTTTTTGTGAGGGAAATTTGAGAAAAGCGTAAACAAATGACTGAAACAGAGGGAATAAGAAAAAAAAAAAAGTAAAAAAAATTCAAATTTTTATACAAAGTAGGTGATATAAAAGAACAATAATTTTCCTATTTTAAAATGATTGTATTCAATCTTCGATTTAAGAAAAACATTACATAAATCATATTCTATACCTATAACAGCATAATACACTTTTATTTAATTATCATTCAGAGTTTTCTATTTTTCAAAACAAATAAATTTTAATTGGTCATATCTCTTTATATAAATCCTCTTTATGAAACATACGATATTCGATTTATTGTGTTATTAATCCAACTTTTGACGTGAAAAGAATTTTAAACATAAATAACAATTAACTACAAAACATAGTTTGAATATTTTTATTGAACTAGGGAACATAATGTTACTAATAAATTCAATAATTAATTACAACCACTTAAAATAAAAGATGAGCTAGTGACTGATGTAGTGAGCAAGTACATGGATTTCATCAACGACCGTTCAACGTATGTCATTTTCGAAAGCAAATTTTCTCACTCGTGTGAGTATCCAAAGTTTTTGATATTCGGGTTCGCCCTTCAATGTGGATTTACGGTCATTTACCCATACATTTACGGGTCGACAAATATTCAAAAAGACGGTATTTCATTAACAACAGTAAAAGACATGTTTTTTGATGCATGAAAAATAACCATTTACAATTGGATATATGAAGCATATTACGATGATTATGAATTATTTAGTCAATAATAATCACGAGCAGTCAAAATTTTTCTTTTTTGTCGAAATCTCCCTTGAATGTATTATTACTATATGTCCATATTCAAAGAGCATCTCTACAATAATACATTTATACATTTAAAAAGTTAGCCACTACTTTAGCCATTAAATATTTAAAACCGTCTACATGTAAAAGGTCTTACAATAAAATTATTACATATCGATCGACCCTTATTAGATTGGACCCATGTACGGTGTACCCTAATAAATCATTAATAATCATTACACATTCCATGATCAACCGTAAATCTTGTCAAACACCGTCTTTCACTAATAATTGATAGTCATGATCTGTGAAAGACGGTCTTTCATAAGATCTGTTTTACGATTAATATATAATCACACAATTAATTAATTAATTAACTAATTAATATAATCATCTACAAGAATTAACAAACGAAGGAGGAGGAGCCTCATAACAAAACGGAGCAGCCTGCCATTTCTTGAAACTCGTGCCGGATTTACTCTGCGGTTCCTGCCTAATCGACGACGTCGATTGTGCCACGTTGGATTCAATCTCAGCCGTCCGATTATTCGACGGTGGGGACGACGCTAGCGGGGACAAAAGCGGTATCGCCACGTTCCACTCGGTAGACCGGTTAACTTGAATGGACGCTGGGGCTCGCCTCTGCAGACGGCTAGACTGTCGCCTTCTGCTAGACGTGTCAGCCATTTTAAATAATTTATTATAAGACGGTCTCACAGAAAAGTTACTGTTTTTATTTCAGGAAAATTGTGTGGTGTGGTGTGGTGAGATGTGTGAAATTTTTAAGATGGGGTTATTATATTTATAGATGGGGAAAAATAAAAAAAGTAGGGTTAGATGAAAGAAAAGCATGTGGTGTACACGTTTCCGTTGTAACAGAAATTCAGTCAAAAAAGTGGAAAAAAAAAAGGGAGGATTTTTGAGGTGTCAAAGGAAATATTGTTGGCTTAATTTGGAATCTATATTAGTTGATAAATGTTAAATTAGATTAGATTAGATAAGATTAGAATATAAAAATCGTAATTATTTTTACTTTTTCTGTTAAATTGGATGATGTGTTAGATGAATCTAGAGTACAAATTGCGATTATTTTAAAGTTTATAATGATAACGATGATTGTTATTGATTTCAATTCAATTCTCCCTCATTTCAGGAATATAATGGTAAAATAGAATGAGTAATTATTCTAAATCTTGAGAAATTGTCTTTTTTATGATAATGTTCAATGAATTTTAGGTGTTCAAATGAACAGTCTTAAATATAGAGCATAAAGTTTTAGGTAGTTCGTCGATCATATAATTGTAACGTTATTATACGATTGTTTTCGACAAAAAAAAAAAAAACGTTATTATAGGATTGTCTTAAAACATAAAATGAATCCAATAGATTCAATACATTTATTAGAATGTATTTCGTAGGGAGTATACACAATATTAGTTCTAAAAATTCGATGTTTTATGATAACAACATATACATATATATAATTGTCTAAATTAATTATATACTTGATATGTTATCAACAAGGCGCATAACCATCACAATTCACATCATGCAGGAGCAAAACTGTTCAAACTCGAAATCTACTGTTCACAATATTTTCATCCTAATTTCTGGATTACAATATTTTTGATCACAAATTCTTGTTTGAGTCGGTTCATTAGTCATACAATAAATTAGTAGATTTATTTCATGTTTATGTTTTTAGATTAGTGTTACTATGTATTATAACGGTAAATACAATCTTATATACTCCGTATACGGACTATATAAATATAATTTGTCATTACACAATTTTACCAAAACAACATAAATCTATAACAAAGACAACTACCCTTGACTCACTTGAGTGTTCATGTGATGCATATACAGCAAAGCAACAACTAAATAAAATGCAAAGCCAAAAGAGTAATAACAGACAAAACGTAAAGAAGAGGTGATAATAAATTAAAAATTATGGGCCAAAACACAAACGTACACCATCGTACTACGTAATTACTAATTACTGAACAGCGGATTCTTTGTCTTATTTTTATGTCGTATTTAATATCATATTACTAAATATGGTAATAAATCTCATTGATTATTAAAGATTAATGAAAATATAATCACATAAACTAAGAATTTATTACTATATGAAGTAATGAGACATCAAGTGAGACATAAAATGGGACAGAAAATTCGCTCTCTATAATTACTGTACAAAATAAAATTGGAGACCACCATAATAATAACGCAAATTTGTTTGACGACTTAATCTAATTTTGACTGCATTAATTAATTAATTAATTAATTAATTTATTATCGGCTACATACTTCTAATATTTTGAGACGTTAAAATCAAGACAGTAATATTATATTATATGCATGTGTTAAGATAAAGTCCAATAATCCACAGTTTGTTTGAATTTTGTGTTATTATTGGCTATGGTTTGTGTTACGTGGTTTTATTTAAACCCTACCCGATATACCGATTACATGTTTTCGGTATTAAGCGTTTTATTTAGTAGCGTCGTAATCAAAATATATTTTTAGGAAAAATAGAATTCAGAAAGACATTTTACTACGGGAATAATATATTAAGATAATGGTTTAAGGGGCGACTGCAGTGGCAGGCTTCGGGTTAAGATATAATCATGTTGAACGAGTATTATGATTATAATTATATAAATTAGTGACATTTTAATATCGTTTATAGTGATCGTAATTTAGAATTTTCTTATTGAACAATCTATATATGTTCGTTACTTATGTTTTTGATCATGTTTGTCTTTTTTGTTTTGAAAATAACTTGAAGTAGTCATTTCTTTTATCCAACAATAAATTGATTGATTGAGCGATATGGACCTTCTCGTTAAGATATACGATCCATTTATTAATACGGAGTACAAAATAATGATTAATTCAATAACAACAATAAGAATACAAAGAATGTCAAAAAATAGCATTAACAAAAGTGTACATTAAATTATACTACTCCGTAGAATCATATCAATAGATACCATGAGTCAAAGATTTGAGAGTATTATTTTCTTTGTTCTTTATAATTTGTTTACTCAAAATATATATATATGGAAAAGATAATATAAAATTAAAATAATATTGGCACTACTGAATTTGGCATATATATAGAGACAAATTGCTTAAAAAGAGGACAATTTATTGTATATAAAAGAAAAATTATTAATAAAATAGATAAATTTCTATATACAAATTTCTCTCTTTTATATACTTTTTTCATTTTTTTTTCCCTCTCATACCCTTTTTTACTCATTCTCTATACAAATTTCTCTCTTTTAGTTTTCTAAGTTTACTTAACCTAAATTCATCCAATTTTCAATTATTTCAATTCAATTCAATTCAATTTATTTCAATTCAATTTCAATTTCAATTCAATTTAGGTGGAAAAAAAGGTGAAAAAAGGTGAACAAAGGTGAACAAAGCTACGGCCTTAGATCCGGCCACCGGCAAACCTGTGCCGCCTGGACTGGGTGGACGAGACCATAATTCCGGCCACCGGCAGACCTACGCCATGATTTGTTAGCCTCCCGCCTCCCTAAACCACCCAAATTTCAATTTTCTATGAACCCTAATTTGATTTTTAACCCAAAAATTATCAAGATTAACTCATACAATTAACATAACTTTAAGAAATAAATTGAAATTGAATTGAAATTGAAATTGAATTGAAATAAATTAATGGCATGTTTGGCAACCCGGAATTGTAATTCAATTCCGGAATTGAGCCAATTCCATTGTTTGGGGAACTCCAAGAATTGGAATTGGAATTGGCTCAATTCCATCCCAATTCCATGGTAGTTCAAATTTGGTTCATCTCAATTCCTATGGTTTAGGTAGTCATTTGAATTCCCCCTCCTTTTAGTTTTTTCACACTTACTCCGTATGACTTAAAAATTAGTAAAATCTTAAAATATTATTTTAAAAGTTGATACAATAGTCTTAAATTTCATTTTGTAATAAATTTTTAACAAAATTTTTATATTAAAGTTGTCAATTCGATTAATTCCATGCGCCACCAAACATCACTATGGAATTGGATTTGGAATTGAAATGCAACATTTCAAATTTCACATTTGAATTCAAGAATTTCAAATGAATTCCAAGTTCCCAAACGCAGCCTGAATTGAATTGAATTGAATTGAATTGAAATAATTGAAAATTGGATGAATTTAGGTTAAGTAAACTTAGAAAACTAAAAGAGAGAAATTTGTATAGAGAATGAGTAAAATAGGGTATGGGAGGGGAAAAAAATGAAAAAAGTATATGACGGGAGTAAAATCCGTATACGGAAAATCATATTCGATTAATTATTAGGCCCATAACTTTATGTTGTATGCCTATTTAGAAAAACATTAATTCTTGTGTGATTATATAGTTTTTGTACCATTTTAGTGATAATTATAATTAAATGTCACTATTTTTTTTTAGTATCATAATAAGTAACTTTAGTATATTTGTTTATAGTTTTTGTACTCTTTTAACTGTAATTTGTACTTTAATCTCACATTAATTTAATATAAGAACTGTCACACAGGAGACTTACGGTAAGAGAAATTAATTAAAGAAGAATGTTCTACATACATGTTGGTATTTTTGACCTTCAAAGGTAAAGAATAGTTTACAACAAAAACTAAACAACTTTTCAAGTGTGTTTGAGTCATATACTCTTAATTTAATTCTCACTAGTTATATGTTCGTAAATGTCAGATTTAAAAGTTCAGATAGTTTAAATTATACTCCGTATCAACATATACAGTACTCCGATACTTATGAACCTGATAAAATAATAATAGTTGTATATAGAGAGTATATGATATGACGAGACATGAAATAAATACAATAATTTAGAACTTAGCTTGTGAATTTTAGTTATAAAAATCACAATTTTCCAAGTTATTGGCTACCAAAAACAATCATATTCAAATATAATATGCGGGTGATAATAAAAGTGAGTCAATAGATTGAACTTTGTTATATTTTCTTAGTCTACGCATGTGCTTTGCTTCATAATACATTCTCTTTTGGACTGTAATTGATTAGAAGTAATGACCCGGCAAATTAGTATTATTGAAATCTTGATTTGGAAATAGTTGCGAATAATTACGTCATCGTCGAGTGATACCGAGTTTCAGTATCATCTCACCGATTCAAAAGTTCAATCAATTACCGTAGATCTCCTTTTATAAGATCTCTGGTCTCTACTCGGACCCGATGAAAAAAATGGGATCACTTCTTATGGACTCGTTAAGAATGATTCTGATCTAGTTCCTGGTCTATTAAAAGTAGAAGGCGCTCGGGTGGGATCCTCACGGACACAAAAAGATTGCAGTCAGTTTGATAATGATCGAGTGACATTGTTTCTTCGGCCCGAACTAAGGAATCCCTTAAATATGATGCAAAATGGATCTTGTTCTATCATTGATCATAGATTTATGACATTTATCTATGAAAAATACCAATCGGAGAATCAAACAATTTTCGAAACATTAGGATATGAAGTATTAAAAAACACAAAACTTCGAGATATTTCAAAAAAAGACAAGTTTTCAGATGAAGAGATTAGGTCATAAATATGCTACTCTTGGGAGTAATGCACCGAACCAATATTTGCAATCGGTCAGAAAGATGAGATATAGATCGGTTAAAAATAAAATGCAATTTGAAACCGTCAAGATCGAGTCCAAAAAAAAAGAGGGAAAACACGAAAAAATAAACGGCTCCGAACAAGAACCTACAGTCACAAGCTAATCCCGGAAAAAAATGCCTGCTTGATGTCTCGTCGTACAACTACCGAAATAGAAATATAAGCTTCTGCGGCTTGAGGCCGAGAGCTTCTGTTGATCCGTTTAAATTAGACAGTCTTGGGTTTCGGAGCTTTTTTCTTGATTGGCCTTCTCGGCAAAGAGTTCTTCATACCTATGAAGAACAACAAGGCGCCAAAGAGCGCTGCGTTCTGCAGAGGGACATAGGACGAAATCAATATTTTGAGACGTTTTCTGAAAAATGAGATACGAAAGATGTGCAATAAGCGTAAGCGTACCTGCAAGAACTCGTGTAGAAGGGTGAAGAACTCGGGCTGCGAAGGGCTGTAGTTGTAGAATTGGTAGAGGAAAGGCGTTGCGCATAATAGGTGAAGCAGCTGCATTTTCGACATATTGGAATACGTAATTAGTTGTATCTAATAGAGGAGTTCACTTGACGACTAGCGAATTCTCGAACATAATTGATTAAAGACGGTTCTTCTCATCTTAACTTTTCCTTGACTAAAACGTATCAAATAATTCAGAAAACTCCACACAACTACGGATTAGACAAACACTAAACTTCAAAATTTGAAGAACAGGTCCCTTGAAGTTAAATCAAACGTCGAATGACGCAACAGTTGGCACGAGTACACGACAACCCCTAAAATCCAAATGAAAAGACAAAGACATAAAGAGGGTAATAGAAGGGTTTGTAGACTAACCAAAAGATAAGCTCCAAAACTGCTACCAAAGACGAAAAGAACGCCTCCAAGTCCTTTAATAGCGAGTGAAGTTGCGACAAGGTGTCTAACCTGGACACAATAAAACGTCAAAGGCGAGTAAAACAGACTACGCACATGTCCTCCTCATCGTATTTTTTCTTAACTTATCAAACACTTCAAATAACTTTAGAAAATTTTAGGAGATTTATTACTAGTAAAAACACTAAAACTCAGTGAACATACGCAAATAAAAGATAACAAAAGATAATACGCTGCACATGACTAATGATAAGAACGTAATCAAATCTGTCACACATACGTGAAGCTTATAATGTCAAATATGGAGTTTCTTACCTCGATTTCCGGCAAACTGACTCCCAATTTCGAGACCAAAAGCTCCCTAACGTGGTCGACTTTCGGAGCCAGTTCCTTAGCAGCTAGTCCACCATCCACTCCGAACTCGTTGAACCTGCGGAATTGACAAGATTCAAACAGAGTTAATAATTCATTACTTTCCTTCTGAATTTCGAACTAAAAAACTTCTGCTGTTATCGAAAAACCAATAATCCGACAAATCCTCTAACCCGCAAACTCTACTAAAACACAAATACCTATGTAGGTGAACTCAACTTTTGAGACAGCATTTTCACCATTGTTCGACGACACTAGATTCATTTCATTGAAAAGCTAATTTCTGTCAACGACCAGGACGTTTACACTGTGTTTGACGGACAATGGTGCATAGTTATGAGATAATCCTCGGTTAACTCAACTTTTTAGACAGCATTTTCATCATTGTTCGACGACACTAGATTCATTTCATTGAAAAGCTAATTTCTGTCAACGACCAGGACGTTTACACTGTGTTTGACGAACAATGGTGCATAGTTATGAGATAATCCTCGGTTAACGTTACAAAAGGTTCACATTTCCAATTTAGGAAGTCCAAGATCTAGACGAAGAAAGTATTTAACAGGCTCACTCGAGACCTAATAATTCAATACTCGTGAATGCTCAGAGATTTCCGCTATCCAACAATCATAATCACAGGAGCGATAACGGCCTCTATACAACACCACCTTAATGGCTCTCAAGTTCACGCAAAATTGATACATAAGCGGTCAGATGTACGCAACCTTACCCATAAAATAAACGACCGAATTAGGTAGGAAGTACATTATACTCTTCCCCAACATTATAGTCTCACACAATACAAACATCTTTTCATCCATCATTTTGCTAATTACCTAACTACATCATACTCTTCCTCAACATTATAGGCAAATTTCATCGACGATTTTACGATTTAAACTTTCATAATAATATAACCACAAATTCTCATATGAGACTGTCTCACGATATTAAGACGATAATCATTGATTAAAAAAGATGAATCATTACATAATTATGAAACTTTTATAAACCCAGATCCAAAAATCTTCTCCATGTTCAAACAAAATTTACTGTATCATTGAATTTTCCAATAAATACCCACATTAATTCACAACAAACCCACAAATCTAACACCATAAAAATCAAATCTTTAGATCATCCCAATATATTTGATCCAAAATTAAGATCCAAATAACTAACAACTACAACCTAAAACACATTTTTTTTTTTTTTAACAAATGAAATATCAATCAATCAATTGATTAATTAAAACTCACACAATATCTACAATAAAATTGAAATTAAATGAAATAAATACAATTGGATGATGAAATTAAGAATGAAGAACTTACATTTGCCAAGCAGAAAGAATGAAAATGGAGGCAAATAGAACCCTTCCCATAAATGAAAAAAATCCCATTTTTTCTCTAAAATTTCTTCTTTTTTTTAAAAAATAAAAAATAAATAAAAAGTAGAGAAATAATGAGAAAGATCAAATCTTTGTCTCAGTGACCTCACTGGGGAAGAAGAAATGCAAGAGAAAGACAAGTGTAAACAAATAGTTGTGGGGGTATTTATTTAATAATTTAATTTAAATTTAATTTAATTAATTAATTAATTTATTTAATAAGTTGTGTTATTTGTGAAATTAAATTGGGGAAAATTAATTGGGTGACCACTATTGTATAAATTTTCACCTAAATAATCCAACATCCACCTACCACTGTGCATCATTGCCCATGATTTGCCAATCAATTCATTTTTTTTGATATCAAATCCTTTTGGTGTTTGATTTGGGGATTTAGTATTATTTTCTTTTTTAGAGGTTTGTATTTTTCTTTTACAAAATATTGTCAGCATTTTTAAGTAAACTTTGCACTTCGTATCTAGAAACAATTATCGAAGTAAGTTAGTTACACTAGGCCCTATCCTTTTCGTTTTTTTTTGGAGTTGAACTTATAGGGGTTGAGTTGAACTTATAGGAGCTGAGCTGAATTATAAAAGTTGAGCTGAATTTTAAGAGATGAAATTAAGCTGAAAAAAACAGGGCCTAACTTAACATAGCCTGACACACAAATGTAATGGGCTATAGAGGTCGGCCCAATGTCTACCTCAAATCTCGACTCAAGTACTCAACATAACTAAGAATGAGAATGGATCTAGTTCGGATCGAGTTAAGCATGATCAGAAATCGATCCAAACTCATACCCTATTCAAACCAACTACTTTAAACTCCATATCCGATCCATTACATATTATGGATCAGATTATTTATGAGTGGATATGAATTTGGATTTTAAAGAAGTGGGTTTGGATTGGATTTTAATGCTCGGGTCGAGTCAACTCCGGTTCGATTTTAGGCACAATTGTCATCCCTAAACATAACACAATTACACAACATAACATAATCTTAGACGGAGTAATGCCTAAACCTAATCACTAGACACAACACAAATAAACATCTAACAAGACTTGACCTAATTCAACCTGATTCCAATTATTCCACCACAAATAATTTTTCTCGCAACAAAGCAACTTACACACTAGACAAATTTAAATGCGGAAAAAGATTCATTCATCATACGAATAACGCTCATTGAGTAAAAACTTCATCACATTTCTTACTCGGTATAATCAACTCAATACTTTTTTTTTTTATAGCAGAAGACACAAGAACAACACAACTGATTAACACCGTACTCCCATATTATTATTAACACCGTACTCACATAAGGGTTAGTTATTTTTATTTTTTTATTTTTTATTTTTTTTTTATTTATTTGCTTGTGACTTACATTAAGTTAGTGTAAGTATGGTCTTTCAGGAGAATTACTCTATTATTTAATATTAATATTTTTCGAATAAATGAGAAGTAATAACACAAAAATGAAGAACGTTTGAAAAACCAAAAGCGGGCAAAATTTTTCATCCCTTCTCTCTCTTCAACTCAATCTCTGTCGTGCGACTAGAGAGAGAAAACCCTAAAAAACTTAGAAGAAGAGAGAGAAAGCTCCAAGTAATCATCAACAATGGCGTTTCTTTCCTTCGTCGGTAGACTTCTCTTCGTTTCCGTCTTCATTCTCTCTGCTTATCAAGAGTATGCTCTTTTTTTTTTTTTTGCTTGCTTTTTTTTTTTTTCTACCTTAGATCTGCTTTTCAATTTCTAATCATTTATTTTGCTCAATCAATCTAGGGTTTTTGAATCTCAGATCTTTTGAATTTATGATGTTCAAGTGATTTTAATTGAGCTAAGTTTTGATCTTGTGTGTGTGCGATTGATTGATTGATTAGGTTTTGGTTTTGAATTTGAGTTTGATTGATTTAGGATCTAGGTTAAAATTTGGTACTTTTTTTAATCGATTCGCTACGAAAATGTGTGCAGATCTTTACTGTTTTTGTTTTGTTACTAGAATTGACTTGTGGAAGACTAATCATATTGAGTTCAATTAATTTATATGATCATGTTTTTGTAAGAAGAAGATTCAAGCTTTTTTGTCGACGATTGCGTTACGTTTGCCAAAGATTGAAACTTTATGCTGTTGTGGTGCTTTACGCTACAAAAATCGTAGATTTGTTGCCAATAATTCGAGAATATGTGTCGTGATGATGTTTACTATGCATCTGAGTTAGCCACTAGTTGCGAGAGTCCTTGAGGTACTCGTGTAATGTAAGTAGCAAAGTGCTTCGAGAAATGTAATATTAAAACAATGTTGTACATGTTAGATTCTGTGTTTAGTCGTCTTTTGAATTGTGTTGACTGCGTTTCTCTGCAGCGTAAGACGCTGTTTTTGACTTGTATGCATCACAGGTTCAGTGAGTTTGGTGTCGATGGCGGGCCTGCAGCCAAGTCGCTGCATCCTAAGTTCAATGTCTTTACTAAGCACGTCGCCACGCACGCTGGGTTCAAAGTTCCGTCAGTTGAGGTGAGAATGCATTTTGCCCTACATCCTCGCTAATTTCGAAATCTTTCGTCTGAAAAACCGTGTTTGGAGATTCATCACCTTTTACTGACTGTGTTTGTGCCTTTGTGTAGATGAAGCAGTTAATCGCTGGTACGATAGCTTTGAAGGGTCTCGGTAGTCTTCTTTTCGCCTTTGGAAGTTCTTTGGGAGCGTATCTTCTGGTATACTGTTGATTACGAAATACTTCTATTATCACAGTTGTCAAAATTTTTCCACGGTCTTAATTTCAATTACATCTTTCGACTGACATTTTTTTTTTTTTACTTTCGGTTTGCAGTTGTTGCACCAGGCTCTTGCTACTCCGATCTTGTACGACTTCTACAACTACGATGCTGATCGCAAGGAATTTGCTCAGCTCTTTGTTAAATTCACTCAGGTAAGCTATCATCTTACGACCAAATCACGTCACTGTGTGTGTTTAACAAATTAACACGTCTTATTACATTATGACGTTTTCATCTGCAGAACTTGGCGCTTTTTGGCGCTCTATTGTTCTTCATCGGCATGAAGAACTCTGCGCCAAGGAGACAAGTCAAGAAGAAAGCTCCCAAATCAAAAACAAACTGAGGACACGAAGAAATAGTCAAACATCTCGACTTTTGTGGAGGAGAAGACATTAGATAGTCAGTACGGATCAATCGTGGGGAAACTCCGAATTTTCTCGGAATGCAATTTTTTGTAAGCTTGTACTGATCCGTTTCTCCTCGTGATCCGTTTTCTCCTCATATCATCACGAATTTTATTACTTCTTTTTTGGCGCATATGTAAACATTGAATTTGTTTTCAGTTGTGTTAATGTAGTAGCTTTAGTGGGGATTATTAGCAACAAAGATGAGTTGTCATTACACATCAATCATGATAAAAATGTGACCATTATATATTACGACTCAAAATACAAGTTTTAGAAGTGAGGGGATATTATTACTGTTTTAAAACTAATTTGGTTCTAAAAAAATTGAAAAAGGTAATTAAAACTATTTTACTATTTGGTAAACAACCTGAAAAGATAATTGAAATAAAGTAAAATGACGAAAAATGACATAGTTATTGTCTTATTGATAGTTTCTATTATTGATATTAAATTATTTTTAATATTTCATTATATTATCATTATTATAAAACTAACATGTTCGATAATTGTAACTAATTATTTTAATATTTAAATAAAAAACAAGTTAAAAAAAATCTTACATAAAAAATTTAAAGCTCTTGTTTTTACATGTTGGTATTTTAATAAGATGATAAACTTGGTGAGTTGGTGTGAGAAGGAAGCACTATAACAACGAAAAAAAAAAAAAAACTTTAATATTTTATGGAAATAGCTATGAAAATTTATATTTTAATTAATAGGATAAAAAAGTAATGTTAATTAAAAAAAGGGTATAATAAGAAAAGACTAGAATCAAAATTTATTTTTAATAAATCTACCCTGAGATTTTTATTTCAATAATTTAACAGCTGAAATAAGTTTTCAGCTAGCTGAAATAAGTTTTCACTAAATTGAAATATTTTCCAAATAACCTCACCAAACACTTTCAGAAAAAGCAGAATTTGAAATTTTAATCAAACCAACAATTGGCCAAATGTTTCAATTGACAATTAGAACCAAACAGGGCCTATATATCGTAAAATGTGACCAAGTGGGCGATTTCAACTCTAAAAATTATATAAAGATGTTACATACAGAGTACCTAACTTGTTCAGTGAACCATTTTACTTTATTCCGTAAATTTGCATTCGATGCAAGTCAAACGTCACCTAGATACGACTGGCACCAAACAGACAAACATAACAACAAGATAACAATACTAATACTAATAAACTACAAAGTTGATAAGCAAATCAATCAATATCTACTAATTTATTGTGCCTTATAATAGTCCACTTTACTTTTTTTTTTGGAATATGTAGTTAAAGTTTATCAACTAGTACAACACATACAACAATGGTTTCACCTAGTGATGAACGTTTATCAAAACTGAAAGCTTTTGACGAGACGAAAACCGGCGTCAAAGGGCTCGTTGACGCAGGCGTTACAGCCATACCTCCCATCTTTGTCCACTCTTTCAATGAGCCTCCACCTTGCGTAACAAAAACTACCGCCGCAAGTGTCCCAACCATAGACCTTAACGGCTTTGAGACAGACCCAAAAGAGCGAGCAGATACGGTCAAACATGTCCAAGACGCCCTACAGACGTGGGGATTTTTCCAAGTGGTGAACCATGGGATACCCTTGGAAGTGCTGGAAAACATGTTGGAAGGTGTAAGACGGTTTTTCGAGCAAGACGATGAGGTTAAGAAGGGGTATTATTCAAGAGATTATTCGCCGAAAAAGCTGATATATAATTCAAACTTTGATTTGTTCAGTGGAAAGGCGACTAGTTGGAGGGATACTTTCTCTTGTTATATGACTCCGGTGCCTCCTAATCCCGAAGACCTCCCTACTGTTTGCAGGTCGGTTTCTCATTCTCGTCTTAACTTTGAAATAAAACCTCATAAAAGGTGAGAGATCTGTATAACTTATGTAAGAACTGTGAGAATTATGAAGAAAATTATGCGTAATCGTCTATAGATGTTATTCACATGTGTAGGGAGATACTTGTGGAGTACTCGAATCAAGTAATGAAGCTCGGTAAGACGCTATTTGAACTGTTCTCGGAAGCACTAGGATTACCACCAAGCTATTTGAATGACGTTGATTGTTCCGAAGGTCTCCAAGTTTTAGGGCATTACTACCCTGCTTGCCCTCAACCACACCTCACTATGGGTACCCCACCCCATTCCGATAACGACTTCTTAACCGTCCTTTTGCAAGACCGCCTTGGCGGCCTCCAAATTCGACACGACAATCAATGGTTCGATGTTCCTCCCACACCCGGCGCTTTGGTGATTAACATAGGAGACCTTTTACAGGCAAGTTTTTGGTCACATAGCAGATCATCTGTCTCATTTTGTATCTCATTTGCTGATGTTCTCTTAGATTCTTACTGTCGATTCACTTTTAGGAGTAGTATGTTTGTGAACGACGTTGAGTTTTTGTTTCAGCTGATGACAAATGACAAGCTTAAAAGCGTGGAGCACAGAGTAGTGGCAAACACCAAAGGTCCGCGAATTTCAATCGCATCCTTCTTCACCACCGTTGCGCTTCCAATCAATAGAGTTTACGGTCCCATCAAAGAACTACTCTCGGATTCAAACCCGGCTAGGTACCGAGAGACCACAGTGAAAGATTACACGACGTTCTACAGAAACAAAGGACTCGATGGCACCTCTGCACTTCAACATTTTAAAATCTGATACTTAACAAAGTATCGTGTCGAGGCCAACTATTGAGTCGAGTATGTTGTTTGTAAAAGACTTGCAGCGATGCAGTTTGGTTGTTTGATCTTGATTTCAGGTCTTCTCGACGATTCGTCAGTGGGGTTCCTTCGACAGAATAAAGCTATTTCTGTTTTTGTCAGAATCGACCAGATAAAACTGGTTTTCATTCCGCATTATTTGTTTGTCATTACAAGAAAATGATACTGTCGTATTTAGGTTCGACTTCCACCCTCTCATTTTACAACAGTTAACAGATTCTATAAATTCATCAAATGAGAAAAAAAAATAACTTTTTGTCAAAAATTTACGGAAATAGCTTCATGAAAAAAGCTCGATTTAAGGGCTTAGGACTTGTTCTCCACATTTTATTTTTTTCGTATTTATTCAAACACTTCAAATGCCTTCATTAAAATTCACGAATCTTATTTTACCTTCCACAACAACTTAAACGAAGAGAACATGTCCTTAATTAGTTAGTTGTACTGAATCTATTCGACCAATTAGTTCACATTTTCATTTACGGTCATTTTGGAAGATAACTTTTTCGTTTTTAGATTACGTAGTTTTCGTTCATGGGAACGCGATTTTTGACTAACAAAGAACAAGTAGTCCCCCCACTAATAATCTTCTCACAACTTCAATCATCAACCACAAGACATTTAACTCTATATGATCTCTTTATCTTTGACTAGAGGTTACAAGAAAACACTTCAAAACACACACAAAAAACACAATGGTTTCACCAAGTAGTGAACGCTTAGCACAACTGAAAGCCTTCGAGGACACGAAAACCGGTGTTAAAGGACTCGTCGACAAAGGCGTTACACTCGTACCATCCATCTTCATTGACTCGTCTAACGATCTTTCTTCACCCGAAACAAAAACTACCACCCTAAGTGTCCCAACCATAGACCTTAGCGACTTTGAGACCGACCCTAAACGAAGAGCCGACACTGTGAAATGCGTACGAGATGCCCTACACACATGGGGATTTTTCCAAGTGGTGAACCATGGGATACCCTTGGAAGTGTTGGAAGACATGTTGGATGGTGTAAGACGGTTTTACGAGCAAGACGACGAGGTTAAGAAGGGTTATTACACAAGAGATTACGCAGGAAAAATGTTTGCATATAACTCAAACTTTGATTTGTTTAGTGGAAAGACTACTAATTGGAGGGATACTTTCTCCTGTTTTATGGCTCCTACATGTCCTAAACCCGAAGAACTCCCTACAGTTTGCGGGTAATTTTTGCGCTTAACTTCAATTCAGTTTAATTTTAACGTTTAGGTAAATTCATTTTAGTCCAGAACAACAAGGACTGGTTGAGTTTACGAGATTTTTTATATACACGAAAAATGATGAAACACTCGATTTTAATGTCAAAGTTCCTATATATGCATGTCATTCCTCATGTCTAACACTTTCGAAACTCACGTGTAGGGAGATACTTATCGAGTACTCTAATCGAGTAATGCAGGTAGGGAAGACCCTTTTCGAACTATTCTCCGAGACACTAGGACTTGAACCAAGCTACTTGAATGACATACATTGTAGTGAAGGTCTCCAAATTTTAGGTCATTACTACCCTGCTTGCCCTCAACCACACCTAACTTTGGGCACCTCGGCACACACCGATAGTGACTTCTTAACTGTTCTATTGCAAGACCGCCTGGGCGGCCTACAAATCCGACACAACAATCAATGGTTCGACGTTCCTCCCACTCCAGGAGCTTTGGTGATCAACATAGGAGACCTTTTACAGGCAAGTTTCTCGGTTATATAGCAGATCATCTGTCTCATTTTGTGTCTCATCTTCCCGCTACTCTATGGACTAATGTCGGAAATTTCGATGTCATTCTACTAATGTGAGTGCATATTGTTTCAGCTGATAACAAATGACAAGTTTAAAAGTGTGGAGCACAGAGTACTTGCAAACGCGAAAGGTCCACGGATCTCAGTCGCGGCCTTCTTCACCACCGGTTATCAGGCAACGGGTAGAGTCTGCAGTCCCATCAGAGAACTACTCTCGGATTCAAACCCTGCAAGGTACCGAGAAACCACAGAGAAAGACTACGCGACTTTTTTCACTAACAAAGGCCTCGACGGAACCTCTGCGCTGCAACATTTTAGACTCTGATACTTTGTAAAATTGGATGTGACAAGCTATCGAGTCAAATGTTGTTGTTTGTAAAAATATACGTACAGTGATGCGGTTTGGTTGTTTGATTTCTATTTCAAGTTTTATACACGATGCGGTTGATAAAAACCTATGATAAATCACGATTACATAATTTAGTGAATCATTTTACTTTATTCTGTAAATTTGCATTTAGAGCATGTCAAACGTCCATAAATACGACAAAGTTGATAAGCCAAGAATCGAGATGAAAAATTATACCCGAAAGTTTTGATTTATTCAAATGAAAATAAAGTTGAATCAATCAATATCTACAATTCTACATATTTATTGTGCTTAGTCGTACATTGATCTCTTATATCCTTTAACTTGAGATCACAAAAAAAAAAACTTGTACGATCAGAAAACAATGGTTTCACCAAGTGAGGAACGTTTAGCACAATTGAAAGCTTTCGACGAAACAAAAACCGGCGTCAAAGGACTCGTTGACGCAGGCATTACAGCCATACCTCCCATCTTTGTCCACTCTTTCGACGAGCCTCCACCTTGCGAAACAAAAACTACCATTGCCTGTATCCCAACCATAGACATTAACGGTTTTGAGACTGACCCAAAACAGCGAGCCAATACGGTCAAACAGGTCCAAGACGCCATACAGACATGGGGATGTTTCCTAGTGGTGAACCATGGGATACCCTTGTCCCTTGGAAGTGCTGGAAGACATGTTGGAAGGTGTAAGACGGTTTTTCGAGCAAGATGATGAGGTTAAGAAGGGGTATTATTCAAGAGATTATTCGCCGAAAAAGCTGATATATAACTCGAACTTTGATCTGTTCAGCAGAAAGGCGACTAGTTGGAGGGATACTTTCTCTTGTTATATGGCTCCGGTGCCTCCTAATCCTGAAGACCTCCCTACAGTTTGCAGGTCGGTTTCTCATTCTCGTCTTAACATTGAAATCATAACTCAAAGATGTCGGAATTTTCAATTGGTAGTAATATGAGAAATAAAACCTCATAAAAGGTGAGAGATCTGTATAACTTATGTAAGAACTGTGAGAATTATGAAAGAAAATTATGCGTAATCGTCTATAGATGTTATTCACATGTGTAGGGAGATACTTGTGGAGTACTCGAATCAAGTAATGAAGCTCGGTAAGACGCTATTTGAACTGTTCTCGGAAGCACTAGGATTACCACCAAGCTATTTGAATGACATAGATTGTTCCCAAGGTCTCCATGTTTTAGGGCATTACTACCCTGCTTGCCCTCAACCACACCTCACTATGGGTACCCAACCCCATTCCGATAACGACTTCTTAACCGTCCTTTTGCAAGACTGCCTTGGTGGCCTCCAAATTCGACACGACAATCAATGGTTCGATGTTCCTCGCACACCCGGCGCTTTTGTGATTAACATAGGAGACCTTTTACAGGCAAGTTTTTGGTCACATAGCAGATCATCTGTCTCATTTTGTATCTCATTTGCTGATGTTCTCTTAGATTCTTACTGTCGATTCACTTTTAGGAGTAGTATGTTTGTGAACGACGTTGAGTTTTTGTTTCAGTTGATGACAAATGACAAGCTAAAAAGTGTGGAGCACAGAGTAGTGGCAAACACCAAAGGTCCGCGGATTTCAGTTGCCTCCTTCTTCACCACCAGTATTCTTCCATCGAATAGAGTTTACGGTCCCATCAAAGAACTACTCTCGGATTCAAACCCTGCAAGGTACCGAGAGACCACAGTGAAAGATTACACGACGTTCTACAGAAACAAAGGACTCGATGGCACCTCTGCACTTCAACATTTTAAAATCTGATACTTAACAAAGTATCGTGTCGAGGCCAACTATTGAGTCGAGTATGTTGTTTGTAAAAGACTTGCAGCGATGCAGTTTGGTTGTTTGATCTTGATTTCAGGTCTTCTCGACGATGCGTCAGTGGGATTCCTTCGACAGAATAAAGCGATTTCTGTTTTTGTCAGAATCGACCAGATAAAACTGGTTTTCATTCTTGCGTTATTTGTTTGTCTGTCGTATTTAGGTTCGACTTCCACCCTCTCATTTTAAAAAAGTTTATACATCAAATGAGAAAAAAAAATAATTTATGTCAAATTTTTTCGGAAATAGAGCATCATGAAAAAAAGCTCGATTGAAGGGCTTAGGACTTGTTCTCCGCAATTTTTTTTTTTTTTTCGTAATTATTCAAACACTTCAGATACCTTCATAAAAATTCAGGAATCTTATTATACCTTACACAACAACTACGAAGAGAACATGTCCTTAATTGTACTGAATCCATTCGACCAATTAGTTCACATTTTCCTTTTACGGTCATTTTTTAAGATAACTTTTTCGTTTTTAGATTACGTAGTTTTCGTTCATGGGAACGCGATTTTTGACTAACAAAGAACAAGTAGTCCCCCCACTAATAATCTACTCACAACTTCAATCATCAACCACAAGACATTTTAACTCTATATGATCTCTTTATCTTTGACTAGAGATTACAAGAAAACACTTCAAAACACACTCAAAAAAAACAATGGTTTCGCCAAGTAGTGAACGCTTAGCGCAATTGAAAGCCTTCGAGGACACGAAAACCGGTGTTAAAGGACTCGTCGACAAAGGCGTTACACTCGTACCATCCATCTTCATTGACTCGTCTAACGATCTTTCTTCACCCGAAACAAAAACTACCACCCTAAGTGTCCCAACCATAGACCTTAGCGACTTTGAGACCGACCCTAAACAAAGAGCCGACACTGTGAAATGCGTACGAGATGCCCTACAGACATGGGGATTTTTCCAAGTGGTGAACCATGGGATACCCTTGGATGTGTTGGAAGACATGTTGGATGGTGTAAGACGGTTTTACGAGCAAGACGATGAGGTTAAGAAGGGTTATTACACAAGAGATTACGCAGGAAAAATGTTTGCATATAACTCAAACTTTGATTTGTTTAGTGGAAAGACTACTAATTGGAGGGATACTTTCTCCTGTTTTATGGCTCCGACATGTCCTAAACCCGAAGAACTCCCTACAGTTTGCGGGTAATTTTTGCGCTTAATTTCAATTCAGTTTAATTTTTACGTTTAGGTAAATTCATTTTAGTCCAGTAATGAAAGAAGGATCAAGTTGAGTTTACGAGATTTTTTATATACACGAAAAATGATGAAACACTCGATTTTAATGTCAAAGTTCCTATATATGCATGTCATTTCTCATGTCTAACACTTTTGAAACTCACGTGTAGGGAGATACTTATCGAGTACTCTAATCGAGTAATGAAGCTCGGGAAGACCCTTTTCGAACTATTCTCCGAGATACTAGGACTTGAACCAAACTACTTGAATGACATACATTGTAGTGAAGGTCTCCAAATTTTAGGTCATTACTACCCTGCTTGCCCTCAACCACACCTAACTTTGGGCACCTCAGCACACACCGATAGTGACTTCTTAACCGTTCTATTGCAAGACTGCCTGGGCGGCCTACAAATCCGACACGACAATCAATGGTTCGACGTTCCTCCCACCCCAGGAGCTTTGGTGATCAATATAGGAGACCTTTTACAGGCAAGTTTCTCGGTTATATAGCAGATCATCTGTCTCATTTTGTATCTCATCTTCCCGCTACTCTATGGACTAATGTCTGAAATTTCGATGTCATTCTACTAATGTGAGTGCATATTGTTTCAGCTGATAACAAATGACAAGTTTAAAAGTGTGGAGCACAAAGTGCTTGCAAACGCGAAAGGTCCACGGATTTCAGTCGCGGCCTTCTTCACCACCGGTTATCAGGCAACGGGTAGAGTCTACGGTCCCATCAGAGAACTACTCTCGGATTCAAACCCTGCAAGGTACCGAGAAACCACACAGAAAGACTACGCGACTTTTTTCACTAACAAAGGCCTCGACGGAACCTCTGCGCTGCAACATTTTAGACTCTGATACTTCGTAAAATTGGATGTGACAAGCTATCGAGTCGAATCTTGTTGTTTGTAAAAATGTACGTACAGTGATGCGGTTTGGTTGTTTAGTTTGATTTCTATTTCAAGTTTTATACACAATGCGGTTGATAAAAACCTATGATAAATCACGATCACATAATTTAGTGAATCATTTTACTTTATTCTGTAAATTTGCATTTAGAGCATGTCAAACGTCCATAAATACGACAAAGTTGATAAGCCAAGAATCGAGATGAAAAATTATACCCGAAAGTTTTGATTTATTCAAATGAAAATAAAGTTGAATCAATCAATATCTACAATTCTACATATTTATTGTGCTTAGTCGTACATTGATCTCTTATATCCTTTAACTTGAGATCACAAAAAAAAAAACTTGTACGATCAGAAAACAATGGTTTCACCAAGTGAGGAACGTTTAGCACAATTGAAAGCTTTCGATTTAAACAAAACCGGCGTCAAAGGACTCGTTGACGCAGGCATTACAGCCATACCTCCCATCTTTGTCCACTCTTTCGACGAGCCTCCACCTTGCGAAACAAAAACTACCATTGCCTGTATCCCAACCATAGACATTAACGGTTTTGAGACTGACCCAAAACAGCGAGCCAATACGGTCAAACAGGTCCAAGACGCCATACAGACATGGGGATGTTTCCTAGTGGTGAACCATGGGATACCCTTGGAAGTGCTGGAAGACATGTTGGAAGGTGTAAGACGGTTTTTCGAGCAAGATGATGAGGTTAAGAAGGGGTATTATTCAAGAGATTATTCACTAAAAAGCTGATATATAACTTTCGAACTTTGATTTGTTTAGTGGAAAGGCGACTAGTTGGAGGGATACTTTCTCGTGTTATATGGCTCCGGTGGCTCCTAATCCTCAAGACCTTCCTACAGTTTGCAGTGCTCGGTTTCTCATTCTCGTCTTAACATTGAAATCATAACTCAAAGACGTCGTATTTTTCAATTGGTAGTAATCTGAGAAATAAAACCTCATAAAAGGTGAGAGATCCGTATAACTTATGAAAGAAAATTATGCCTAATCGTCTATAGATGTTATTTACATGTGTAGGGAGATACTTGTGGAGTACTCGAATCAAGTAATGAAGCTCGGTAAGACGCTATTTGAACTGTTCTCTAAGCACTAGGATTACCACCAAGCTATTTGAATGACATAGATTGTTCCCAAGGTCTCCAAGTTTTAGGGCATTACTACCCTGCTTGCCCTCAACCACACCTCACTATGGGTACCCAACCCCATTCCGATAACGACTTCTTAACCGTCCTTTTGCAAGACTGCCTTGGTGGCCTCCAAATTCGACACGACAATCAATGGTTCGATGTTCCTCGCACACCCGGCGCTTTTGTGATTAACATAGGAGACCTTTTACAGGCAAGTTTTTGGTCACATAGCAGATCATCGCTCCCATTTTCAGATCTCATTTCTTTGATGTTCTCTTAGATTCTTACTGTCGATTCACTTTTAGGAGTAGTATGTTTGTGAACGACGTTGAGTTTTTGTTTCAGCTGATGACAAATGACAAGCTTAAAAGCGTGGAGCACAGAGTAGTGGCAAACACCAAAGGTCCGCGAATTTCAATCGCATCCTTCTTCACCACCGTTGCGCTTCCAATCAATAGAGTTTACGGTCCCATCAAAGAACTACTCTCGGATTCAAACCCTGCAAGGTACCGCGAAACCACACTGAAAGATTACACGACTTTCTACAGGAACAAAGGACTCGATGGCACCTCTGCACTCCAACATTTTAAAATCTGATATGTACCAAAGTATCGTGTCAAGGTGTTGTTTTTAACTTACAATGACGCGGATTGGTTGTTTGATCTTGATTTCTCGACTCTAGGGTGCCTTCGGCAGAATAAATCGATTCTACGTTTGGTCTTAATCGACATGATAATTCTGGTTTAATTTTCATTCGATATTATTTGTTTATCATGTACAAGAACACGGTAATATTGCAATTTAGTTTTCGACACCCACCTACTTATTTTCGTAAGAGTAAAGAATCATAGAAATTCTATACTCATATGTAAAAAAATTTATCAAACGAGAACTTTTCATCAAATTGACGAAGAGAGCACGTCCTTAGTTGTATTGAACCTATTCACGTTTTCCTTTTTAGGTCATTTAGAAAGATTCATGAAACCAGGCCTTCGACAACACAAAAGCCGGTGTTAAAGGACTCGTCGACAAAGGCGTTACAGTCGGAGGACTACCACATAGTCCTCCGTAATTAAATAAGCCAAACTAATAAAATAATATTGACTTAAACTTTTGATTTCTTCAAGTCATAATAAAGTTTACTTAATTAATCAGTAATTCAAAGATCAACTAGGGTCTAAATTATAGTTTGTTCATCTCGTCTGAAAAAATACAAATATGTCAACGGAAAAATAATGATAAAAAAAAAAAATCATAGATATTTCGTAATTGATTTTAATAATGCCACTTTAGTAGTTTTCATGTGCTATTAATACAAACAAAATCAACTTGATCTACATAACCGTAAATATATTCTGTAATTCCAAATTCATAAAAAAATAAATTAAAAATGGCATCACAAAGTTGTGAACGTTTAGCAGAGTTGACTGCGTTCGACAACACCAAAATCGGTGTTAAAGGACTCGTCGACTCAGGTGTCACGACGGTGCCTTCTATTTTTATGCACACGGCCATTAACAATCTCCCACTGTCCAAAACAAGTACGACGACTACTACTTTAAGTGTCCCAACCATAGACCTTAAGGGTCTAGGGACCAACCCTAAACTAAGGGAAGACACGGTCAAACGTGTCCGAGATGCCCTACAAACATGGGGATTTTTCCAAGTGGTGAACCATGGGATACCCTTAGATATGTTGGAAGACATGTTGGAGGGTGTAAGACGGTTTTTCGAGCAAGATGATGAGGCTAAGAAAGAGTATTACTCGAGAGATTATGCACGTAAAAAGTTCACCTATAACACTAACTTCGATCTGTTTAGTGCAAAGGCCGCGAATTGGAGGGATACTATCTCTTGTTTTATGGCTCCTATACCGCCTACGCCTGAAGAACTCCCTACAGTTTGCAGGTATGTTTCTTCTTCCAGGTTATATTTCAGTTCAATTCAGCTCAGTTCAATAAAGTTTTGCCTTATTGTGGTGAACACATATAGTTATGTCTACAACTTTCGAAACTCACGTGTAGGGAAATATATATCGAGTACTCAAACCAAGTAATGAAGCTCGGGAAGATCCTATTCGAGCTTTTTTCTGAGACGCTAGGACTGCATCCGAGCTACTTGAATGACATACACTGCACCGAAGGTCTTCAAGTTGTGGGGCACTACTACCCCGCTTGCCCTCAACCGTCACTCACTTTGGGCAACTCACCACATGCCGATGCTTCCTTTGTAACTATTCTCTTACAAGATGACATCGGCGGCCTCCAAGTTCGACACGATGATCATTGGTTCGACGTTCCTCCCACCCCTGGAGCTCTTGTGATCAATTCAGGAGACCTTTTACAAGCAAGTCTTTTTTTTCGCAATCAAAGTTATATGAATTTTATGTCAGAAGTTATTCTAATGTCGTCGATGCATTGTTACAGTTGATAACAAATGACAAGTATAAAAGTATCGAGCACAGAGTACTGGCAAACACCAAAGGTCCGCGGGTTTCAGTGGCATCCTTCTTTACATCCAGTTCAGGGGCGATTTCAGACTTTTCGGACTGTGGGTGCCGATTAAACTTGACAAACGGGTTCGTCAGGTTATATGAATCGAGAAAAAATATCGGTGCGTGGTATAATACGAGTCGGATAAAAGTTAAAATCCGGATCAAAACAAGTTTTTAACGTCTTTTTTTTAGAATGATTTGGTAATATAGTGTTTTTTTAAAAAAAATAAAAAATATTAGAGTTTTGGGTCGGAAATAAAACTATTTATCCTTATGGAATGCATGTAGACTCGGATTTTTTAAGCCATAAAACACTATCGCGCGATACGTTTTACCTGATTAAATTAATTAAAAAAATGAGTCGTAGAACAAAACGCCATTTGAGGGGCGTTTTCAATGAACTAAATTATAAGACTACTTGAGATGGCGATTTTAAACGAAATAAAATAACAAGTGTAAATTAAAAGAAATTAAAGAAACAAAAAAACATCATTGCAAAATGAGTTTTCAAAATTAAGTTTCTCTTAAATTATAAGACTATGTTTATCTTGGTCTCAATAAAGTCTAAGTCTAGAAAAAAAAAATATATTAAATAATAGAAACTAAATGAATTGTTAAATTAAAACTAGGTAAAATAAATGTCTCATAAACTTTGTAAAATTGAAGTAAATTTAGACAGAAAAAAATTAAATATAATACAATAAATACTGACTTATTAATTATTAAAATGTAAGTGGTTTAATGGTAGTGGAGTTGATTTGTGAATTATTGGTCAGGGGTTCAAATCTCCTCCAATGCATATTTTTTTTTTTTTTTTTTTAAAAGACCTATTAATTTTTTCCCGAAAAAAGTGTGGGTGCCATGGCACCCATGGCACCCACGCTAAAAACGCCCATGATCCAGTTTCCAGCCAACGAACATAGTCCACGGTCCCATAAAAGAGTTACTCTCGGAATCTAACCCGACAAAGTACCGTGACACCACTGTTGCAGAGTTTACTACCGTCTTTATTAACAAAGGGCTTGGTGGCACTTCCGCGCTACAAGAGTTTATGCTCTGATACGAGCTGGCTTTCAACAATCAAGTTTCGGGTTTTTCGAGCAATAAACTCGAGTGTGACAATTCTACGAAATTATATTTATGTTGTTTGGTAATTTTATTTCCAATAAAAGTCTCAAAAGACAATGTAATACTTGTAGTTCACTTCATCGTGTTGAATCTCATGCTCATTTATGTTGGTTTGATAATCTTTTTGTTCATTGGACGTCATAGATAACTCATGAATGAAAATTATATCAAACCAATTAATTCGGTTCTATTCAATTGATCAGCTCTACTCAGTTATCAGTTTAGTTCAGTTCGATTTATCATTATATAGTCTCATATTAGTTTTTTTTTTTTTCAATTCATTTCCGTTAAATTATGAAAATAAGTTAAGCTAAAATCAATTCAATTCAGTTCAGTTCAGAAGATTTTAATTCTGTTTAGTTCAGGTCCAATATAATAAACCCAAAAACATGACATTAAACATTCGATAGGACTTAAAAACGCTAAGCCTTCATTTGGAGCTTTGCCTACTCAGTTAACAATCTCCCACTGTCCGAAACAAAAACAACTACCACCTTTAGTGTCACAACCATAGACCTTAAGGGCATTGAAATCGACCCTGAACGAAGAGCCAACACGGCCAAATGGGTCCGAGACGCCCTACAAACATGGGGAATTTTCCAAGTGATTAATCATGGGATACCTTTACATGTCCTTGATGAAACGATCGAGGATGTGAGACGGTTTTTCAAGCAAGACCACGAGGTTAAAAAGGGTTATTTCACAAGAGAATAAGTGGGGAAAAAGTTCACCCGTTGCTCAATTTTGGCCTGACGTGACCCGACCCTCTCTTAAAACGAGCTGCGCTGTGCCCAGGCCAGAAAATTCACAGCTGGCCTGCAGGGGGCCAGCCCGGGCCCGGCCCATGGATAAGTCTACATACACTATTTGCAATTTTGCATTGTACACACCATGTTTAAAAATTGCTGCCGACTAAAATGGTCTTTCTTGTCCATTATTTATTGTTCGGGACCCACCGTAACATATGAATACAACGTACTCCGTAGGACGTTTGAGGGCATTGTACTACTGTTAGGAGAATTAAGAGATTATGTGGGAAATTGGGGTTAATAATTAGGGTTAGTTGTAAGGTTTATATTTAATGTCTCTAGAAACTTCATTGAGTCCTATATAAATCACCATGTATTTGTATGGAACTCTCAAGCTTTTCCTAATAATTATCTTTCTCTCTTAATATATCATTTATATTTCTTAATATGGTATCAGAGCCTCGTTACTGAGGTCTCTAAATACGCTTCCGCTCTCTTGCCGGTGGGCGTTGCTCGCTCACCGGCAGGATCTTTCACAGTCTCGTTAAAGTTGATGTTAAAAAAAAAAAAAAAAAAAATCAATCAGATTTAATCTTAAAGACATAAAACGCACGAAATATAGGACTCAATGAAGTTTCTAGAGACATTCCGATAACGACTTCTTAACCACCCTGTTTGTCCTCAACCACACCACTGTCCACATTCCGATAACGACTTCTTAACCACCGGTATTAGATGTAGCGCTTTGTTTTCAGTCGACGACAAATCACAAACTGTTTGTTTTCAAAAAAAGAAAGACATGTTTGTTCGCGGCAAGGCGATTTTTGACCTCTAAGGCTACGATAAATCGACACGTACAACTACGTCGTCCCCTCCATTAATCAATCATTAAACCTTATCATCAACCATAAGACTTTTATAGAAAACACTAAGCTTCTACACACTTCAAAAAACACAAACACAAACAAAAAACAAAAAAAAAAAAAAAAAACGATAATGGTTTCACCAAATAGTGAACGTTTAGCACAATTGAAAGCCTTTGACGACACAAAATCCGGTGTTTAAGGACTCGTTGACAAAGGCGTTACCACTGTACTTTCCATCTTTATCGACTCTTCTAACGACATCCCCAAGTCTGTGCAAAGGATATTTTTTGAGTAAAAAAGGATAGTGTTTGAAATAATAATGAAAAATGTAGTATATAACTTGTATATGAAAAATCAATACGCATTGAAATTATGATAATCCTTCTGACCTCCCAAGTTAGCCCTTGAATGATAATTAAATCCAACCAATTAACTGGGTTCAATTTAATTGATCAACGCTACTCAAGTATCAGTTTAGTTCAGTTCGATTTATCATTATATTATACGAAGTATCATATTATTAGTTTTATTATTGTTTGTTTAATTATATAACGAGATATTCTATATGGTACCTTTTATTTTTTTGACTTTCTACACGGTACCCCCACACTTTCTAAAATATACATGGTACCATACCCCTAATTGTTGTCATTATCACTAAATGTACCTCTCAACTTTATTTTTGTCAATTAAACTCAGGTTTAGGTGTTAATTGATTACTTAGACGCGTAAACAAGTTTTTTATTTTTTTTAATCATTCCATGACAAAATGACCCTATTAGGCTTAATGTCCATCTTACACGTGATCATTTCGTAGTGAAACAATAAGTTTTTCGTCAATTTTCTTTTTTAGCTCATTTAACCGATATATATCAACCCAATAAATATTAGGATGAAGATGAATATTGAGCTTAATAGCATCCTTATGTCATGAGATAATAAATGAAAAGTTTGGACGCTTGGTTACAGATATCTTAGTATTGTTTATATATGATATTTTTTCTAATGAAATTTTTTAAAAAATTTCTACTCAGCATATCTTAGTATTGTTTATACTCCGTATATGTTACACACATAAAAATTAATAGACAAAAAAAATTAGATCGATAGTGATTGTATTAATTTGGAAGTTCTTAAATATTACGAATACAACTTTTCTTAACACCGCAAAAATTTATACATATACGTATAATTGTACGGTGTGCTCCCCCTAACCATAAATCCTGGGTAATTGACGGTTCGTTTTGTTTTCATTCGATGACAAATGGAGAAGCTAAATAGCGTGGAGCACATAGTATTGTCGAAAAATATCAAACGTTTAGGACATACATGTCTTACTCGTCCTACGTTATACACGAGATTTTTTTATAAATTTATAAATGAGAACGACTTAAGACAATTGATGAAGAGAACGTGTCCTAGGTTACATTGAACCTATTCCACCAACTAATTTACGTATTCCTCCTTTTAAGGTCATTCACAAAGATTATTTTTCCTTCACAAGAAGGCAATTTTTGACCTCTAATTATTCATGACACATTGACACATTGGACTTTTTCATACGAAATTATTTTTCGTTTACAAAGATATTATTTTAATTCAGTTATTTTATGAATATGTATATGGTTCAATCTTGAGTTAAAAGAAACTGACTCCTAAAAAAACATCGTTCTTGACTCGGTTCCCTATTTTTATACTCTTTGATGACAAGACTAATATTCTTTGATGACAATACTAGTACATATACGAGGATGATTTATTTGTTTTGTTCACTAAATCTACTCTTCATTAAGAAATATTATAGACCATCTATTACCAGGGTCACAAACAACGAGTTTTAAGCAGTTCATGAATTTTAAAATATACATATTTGAGTTTAGTTAAAATAAAACTTGCATGACCAACTAGCACAAACAAGTTGTCCCCTCACCCCCAATCATTAACCAATCATAAAGCCTTGCTAAGCATCCTTATCAAAGGGGAGTTTTTCTCTCCATTGTGGGACCCAAATTTTACTATTCTTTATTCTTCATTCTTACCTTTCCATTGCCAAAAACACATATATCCATGGATGAGTAATTCTCTCCACAATTTGAGTGGGGTCCACATGAATTTAAGGTAAAAAACAAGAAAATAAAATAAAGTGGGGACCCATCTCTACACAAAACTCTCCACAATTATGGAGAATATGCACTCTCTCCATAAAAATGGAGACATTCTCCATTAAGAGCATCTATATCAATGGAGAATTTTTCTCTTCATTGTAGGACCCAAATTCTACTCTCAACTATATTCTCTACATTTTTAAATATACTTATATCAATAGAGACATATATTTCTCTCCATAAATGGGACCTACTAACTTTTAATTTAAAAAATAAAAAGAAATCAATGACATGGACCCACTAATCTCTCCATAGAACTCTCCATGTTCATGGAGAAATAGTCAACTCTCCATTCAAATAGAGAGTTCTCCATTGATATACAAATCAAATTTTTAAATTTTTTCTCCATCCATCTTAATGGAGAGTTTTCTCTCCATTGATATGGATGCTCTAATATAGGGACCCTTTTTTAAATTTTCTCTCCATTTATTTCCATGGAGAATTTTTTCTCCATTGTTATGAATGCTCTAAGAATCTACTCAGAATACTCCCTAATTTAATCATTAATCAATCATAAAACTTCTTATGTGATGAATAACTCCCTAATTTAATAAGGTTTTACATTGAATGAGTTTACGAGTTTAAGTACTTTATAAATATATATTATAAGTCAAAAGATGGTTCCTCTCGTTAGTGATTGGTTTTGGGATAAAATATTCTTTAGTTTATAAAGTGTTCTCTTTTTTTGACGGGCGCGGCTCAGACAAACTCGATATATATTACCCTAAGGTTTAGTTTTAGTGCACAATATAACCAAAACTAGTTTAGTAATGCACGGTTTATTTAGTTTATTTATTTTTTAAAATGTAAAAATGTTTTACAGTCTAATTATGAGAGCAAATGAATAATATATACTTTGTAATATGTAATATGTAATTAATTCTAAAGGTGTGTTAGAGATATTGCATTATTGAAGGACACTGGTTAATCGAAAATTTCCGCAGGTAATTTTTATCATGTAATACCCGATTATTTATCTTATACTCAGTATAATATAAACATATTAATGAATGTGTGTACCAGAAAAATCCATTTTCTTAAAAAGATCGGTTGTATCTAAAATGTTTAAACGGTTATGTACAAAGTATAGTATAATAATAATAATAATAATAATAATAATAATAATAATAATAATAATAATAATAATAATAATAATAATAATAATAATTATAATAATATTATTATTATTATTATTATTATTATTATTATTATTATTATTATTATTATTTTTTATTTTTTTTTATTTTTTATTATAATATTATTCAATTTTTATTGATGTATAAACACAGTTTACATGAAATCATGGGAGCTAGAAACAAGTCGGGCCCCCACCCTCATACAAAGAAGCCAAGTCAGACAAAATGTAAATGACACTGAGCCCCGCCTTCACGGGAGGTAGGTTCAATCCGCTGAGCAAAGCCACGGCCCGAATCCACCTCCCCAACGTAGAAAGAGAATCCAGAGGAAACCATACCCACCGCCGCAGACACGTATCCTCGCATTTAGCACACTTACGCCGAGCCGCATCGGGCCGATAACCCGTCTGGACACGAACTCGGTAACCTAATCAAGGCCAAAGGCGAAGATCCCGTCAGGTCCACACAGACGTCCCGTCCCTTGTCCCAGGAGTAAAGCAGCAAATCTGCAGAACGAAGAGATCCACCGTGGCGATCAACAAGACCAACGTCAACCTCATTCCCAGCCGAAATGCCAGACGTGTAGCAGATGTCCAGTAACGTGTCACAGACAAGGTTATGCCAATGCTTAACACCCACAGTACCAGTACACGAGACCGCATGATCCCCATAAACGTCCTCAGCAAACACCCGAGAGCAGGCAGAGCAAGGCCTAGACGCCGTGAATAACGGAATACCCAACCGGTAACCAAGCACACACCGGTAAGTTCTGCCATTCATAGGCTGGCCAAGCCCGGAGATAGCACCGCCGCAACCACCTGGCGATGGGCCCCCTGCTGAGACCTCCATAAAGCGAGCTGCCGCGAGGAAAGCGAGAAGATAGAGTCCGCAGAACCAGCAACCTTCGCGAAATATATATCTCGCTGGGCCAGATAAGTTTAGTGGCGCTGATCTCACTAGGGTCGCGTGGAAAACGTAACCGCGATCTCTGTAAACCCCTGCAAGGCAACATCAAAAGCAGGACCAGAGGCCATAATACCGGACGGGCGCAGAAGCTGAGCCTGCAACTCTGCAGACTGCAAACGGGACGCCAGGAAAGCGTAATGTATAACGTCTCCCGCGGCATAAACCCCTAGCCCACCTAGCCGGAAAGGGAGCGTGGCAAGGCGCCACTGCCAGTCCCCAAAACCAGGCCCGCCCGCGGTGACAATACGTTCCAAGCTAGAACGTAACGCGGCATCAAACATAAGGTGAGCCTCCCCGAAGACACGCGGAGAACAAGTGCGAATAGTAAAATAAAGCTTTGACACACCCGTACAAGCTCTAAGCAGCAGCAACTCACACTGTGGGTCCTCGATCCTCGCAACCAAATCCATAAGCTCGATGGTCTTAGTCACTCTCTTCACCACATGCTCATTGCAAAAAGTAGGGCAAGTGCTTACCGGGCCTCCCAAAACAGAGACACCACGTAAAGGCCGAGCAACAGAAGGGGGGAAAACACCAGGTAACCGACCGGGATCCTCAATGTAGCAAAGACCTCCGTCTTATCAACATTAAGACGGAGACCAAAACCTGGGCCATCTGCCACGATCATATCCAGGACCTTCCCAACCACCAAAGTGTCCCCCACTATGGTACCATCATCCAAGTACCATGCGTGAAAACAGAGGTCAAACGAGTCCCGAATCTTGCACACTAACGGGTGCAAAACCAATGCAAACAGCAAAGGGCCTAAGGAACACCTCGCCGACCCCTGGCAAGAAAATAAGCTATGCGTCCCATAGAAAAGGCGGGCAGGGCTCGAGTAGCAAAACTCCACCCACCGGGAAAGGACAGGACAACGACGCCGAACCTCGAGCAACATGGTCGTACGATCAACCAGGTTGAACGCATTCTGGAAATCGACCAACAGCATAGACACCCCACCTCACCACCCCGGGCCTCAACAAGCCGGTTCAAGGCATGCAAGATAGCCTCTCCTCCACCGGACACACCAACCCCAAACTGTAGCCCCTCGAAATAACCAGCTAAAGACGGACCGACCAAAAAAGCACCGACCTTAGAGACCAAACGCCTCCAAACCGTGCCCACGGCTATCGGACGGACACCTCCTCCTGGCTTAACAAGCGGGGTGAGGGGGGCGCTAGCAATGTACTCACCAAGGAGCTGCGGACAACGTCCCTCAAGAAAAAGGTTAACCACCCTAGTAATAGAGGCGATCAACTCATCACAAACAGCTACTGCAGCGCCACCCAAACAATCTAAAAGGTGCTGAGCGCGAAGCCCATCCCTCCCACAAGAAGTGCCGCGCGGGAAACTCCGAACCAAGTCCAAAACAAACCAAGAGAAAGAAGCGTTTAAGGATGATTTCCGTGCAGAGGCGGCAAAGAGCGGATCTGGCAACCGGATGCTTCTTCCGCAAGGTCGCAGGGTGGTGGCCGCAGCTGCGGCGCAACCCCTGAGGAGGAAAGCACCAACAAAGAGCAAAGATAGTGCCCATCACAAACCTTTCACGCAAGATCGACGAGGCTAAGGACATCTGAAGCGATAACCTCCTCTCTAAAAGAAGGAGGTTCTTCGCTCAACTGCTCCTGCAGAAGCTGCAACCCACCACCAGGCACTCCCCAAACGCGAATAGCCCTGGAAATACTCTCCTCCTGCCGTTGACGCCGAACAGCCCCACGACACTCAAGATTACTCCGTGGAGTAAACACCTGAAGCAGACACAAGGGTAGAGCAACCAAACGAACCCAACAGGAGGGGTCACCGGGAGACCCCGCCACCTCATCCAGAGCCCCTATAAGAGCCCGAGCAAACCCAAGACGACACTTGGGAGGTATAGACTTCACAGTGCGCAATCCTAACGAAAGCAAACGATCGTTTACGATATAGACCATCGACCGCTCAACCTCATCACCAGATGAAGAAACCGACGGAGATGGAGCTGCAGGTCTCTGTAAACCATGGATGACAAAGGGAACTAGACCATCCCCCCCATCCGGAGGCTCGACGACGTCATCCTGACTATGCCGACATCTAGAGCGGACGGTTCGTGTTTTAAAACACACCCCACACAACCAAAGGCCCATCCGTCTCAAGACAATCTCAGTATTGGAGAAAACCGTCAAACTATGAGCGAGAGTATGACGCGTGAGCTCCAGAGCCGCAGGAGAACAATGCCTCTCCTGAAAATGTCGTTGCCAGGAGGCCTTAACAAGACCCCGACCCCCGCCATCCCGGCACTCATGTAGCCCCGAAAACGGACAATGAAACCGGACCAACTCGGTCATGGCAACGGAGAGACAAACAAAAACAAACAATAAAAACAAACACGAAGAACGCAGAACCCCGCAATCGAGCAAGCCCCCGAAAACAGAGCAAACCGCGCAAAACGAAACGTCGAACCCCACAAAAGCAGCCCCAACCAGATCAGCCCCAAAAACAGAGCACACACCAACCCGAGAACACACACCACCCCTGCAACGAGCCCTCCACCGAAACAGGCCACAACAACGCAACACCACCCCTGCCCCTCAAAACTACGGGCCAGATCAGCCAGGGGACGGCCGAACAGAGCACCGGTGGCCGGCGAACAAGACAGGAACAGAGGAAGCGGACCGCAACACTGAAGGGAGAGAAGATCGTGACAAGATGGTAATGCGCGGTGGAGAATGGTGTTGGAGACGACGAGGATCGTGATCGGGTTCGAGTTCGCGATCCTAGGATTAGGCCGCTATAACTATAATGGAGGACGGGAAAAGGGGTAAGGGAGGTTACCTGATGAATCCCGGCGACGGAAGGTGAATCCCGGCGGTGGAAGGTGGCCGCGGAAGGCAGGGGGAGTTAGGGCAAAAATCGCCCTATAGTCGCCCTACTCATAACGCTTATTATTACGCTTATTATTATTATTATTATTATTATTATTATTATTATTATTATTATTATTATTATTATTATTATTATTATTATTATTATTATTATTATTATTATTATTATAGGGGTACTAAAAAAATTTTAGTAACAATGTGGACAAGGGATTTTGATCCACGCGATGTTTTATTTCAAAAACACATTCATTTGAAAAGAGTCGCCACTAAATTTTTAGGTGAAATTTAGAAACCAATTTTAGAGAAAATGAGTTCGTGTGAGTTTACGTGTTAGGAAGTTTAAAAGAATTTCATTAATTTAACGCCTAACCCCGCCCGTTACAGTAACGGTCTCTACTAAGTAAAATCATGGCTATTACGAGTACACATGCGGATATGCAAACAGCGTTTTAATCCTAAACAAAATACATCCATTCTAGGTCGTTTTAATGCACATATAATTTCGTTGGAGTTATTTAACATGGGTTCATTTACTATTCTAGCAAACAAAGAAAAGGAGCAGAAATACTCACCGACAGCATAAGATAGATTAACAAACGTTAGCGGCAAACGAATAAAAATAATCAAATACGACTAGTATATAAACGAATACGAGCGACCAACACGAATAATTAAACATTGCACACAAGCATGAAGGAATAATAAACAAACACGACCAAACGTACAAACTAATAAACAAGTGTAGCTAGAGGACGTGCATACCTACGCAAATCAAACAAAACCCGGACAAACAAACAAACGACGTGTAAACTCATAATTAAATACAACTAATAAAAAAGTGTAGTTTAGAAGAAAAAACGTGCAGACTCAACACAAGTGAATGACCAAAAAAAAGTGAACAAACGTGCAAATAAACAAACATACATACGGGCTAACAAACGTGCAACTAAACGCAACAACTAACAAACATACAGACTGCTAATTCAAATGAACACGACTATGGGAAGTACTAACATATGTAAATGACGCAGTTGTAACTAAAATTCGACTAGTAGATTTGCAAACAAGGACCTAGCGGATGAAACAAGTAACATGAATACTCACAAATTACACAGGGGCTTAAATAATCAAGAGCGGCGAACAACTTAAACAAACACAAACGCATGACAGGACCACTTCTGAAACTAAACATGAACAAGATTTACTTATGTAACAGGCTAACGAGCAGATCAATTTAACAAGAAATTTCAAGTCGTATTACACAAGAGAACTACACATGTATACTTGGTGAACAAAGGGGCACGAAACACTCACACACGCATCACAATCACGCAAAGAATACAGGCCTAAAACGAACGATAGAAAACAATAACTACGATGATAAACCAAAGAGCGACAGAGAGTAATAAAAAAACAAAAGAACGATAAATTAACAAAATAAAAAGAGTATTTTGCACCCTCAACTTACATGTATCGTTGACCAAATATCCGAGTCGTGCTCGATAGTAAGATTTTATCCCGGGGGGCCGTCCGCGACGAAACATCTGCAACAACCGTAACTTTGAACCAATATCGACAATGATTTTCAAAAGCTTGTAACTTATTCGTTTCTCAACGAAATTTCGAACCGAAAGATGTTTTGGAATCGTGGTAAAGTGAACTTTAAGATCGTGTAAAGAAATCAGAGTGACTATGGTGTTTTCAACACGCAAAACGAAGCAAAAGAAGTGACAGCCGAATGAAAAGCTGAAGAAAAACGTGCTCTGTTTTTATACAGCAAATCTCGACTTCTTTGAGGCTTTTTAGGGCTTGTTTGTGACTTAGTATTGTGTATGTCTGTTGTATAATTCGTATGTCTGAAGGTTCATGGTGGGTGTGTATATATAGTGTTGATAAGTAGGGTTTTAAGAAAGGAAAAGTGCAGCTATCCCCCCTTCTTTGAGAGCTGCTAATCACGGCTTTCTTTAGGGTTTTTGGAGGGGTTTTCTTGTGGGTTAAGCAAGGGTAAATGAAGCATGTGGGTCAGGCAACGGGTCTTGGGTTGTGGGTATGGGTTTAGGCTCCAGGAAGACGGGTTTGGGCTGCTCAAAACAGAGCACGAAAAGGGGTTTGGAGCTGCCTTTGAACGGGTTTCTGGGCTGCTTTCTGGCCTGATTTGGTCGTGGCTCTTGGCTGGGTTTTGGCCTGGATACGAGCTTTGGTACATGGGGAAGGATGTGGGAAAAAAGGCCTTGAAATTCGTGTAGAAACGGGCTCAAAATCATTCTTAAAATCGAGCTTAAAACGAGCTTAAAACGAGCTGTTAAGAAAACGAATTCGTCGAATACGATTTTATAAACTGTTTTAAAAGTGAGAAACGACTTTTCAAGTCAAAATAAATGAATTTGTAAAAGCGACTTTTCAAGTCGAAATACTTTAAAATGATTTTTCAAATCAAAACGTCTTATTTTCAATAAAACATTATTTGCGATAAAAATTTGACAGAACTCATTAAACCAAAAATCCTTTGAATTAACAAATATTGTGTCGACAGCGCCCTGCTTACATCGCAATACGAACTCAAATAAATGGTGCGAAACACGTTGTCCTATCATCATAGGGTATTTGTCGGGTTTTCTATAAATTTCCATATCGACAGATACGGTATCTACAGAGCCCCCACTTTGACTAAGGCTTGACAGCGAAAGTCAAAGTAGACCTCGAGTCGATCGTAGAATCATAACTTGAGGGCCTTACGGGTCGCTTATGGTCCCTTAGACTGTGTATATAAGCTCACCACCATAAGAAGAAATCATACACGAAACTTGATTGCGGATGCCTTTATTTTCCTGGGCGTGGGTTGAGCCTTATCCTTAGGCGCCTACGATTCATTGTGAGAATCAAACCCGTATCGTAGTTCGAGCTCATTGGCTGTAGCTTTCTGCCGCCCAAAATGATATTTGTTTACTTTGATTAAGTAAAGCCAATATCTGCATTCTTTTAGGAAGTGTCACTTCTTTCAGCTTCTGCTAATATTTTTTTTATTTTGAGGATGTCATCCTGTCGTCGGGGTCTAAGGTGGATGACTTTAGAGCCCCCTGCTTGAGCGTTTCTGTTCAAACTTACACAAAACATGGTATACGACTAACAAATCATTGCACACAACTCACATAGTGAAATCTGCGCTTTTTGAAATAAAAAGAATGGATCGTCGATCCGAGCTGCGAATTTAATTTTGAAATGGGTCATCGACCTGCTTTTTAAACAGAAGGGATGGATCATCGATCCGAACCGAGAATATTAATTTGAAGATGGGTCTTCGACCCGCTTTTTAAACAAAAGGGATGGATCATCGATCCGAACTTTTAATTCGAAAAAATGGGTCTTCGACCTGCTTTTTAAACAAAAGGGATGGATCATCGATCCGAACTGCGCATTTTAATTTGGAAATGGGCCTTCGACCTGCTTTTTTTAAACCAAAGGGATGGATCATCGATCCGAACTGAGAATATTAATTTGGAAATGAGTCTTCGACCTACTTTTTAAACAAAAAGGATGGATCATCGATCCGAACTTTAAGTAGTGAGCTAAAATAGATATCGCGCTGGGAATGGGTTATCGACCCGAGCTAAAACCAACATTTGCGTCCTCGATTTGCATTTCAAATAGATACATGACGGATGGATCGATCTTAGAAGTTATTCAGAAATTTGTGTCCTCGACCTGTATTTTGAGATTAAAGAGTGGTGGGTCTTCGACCGAAAACCGTAAACATCTTTTGAAAATGGGTCGTCGACCCGCATCTTGGAAAGTGGATGAGTCATCGACTCGAATTATAAGCATCATTTGAAAATGGGTCTTCAACCCGCATCTTGAAAAGTGGATGGGTCATTGACCCGAACTATGTTCATCATTTGAAAACTAGGGCCATCAGCCCGTATTTTGAGGAAAAGGCGGATGGGTCATCGACCCGAACTATAATTGTCATTGAAAATTGGGGCCATCGACCTCGATTTTGAAAGAAAAGGTGGATGGGTCATCGACCCGAGCGGAACACAGCTTTTGAAAATGGGTCATCGACCCACATTTTGGAAAGTGGGTAGGTCATTGACTCGTATAGCAGATTTCATTTGAAAAATCGAAAGAGGTCATCGACCTGAATTTTGGATTTTGAGCACTTCGAATAATTCGGCCATTAACCTAGTTTAAACACATCGTTTTTAAAATTGGACTGCCGGTCCAACCTAGACTACAAAAATCACTTGAAAATTGACACGGAGTATTGGCTAGCATGCATCAAATCGAATTGGGTCCTCGACCCGCCTTGCAAACATCATTTTAAAACAATCAAGAAGAGTCATCGACTCTGAATGTAGACATCATTTAGAAATTGAAATGGGCCATCGGCCCGCAAGCATCATTTTGAAAATTGAAGTGAGTCATCGACCTGCATTTGAAATTTGACCTCGGATCATCGACCCAGACTTTGCAAAAAGGTTCTTGAAATGCCGGTTATTTTAAAATCGAAGCAAGGCTAAGTGTGCATGAAATACGACACGAATGTGACAAGAACGTGACACGAGCAACTGACATTTGAACGTTCGACCATGACCGACTCGACCTAAGACAACATTTCAAAGACGAGTAGACTAGTAACTATGCAGGGTCTTTTAGGGTGATTGACACGTGGTTTGAAATAGACGTGGGTTAATAGTATCATGTTCTCCCCCTAATCAAATTCTTTGTCGAGAAGCGAACTAACTGTCAAAGTAAACATCTTTGCCAATTCCCGTTAAGATAAAGATCATTTCAAGACTGGACAACTACTCATCAGAACCTTGATTCTCATCCCAATCTAAATCGAGCACTAAGACAGACTCAACAAAGGTTGCTTCATTTGGACTTTGTAAAGACCCGTAAAAAATTGACAAGATGACGAATTAGATGATGGGCGGTGGTGGATTGTATCCCATATTCTAAAGGATTGCCTACATATTCACGTGGAGCGAAATCAAATCCGATGTAGTTCGATCAAGGTGCATAAACATGGCATTTTTTTTTTTGTGTGTAACACTCGAAGGTTTCACCTAAGGTATCATGTTGTATCCTGTCCTAGCTTGTGAAGTACTGGCGGATCCCTCGTGGACCCTAAACGCTTGGGTGCAACTACATAAGCCAAAGATTCTCGGAACTCAAGACTGTGTCTCCATTACCGTTTTGAGAACAACTTAAAAAAAGAATTGATGGTGCTTTCTGACCGTTTAGGCTTCGCCTTTAACTTTTGACTTTGATCTTCGATCTCCGACGTCTTGCCACTCAAATTTTGTATTTTTGTATTCTTGTTTGCGTTTTTGAGAATAGGTCACACCCTTTGTGGCTTTTGCTAGATCTTACGGTGGGCGGTCGCATGTGGTCATATGTATATCACGCCAGACTCCTCTGACAAGTTCGTTTGCTTATTAGGCACGCGATCGAGTACACGGAGGGCGATCCATGAATATTCGTACCTTTGGTCGCGATCAAATTCATGACCACTATGGAGCTCCAAATTAATGGATCCTCTTCCAAAGGCAGAGGAGTAGTATACCACAAGTTGACTACCGGACCTTAGGTTTTTAGTTGTCGGAAACCCTTTTGTCTTTGCTTTTGTCTTGAGTTGGTGTTGCACCTTAGAATTGAATACGTATTTCTACCCCAGGGACACCCTTCGAGTGTGTTGTGCATTTTCGTCAGTTGGATTATGGAAGCAAATTAGAGACAAGATCAATTTCATTGATTTTGAGAAGGATTTAGAAATAATTGTGAAAAAACGAATCTTAGACTCAGCTCGGACATAAGACTTGAATATGAATTCTGACTCATAATCACCAACCTCGGCTTTGAACTTTTCTCCTTTCAGGAATTGATTCAGATGCTTGGTTTGAAAGTTATCCCACTTTTGCAACTTGATTTTGGCTTTAAGGAGGAGAATACGCGACTCAGGTTCAGAAATCGACATGGTTTCGACATTATTTGTAAATTGGTAAAGGTTTCATTTTATTTAACAACTCGGGATGCAAATGGACTGGACCAGACTAATCATGAAAAGACTCAGAGCTTAACGACATGGTCTACGACCTAATTATGCAAATGCATGCGACATATGGACTTGAAGACAGACTCACGATGGGGACTTAGACCTAACTAGATATGGACTCAAGTAAATAGCTCGTGTTTGGACCAATAAGTTTCTAAGGCTTATGCAAAACTTTCAAAAATAGCTCGGACGAGACGTTGTTGTGCCCTGACTCAAAACTAAAAATTGACATGCATGACCTGGGCCCAAGAGTAGGCCTAGGTGACCCAACTAGGTAAATCCTCTAAGACTTTTATATGGACTAGACTTACTATACACGACTTAGATTCCAACTAGACTCGACTCGATGCATTTCATGCTTACTCGGGACTTGAAAAAGAAACCTATTTTTGAAGTTGAGGTTTGAAATGAGCAGTACTTCGACTACAAGAAAAGCTTTGTGGTTCGAAATTTCAGTTTAACTTGGGCTAGATTTTAGCTTTGGAAAACTTCGTTTTGATTGGAAAAAATTCTATTCCCAAATGGGTAGCATTTCAAAAGCGTTCGAGATTATTCTAATCCTAAACGTATAGCATTTCAGCTTAAAAACTATTCTTTTTTCAAAAGACCGACGTAGTGTTAAAAATCGTTCGGGATTAATCTAATTCTAAACGGGAAGCATTTCAGCTTAAAAGGATTCTTTTTTCAAAAGAGTTAGTGTCGAAGATTGTTCGAGATTGTTCTAATCTTAAACGGATAGCATTTCAGCTATAAAAGGATCTTTTTTCAAAAGATAATTTTCTTTTAAAGAAAAAAAAGTTTTAGGATTTTCTAATCCTAACGAGGAGCATTTCAAATTAACAAAGGATCTTTTTCTAAAGACTTAGCGTCGGAGACTGTTCGAGATTATTCTAATCTTAAACGGATAGCATTTCGGCTATAAGAGGGTCTTTTTTCAAAAGATAATTTTTTTTTAAAAGAAAAAGAATGTTCTAGGATTTTCTAATCCTAACGAGGAGCATTTCAGCTAACAAAAGGATCTTTTTCTAAAGACTTAGCGTCGAAGACTGTTCGAGATTATTCTAATCTTAAACGGATAGCATTTCGGCCATAAAAGGATCTTTTTTCAAAAGATAATTTTCTTTTAAAGAAAAAAAAAAGTTTTAGGATTTTCTAATCCTAACGAGGAGCATTTCAGCTTAGAAAAGATCTTTTTTCAAAAGAGCTAATATCGAAAATTATTTAAGATTATTCTAATCCTAACGAGGAGCATTTCAGCTAAGAAAATATCCTTTTTCAAAAGAGCTAAACTCAGAAATTATTTAAGATTATTCTAATCCTAAGAGGAAAATTATTTAAGATTGTTCTAATCCTAAACGAGTAGCATTTCAGCTAAGAAAATATCCTTTTTCAAAAGAGCTAAACTCGGAAATTACTTAAGATTATTCTAATCCTAAGAGGAAAATTATTTAAGATTGTTCTAATCCTAAACGAGTAGCATTTCAGCTTGGAAGAGATCTTTTTTGAAAAGAGCTAATATCGAAAATTTGATTATTCTAATCCTACACGAATAGCATTTCAGCTAGAAATGGATCTTTTTTCAAAAGAGCTAAAATCGAAAATTATTTAAGATTATTCTAATCCTAAACGAATAACTTTTAGCTTGGAGGAGATCTTTTTTCAAAAGAGCTAACATCGGAAATCTTTTAAGATTATTCTAATCCTAAGAGGATGGCATTTCAGCCAAGAAAAGATCTTTTTTCAAAAGAGCTAATATTCAGAAAATATCTAAAATTATTCTAATTTTAGAAGGAAAGCATTTCAGCTTAAAAAAAAAAAATCTTTGTTTTTCGAAGGAGATAGTGTGGGAAAATATTTAAGATTATTCTAATCCTAAAAAAGAGAGCGTTTCAGCTAGGAATGAATCTTTTTTCAAAAGAGCTAATATCGGAAATCTTTTAAGATTATTCTGATCCTAAAAGAGTAGCATTTCTGCTAGGAGAAGATCTTTTTTCAAAAGAGCTAAAAATCGGAAATAATTTACGATTATTCTAATCCTAAAAGGAAAGCGTTTCAGCTTAGACAAAAATCTTTGTTTTTGCGGAAAAGAAAGTATTGGAAAATATTTAAGATTATTCTAATCCTAAACAGACAGCATTTCAGCTTAAGAAGTGATTTTTTTTTTTTTGAAAGAAAGCATTTCAGCTCGAATCAAAAATCTTTTTCAAATGAGGTAGGGTTGGAAAATATTTAAGATTATTCTAATCCTAAAAGACAGCATTTCAGCTTAAAGAATGATTTTTTAGAAGGAAAGCATTTCAGCTTAAGTCAAAAATCGTTTCAAAAGAGATATCGAAGATTATTCCAATCCTAAAAAGACAGCATTTCAGCTAAAAGAAATTTTTGGAAAATATTCGATTGAAAAGATGAGAGTTTTGACTAAAAAGGATTAAAAACATGGCTTTGGAATTCATAGAGCAATTAGTCATACGCAATTCAAGGATGCAATGCATGAACTAGACTATTCTAAGTCTCAAAAAGGGTCCATGCCAATGATCCCGCGCTGTTAGGTAACCTACGCAACCACCATAAGTTTGTAACTATATGGCGAAAGTGCGGTTGCTAACCTCGACGGAACCACCTTGATATTTAAATCAGACATAGTGAACGTCATTTCCCCAGCCTGAAATCGACCCAAGGGGAGAAATGGTTCGAATCCTAACAGTATGATGCATAAATAACATAAAAAAAGAGGTACTCTAAATAGCCATCGTTTTACTTTTCAAGCTTCACTGTCCCCAGCGGAGTCGCCAAATTGTGGACAAGGGATTTTGATCCACGCGATGTTTTATTTCAAAAACACATTCATTTGAAAAGAGTCGCCACTAAATTTTTAGGTGGAATTTAGAAACCAATTTTAGAGAAAATGAGTTCGTGTGAGTTTACGTGTTAGGAAGTTTAAAAGAATTTCATTAATTTAACGCCTAACCCCGCCCGTTACAGTAACGGTCTCTACTAAGTAAAATCATGGCTATTACGAGTACACATGCGGATATGCAAACAGCGTTTTAATCCTAAACAAAATACATCCATTCTAGGTCGTTTTAATGCACATATAATTTCGTCGGAGTTATTTAACATGGGTTCATTTACTATTCTAGCAAACAAAGAAAAGGAGCAGAAATACTCACCGACAGCATAAGATAGATTAACAAACGTTAGCGGCAAACGAATAAAAATAATCAAATACGACTAGTATATAAACGAATACGAGCGACCAACACGAATAATTAAACATTGCACACAAGCATGAAGGAATAATAAACAAACACGACCAAACGTACAAACTAATAAACAAGTGTAGCTAGAGGACGTGCATACCTACGCAAATCAAACAAAACCCGGACAAACAAACAAACGACGTGTATGTTGGAGTATGTGTCCTCCACAATAGTGCGATTACTTAATAAATCTCAATCAAGGAATACAAGGGGATAATCCTGTATTATTGTCAATTGATTAACGTAAATCAATAACGGTTGGCTGACTGGAGTTTGACGTTATTGTCGTGAGAACGGCGGTAATCAATTGATCCCTTTAAGTCACACCTATAGGAACGTACTCCAAATGTTTAAGCTAATTAATTGTATGAGATACGATTAGATTAGTGACTTGATAATCGACTAACGGTTAGTCAGTGTATTAATTTAGAGAGAAATCGAGTTGTGAACTCGAATGATTTAATTTTATATCGATAAAATTATTAGAGGATATGGGAATTAGTGATTAAACGTTAATTCACTAATTGTGTATATATTTTACTAATGAGATTAGTAAAAGTGCATTTTTAATATATGTGTAAGTGTACATGTATATTAAGGAAGAGTTTAATTAATTTACACTTTATTATATTAGATAATTAAGTGATAAATTATAAGTATTTGTGGGACAAATATTGAAAACAAAATGGACCCACAATAGCCCCTTTGGACCGTCCAAATTGAAGGGAGGAGGAATAAGATTCCTTCTTGTCCTATTCACTTTGTTTTCTTGTTAATTGTTTGGCATGCTTAAGATATAATCATTGTGCCTAATGCATGCTCTAACTTTTGTCCAAATCAAGATCAAAACTCTTCCCATGACTCTCCTTAAGTGGCCGAAATTTTGGTGTGTTGGGGACACTTGTTTTGCTTGTCTTTTGATAAAAACATAAGGCCATAGAATGACATATTCATTCATGCATTTTTCCCTAACCTCATCTCCTAACTTTCTCTCTAAAAGGCTCTCTCCAAATATAAGAAATAAGTTCTTATAACTTCAAAATACTACTAAGTGTTAGTAGTAACAATATTCACATATTATCAAGTATTCACTAGTGATTTCTAGATCAATATCATTAGTGAATTTGGTGTAGTTCTTTAGGTGCAACTAAGAGGAGGTTTCCTATTATGGAAACTCGGTTTTGGAGGATCATCCATATTGTTAGCTCAAGAAACAAATCTAGAAAGGAGTTCTAGATTTGTGCCCATTTTATTCCTTAAGAGAAGGTATAAATTTCTATAAACTTGTAACAAAGTATTTATGTAACCACATAGATCTTGCTCATCAAATTAGAGTAATTTGATTTACACTAATACTTGATTAGTGAATGGGATCCGATCCCTACAAGTGGTATCAGAGCCTAGGGTTGTGGTTACAAATTTATTTTGTTGTTTTTGGAGTTTTATGTATTTATTGAGAATAAATGACATAAAATCCGAAAATAGTGTTAAAAATGGTTTTAACACGAGATTTTTATAGCATGCAAATTTTCTGGTCTCATGAAGTTACTGGTCAAATTTCGTAATTTTTGGAATTTGTTTGCTAATTAAAATGATTTTTATACAAAACCGAGTCAAAAAGTGTGTTTTTGGCTAAAATAATTACTATAAATAGTTATAGTTGTAATCTGGTCACGAAATTTTTACACAGTGAAACTTGCTATTTATACTTTCTGCATGTAAATTTTCAAAGTCAGATCTTGAGTTTTGATTATTTATTCATTTATTTGATAAAAATCGGTATAAAGTGCATGTTAATGTTGAAAATATAGTAATATTTGTTTTCTGGACATAAATTTTATACCACTGTTTTTATACATTAAAAGGATGCTAAGGTATAAATTTGGGATTTTTCCTCACTGTTTTGGACGTTTTATTGATTTTATGAGATAAAATCGATGAAATCGTATGTTATTTGTTATAAAATAAATTCGTAAATTTTTCTGACCAAACTTTTCTTTTCTGATATTTTGGAAGTGTTCCAGAATATACAAAATTTTGTCAAAATAAAAATGGTTTTATTTTAATTTATTTTGATTTTATAAAGCTTTATTCATAAAAAGGTTATGATTAAAGTGCATCTAATTAGCAAATGACCATGTTTGTGAACTAAAATCACCATGAATTAGTGAAAACTAATTATGAGTGTTCTAAATCAGTTTAGAAGTTTTAGTTCAAGCTTAAAAGGTGTTTTAAGCATTATTGATTAATATGAGATTAATCGATTAAAATGAGATCGGTCTTGAAACGTATTAATGCGATTATTGTTTAGGGCGATTTTGGCATGTTTTATTTATAAGCTTTTCATTATGCATGTTTGGATGAATGTTTATTATTGAATGAATGTTTGTTCTTACTAGTATGGCCATAGTTTGTAATATTTTTACCGATATTACCCGTAATGAAAGGGAATATTGTGTGGGTTTGTAATTAAATGCGATCTCGCATCGCCGGTTTGTAATTTTAATAGTTTATTTCATTTATAAATGTATAATAGGGTTGCTATGTATTCATTTGTAAATTTATACTTGTAACTATTTGTAAACTGAAGACCGGCGATTTATCGAGATGGAGCCTTAGAAGTGTTCTAAAGCTTGCAAGGAGGAGACTTGGATGAGATCCATGTGAAGAGGGACCATAGGAGGTGGTTTCAATTTGTAACTCCTTGTATTTTAATTACTTTAGGTGGCCATACTAGGTTTACGCTTACGCTTACTTTTGCTTGTTTGATTGCTTATTTTCCGCACACATGCCAAAATCGCCATGCATGCCACGATATCCCACGTTGATTGTCGTTTTTAGGTCGCCATTCTTAAAATTAGTTCACTTATAAAGAATTTATATGACTAAAAATTGACAAGATCACCCACATTTTAACAAATGAATTGAGATTATGCCTTTCCAAATGTGGCGAGTATGAACCCCATGTTCGTGAGGACCTCATAGCGTGGAACCTTGTTACCATGGGTAAGTAGTGGGAGGAAGTCCCGTGCTAATTTGGTTTGGACTCAACCGAATAAGAGTTATTTGGGGCTAATCGATGCATTTTATAGAAAATCATCAACCAAGCATTCTAGTGTAGAATTAGTCAAGTGTTGACTTGTCGTCTTTATATAAAAGGAAACATGAGATGTCTAATTTTATATGAAAAACGAGTCTTGGAATCATTTATATAATTTCGTGGGAGATCGTTATATAAATGGACATTTGATTTAAAAATGAGTTTTAGCAAATGTCATTAATGTACAATGAATGTTAATTTCCTCATATTTGTTGTAGAATGATTTATTTGAAATCGCAATGACAACCTAAACTCCCGCACCCATTTTGGGTAATAGTTTCATGGTTAAGAACCGTGATGGATAAACGTATCCTAAAAGATGACGGTAGCAACCTTGTCGAATGGGATTCTACTATAAGCGGGCGCCATTTCAATCCGACAATGTGCTTAAATACCTTACCGAATAACCTCCCACCGAACCCGGACTTGGGGCCACCGTGGCGGCGCAAGCCGCGTACGATGAGCACCCAAAGGCTGACAATGACGTTAAAAGTGTTATTGATTTACGTTAATGTCACATTCTCTCAAACTTCGCTTCGTTACTCACTAAAGTGCATATGAGATATTCACTAGAGTGATGACGATGTGCTTCGACCTAGATAGCATGAAAGTGAATGAGATTGAGAGAAAAGATGTTCTTTCAATGAGATTGAAGAGCATAAACATTAGGGTCAAGAAAGGGAAGGGAGCTAATGAAGCTCGGTTCAAGGAAGATAAGGGTAAAAAAAGGCTATTGAGAATAGCAAGTCCAAACCCGGTCGTTGGAAACGCAATTGTCCCAAATTCTTGAAGGAAACGAATAATGGATGTGCGACATCCAAAGATATTGTTCCTTCTAGTCTTTATATGATTGACATAAATCATGCTTGCATTTCTACATGGGTATGAGATACCGGATGTGGATCTCACCTTTGCAATCACTTGCGAGGAATGAGAAAGCGTCACGAGCACTAGCTAGGGTGATGTAGACCTCGCATGGGTAATGGAGCTAGAGTAGCGGCCATTTCCGTGGGAACTTACGTGCTAAGCTACGGCTAGTGGTTTAGAGTTGTATTTGAATAACTGTTATTTTGTACCAACTCTAATCAAAAACATTATCTCCGTCTCCGTGATAGATGCGGAAGGCCTTTGTTTTATGATTAAGCACAACCGTTGTACTTTTTCATTTAATGAAATGGTTTATGATGAAACCATTTCAATTGGAGGTATTGATGTTTTGAATGATGTCAATGATGTTTATCATATAGAGAACAAGAAGCTCAAAACGAATGAATCAAACAAATCCTACCTTTGGCATTGTCGTTTAAGTCATATAAACGATAGACGCATAAAGAGACTTGTTGAGACCAAGGTTCTCAAACCATTTGATTGCGAATCATATGGTATATGCGAAGCTTGCCTTTTAGGGAAGATGACTCGTCAACCCTTTAGCGATAAAGGGACACGAGCAAGTGAGGTTTTAGGACTCATACATACCGATGTGTGTGGTCCATTAAACATCACCGCTAGAGGAGGATATCATTACTTCATTACTTTTACCGATGACTTAAGTAGATATGGTGATGTTTACTTAATAAGGCATAAAAGTAATGCTCTTGAGAAATTTAAAGAATTTCAAAATGAGGTTGAGAACCAATTGGATAAGAAGATAAAAGCACTACGATCGGATCGTGGTGGTGAATTGATAGCGTGTCGTTAAGCGCTACAAATTAATAATTTATAAACCTAGCTTAGCCTCAAAAATATAAACGATAGTAAAGGATAAGTAGGGTCGATCCCACGGAGAGATTGGAAAAACTCTAAATGTGATGATTTTATAAGTTAATTAACCTATAAATTAAAAGCGTTAGTCGTATTTATGATTTAGGGGGGTTTAAATTCTGGTTTCCTAAGCTTAAAATAATTAACAAAAGAATAAACTAACCTAACTAATATTTACACGCGACAGTCAAATTCCCCCACACTTAGCTTATTGTCGTCCTCGACAATGACAAACCGAGCTACTACAATTATCATTATACTTACCCTTATATGGACTTAAGAACGGTCAACGACAAACTTAAAATATATATTTCGAGATCATTTCTAACAAATCATATGAATTAACAGCGCATACAATGAAATTTCTCCTCCACTACAAACTATACAATCGATTAATTAAACAACATTACACATTTTAGACGCTTCTAAATTAAAAATCACGAATGAACTTTTCATCCTTCACAACTCGTTTTCATTCTCTTTCACCCCACACTTCAACTATTAGACGGTGGGTTTCAGCCAAATATTAAGGTCTCAAGGGAATGGGTTTACTTTCGGCACCTTGTATTACCACATCAGTGCGTGGATCGTTCTCCCGGTTACCTAAGGTGTACTCGATACCTCCTCACTTTTTATTCTATTTTTTTCCTTTTTTCATTCATCAACTTTTTTTCTGATTTTTTTTCTCTGCCCTTTTTTTTTTTTTCAAAATATCCGTCCTGTGACCCATGTAGCGAGCCTCAACCGATGGATCCCGTCCAACCGGACAAGTCATCAGGCATTCTCCCAATAGCTAAGATTGGGTTCCCCTCGGGCTAAGAACTCGAATCACAAGACAGACAATTACGCTCTTTTGAGGTCGAGTAATCTCCCTGTCGGTCCATTAAAGGAGTCACCACGAAAGTAAATAATTAAGCACAAGACCGGCTTACACACCACACTACTAAAAAGTCAACAATGGGGTTAAGATCGTTAAACGAGTGCTATTCTTTATTATTCATTCATAATTCAAATTTAAAAGAGAACTAAAATACATAATGTTAAGAAATTAATCAACTCAAGTTTAAATAGGGAGGAAAAATCTATGCATTTGCTACTTTAAAATTTATAAGTTCTCACTTTATTTCCGAAAAACAATTCAGTTCGAGTTTGTCGTCGACTCATTTCTTAGTCTAAAAATTCATTCAATGGTTATATAAATCATGCTCAAATATTCTGAACCCTTGCACCTGTATCCATTATGTCTGGCTGATTCTTAGCAATCAATAATCGTAGATCATAAGCCTCATTACCAAATACACTAAAATGTCCAGCAATTAGTATTTGTTAGAATATCTTATATCACCATGAAATTTGGGCCGTGCAACACAACAACAAAGCACACAGACCAACCCAATCGTACACTGCAGCAAAAATTTCAATTTCAGCCTAATTTTACGATTTCTTTCAAGGTTTATCTTGCCTCTCCCCCACACTTACTCTTGACATTGTCCTCAATGGCAACTCAACATCTAAATATATAAAATCAATGCATATAAAACAAAACGAGAGGGAAAGAAGGCACTTAGCTGATTATTTGTCGACAGGCAGGTAGAGGCAATAAAGCGGTGAAGCGGCGCTTGGTCGATTATGATGACTCAAAGTGTAACAGCAGTTGTTCCAATTGCTCGTATAAATAATTTGAAACTTGGCAGTAGCTCGTAATAGTAATTCAAGCGCTAAACTCCTTAATCTGTATCATTGAACACGTCCATCTCACCATAAAACTATCAGTCCGAGCCATGTGAACTTATATTACAGCCTGCAAAACATATGACTCGGCCAAGACAAGTGAAATCTGACAGAAGCGAAATAAACCATAATAATAATGAGCAGATTTGAAATACGAGCTGATTTGTTTTTATTTTCTAATTTTCTAATTTTTTTGTATTTTTGATTTTTCTGATTTTTTTGTGGCCGACACTATAAACATCCCCCTACAAAGGCTCCGAACTCGGGGAGGCACTTAAGCCGACTCGACTCGTAAAGGTAAAACAAACAAAACAGAAAAAAATAGAAACATACATAAAAAGAATAATACATTCATGACTAATATAGAATACGCTTGGGTTGCCTCCCAAGTAGCGCCTTATTTAGGGTCGTGGCACGACGTAACTCAGTCCCCTCGTCACACGGTTTTAGAACTCTCAGAAGGATTAGGTAGGGGTTGAGAAGGTAGAGAACCAGAAAGTTTAGACTCTATATTACTTAAAGACGTGCACATTTGACTTATTTGAGTGTCTAATTGTCGCAAGTGAGCATCAGTTTTCTGTTGGTATTGAATTCCTTGCGAATGAACCTGTCCAATTTGGGTAGTGAGCTGTTTTAACGTATCCTCCAACGCAGGACTGATTTGTGGATTTTGGACAGCATTATTAGAACTAAACTGTTTAGGCGCACCATAAGATTGGTTAGAATTAGGTGGTCCATACCGTAAATTCGGATTATCCCTCCATCCCTCATTATAAGTAGAAGAATACGGGTCATATTTCCTAGGGTAGGAATTAGGAAAACCATTCACAGCATTCACATTTTCACTACGCACACCATCACTCATAACATGACACAAATTAGCGTGAGGATTATTAGAGACAAGTTTAGACATTAAGGTGGTTAAATTAGCAATTTGTTGTGAATTTTCTTGTAACTCGCTTCTGATAGCACTCAAGTCTACCCCACTAACTCCTCTTACATCGTCTCGTGAGCTATATTGCTGAGAATTAAGAGCCATATTATCGATTAGTTCCCTAGCAGCCCTAGCAGTTTTATTCATTAACACTCCACCACTCGCAGCATCAATTATACTCTTATCTTTAAGTGACAGACCATCATAAAAATATTGAATTAACAACTCATCGCTTATTTGATGTTGTGGACACGAAGCACATAATCTATTAAAACGTTCACGATATTCATATAAAGATTCATCAGTCTTCTGCTTAATACCACAAATTTCCTTCCTAATAGCTCCGATTCTACTAGCAGGTAAGAATTTCTCAAGAAAAGCACTTTCTAACAAAGCCCAAGACGTAATAGAACCAGCAGGTAAATAATAAAGCCAATCTTTAGCAGCATCGAGTAAAGAAAAAGGAAAAGCACGCATTTTAATTTGATCCTGATCGACACCATCAAGTTGCATACTCGAACACACAACAATAAATTCTTGTAAATGACGCTGTGGATTTTCATTAGCACGACCAGAAAACTTAGGTAAAAGATTGATAAAACCTGAGTTTAGTTTGAGTGGCCTCTCCAAATCAGGGAAGACGATGCTCAAAGGCTGCGCTCCCAAAGTAGGTGCTGATAACTCACGTAAAGTCCTCTCTCTAGCCATTTCTTCTTCCGCAAATAGAAGCTCCAAGTATAACTTTTCTTCTTGCTGTTTTTCTCGAGCTTCCTTCCTTAATCTACGAGCAGTACGTTCAACTTCAGAATCGTAGTTAACAGGCTGTCTCGAACTCCGTGTATTGTGCATAAGCCTGTAACATGTATTAAAACAAGTATCAGTTGCATCTAAATTTAATACGTTAATTGAAAAAACAAAAATAAAAAACAGTGAAACATATACATTAAGCATGCTTAAAATCACTACTAAAAGCTAGAGTAATCCTACAAGTCAGTTAGCTGTTAAAGCTTACACAATAATAATAAGACAACTTATAGACTACGATAAGATAAGTAAAAACAGAACGAGATAAGTCAAGCTAAAAACATGCAAAAACGGTCACAGAACACGTCATAAACTTGATTCACTCGACCTAAAAAGCCAAATAAAAAAAAATACAGCAATGACTATATCACAAATTAGTTTAAATTTTATCACACAAATTATTATTTTACGCCAAATCTCCCCGGCAACGGCGCCAAAATTTGATAGCGTGTCGTTAAGCGCTACAAATTAATAATTTATAAACCTAGCTTAGCCTCAAAAATATAAACGATAGTAAAGGATAAGTAGGGTCGATCCCACGGAGAGATTGGAAAAACTCTAAATGTGATGATTTTATAAGTTAATTAACCTATAAATTAAAAGCGTTAGTCGTATTTATGATTTAGGGGGGTTTAAATTCTGGTTTCCTAAGCTTAAAATAATTAACAAAAGAATAAACTAACCTAACTAATATTTACACGCTGATACCAAATACCCACAATTTAAGCTCAGATTTCATATAGGTAATTCTAGCTCGTTGATCGACAACAAATTGTTTCGATTTCAAAGCGATTAATGGATTAATCATGAGATTAAGATAGCAAAACCTCCCTATCCTCTCTTAGATTACAATTAACCTGAACTAGGCCGAGATTAATTCTTAACTAATCAATTTAGCAGCATTACTGAACAAAGAAGACATCATTAACCCAATTAATTCTCAAGTGTCGTCAATACTTAAGCCTTAACCGATCACGTTTTACCCTAATCCAAACTAAACTCAATTCGCAGATTTCAGTTTAAATTAGTTGCTACTTATATTATGCAATTTGAACTAGGCCAAAATCACACAAATAGCAGTCAATTCAATAATCAATCACAATAAGATAGCAAATTATGAATAAAAATCGAATCTTTATAATAAAACCAGTAAAACGAGAACACTAATCAACTTCAAAATCAACTCAACTCGAAATCAGTTTACAAAACTAAAATTAATCAACAAATTCGAACCGTAATTAGATACAAGAGAGTAAAGAGAACTTAATTTCAGCCCGGAACTTGCAAACTCGAATTTCGGATGTCGCACCTCCACAAGAGCTCCAAATTCGCCCTTACCCGATCGTGTACTAGGACGACGACCAAGCACTGTCTCCTACTACACGCTTAACGACACGCTTTAATGTTTTGACTAGAATGAGTCGACGACAAACTCGAATTGAATTGTTTTTTTTGGAAAAAATTGAGAAGTTATAATCTTTTAAAGTAGCAAATGCGTGAATTTTTCCTCCCTATTTAAACTTGAGTTGATTAATTTCTTAACATTATATATTTTAGTTCTCTTTTAAATTTGAATTATGAATGAATAATAAAGAATAGCGCTCGTCTAACGATCTTAACCCCATTTTTGACTTATTAGTAGTGTGGTGTGTAAGCCGGTCTTGTGCTTAATTATTTACTTTCGTGGTGACTCCTTTAATGGACCGACAGGGAGATTACTCGACCTCAAAAGAGCGTAATTGTCTGTCTTGTGATTCGAGTTCTTAGCCCGAGGGGAACCCAATCTTAGCTATTGGGAGAATGCCTGATGACTTGTCCGGTTGGACGGGATCCATCGGTTGAGGCTCGCTACATGGGTCACAGGACGGATATCTTAGAAAAGAAAAAAAGCAGAAAAAAAAAAAAAAAAAAAAAAAAAATCAGAAAAAAAGAAAGAAAGAAAAAATATTGTGAGGAGGTATCGAGTACACCTTAGGTAACCGGGAGAACGATCCACGCACTGATGTGGTAATACAAGGTGCCGAAAGTAAACCCCTTCCCCTATAGACCTTAATATTTGGCTGAAACCCACCGTCTATTTGTTGATATGTGGGGTGAAAGGTAGTGAAATCGAGTTGTGAAGGATGAAAAGTTCATTCGTGATTTTTAATTTAAAAGCGTCTGAAATCTGTAATGTTGTTTAATTAGTCGATTTTATAGTTTGTAGTGGAGGAGAAATTTCATTGTATGCGCTGCTAATTCATATGCTCTATTATCGATGTTTTCAAAAATATATTTTAAGTTTGTCGTTGACCGTTCTTAAGTCATTATAAGGTTGAGTATGATAATTTTTATTAGCTCGGTTTATCATTGTCGAGGACGACAATAAGCTAAGTGTGGGGGAATTTGATAAGTGCGTAAATGTGTATATTTTTACTATATAATTTTACACTTTTTGAGTCGTCTTTTATTTTATTCGAGCTATATTTATATATTTTTGTAAAATTAGATTTATAATGAGTTAAATATTATTTTGTTATAAATTACGGAGTAATACATTATAATCCGTTTTAAGTGTCAGGGACTTGTCGGGAATTAAAAAGGGACCAAAGAGCGATGAGAAATCAAGAAAATTAATTAATAAAAGAAGTAGAAGTGGGAGTGGAGCACGTGCAACAAATTGACCAAGGAGCAAAATTAGAAGAGTAAAGAAAGCGTGAACTCCTTGAGATTACTCGTACACAAAAACAACGAAACAACGCAAAGAAAGTACAGGAGTATCGGCCTCCTTCATCTTCCAAGTTCAATCTTCTTTCCAAATTACAACCAAAATCTATCTATTTTCCATATGATTCTACAGATTTTTATCCTCAAATCTTTCCAAAATTCATCGAGAAAATACCCCCAAAATCCTATATAAACCCACCGATTGTACATGAAAAGAAAGGCGAGGAGGAAAATACGGATTGTCTGAGAGAAATTGTGGCGAATTTGGTGGCGATTTGAGACCTACTTGGGTCGGAGAGTAGTAGGAGGCAGTGCTTGGTCGTCGCCCTAGTACGATCGGGTGAAGCGAATTTGGAGCTCTTGTGGAGGTGCGACATCAAAGTCGAGTTTGCAAGTTAGGGCTAAAATTAAGTTCTCTTTACTCTCTTGTATCTAATTACGGTTCAATTTGTTGATTAATTTTAGTTTTGTAAACCGATTTGAGTTGAGTTGATTTTGAAGTTGATTAGTGTTCTTGTTTCTTGATTTTATTATAAAGATTCGATTTTTATTCATAATTTGCTATCTTATTGTGAGTGATTATTGAATTGAGCGCTATTTGTGTGATTTTGGCCTAGTTGAATTGCATAATATAAGTAGCAACTAATTTAAATCGAAATCTGCGAATTGAGTTTAGTTTGGATTAGGGTAAGCGTGATCGATTAAGGCTTGAGTATTGGCGACACTTGAGAATTAATTGGGTTAATGATGTCTTCTTTGTTCGAATCTTTGCTAAATTGATTAGTTAAGAATTAATCTCGGCCTAGTTCAGTTAATTGTAATCTAAGAGAGGATAGGGAGGTTTTGCTATCTTAATCTCATGATTAATCCATTAATCGCTTTGAAATCGAAACAATTTGTTGTCAGTCAACGAGCTAGAATTACCTATATGAAATACGAGCTTAAATTGTGGGTATTTGACTGTCGCGTGTAAATATTAGTTAGGTTAGTTTATTCTTTTGTTAATTATTTTAAGCTTAGGAAACCAGAATTTAAACCCCCCTAAATCATAAATACGACTAACGCTTTTAATTTATAGGTTAATTAACTTATAAAATCATCACATTTAGAGTTTTTCCAATCTCTCCGTGGGATCGACCCTACTTATCCTTTACTATCGTTTATATTTTTGAGGCTAAGCTAGGTTTATAAATTATTAATTTGTAGCGCTTAACGACACGCTAAATAATTTATAAACCTAGCTTAGCCTCAAAAATATAAACGATAGTAAAGGATAAGTAGGGTCGATCCCACGGAGAGATTGGAAAAACTCTAAATGTGATGATTTTATAAGTTAATTAACCTATAAATTAAAAGCGTTAGTCGTATTTATGATTTAGGGGGGTTTAAATTCTGGTTTCCTAAGCTTAAAATAATTAACAAAAGAATAAACTAACCTAACTAATATTTACACGCGACAGTCAAATACCCACAATTTAAGCTCGTATTTCATATAGGTAATTCTAGCTCGTTGACTGACAACAAATTGTTTCGATTTCAAAGCGATTAATGGATTAACTGCGGAGATTAAGATAGCAAAACCTCCCTATCCTCTCTTAGATTACAATTAACCTGAACTAGGCCGAGATTAATTCTTAACTAATCAATTTAGCAGCATTACTGAACAAAGAAGACATCATTAACCCAATTAATTCTCAAGTGTCGTCAATACTCAAGCCTTAACTGATCACGTTTTACCCTAATCCAAACTAAACTCAATTCGCAGATTTCAGTTTAAATTAGTTGCTACTTATATTATGCAATTCGAACTAGGCCAAAATCACACAAATAGCAGTCAATTCAATAATCACTCACAATAAGATAGCAAATTATGAATAAAAATCGAATCTTTATAATAAAATCAGTAAAACAAGAACACTAATCAACTTCAAAATCAACTCAACTCGAAATCAGTTTACAAAACTAAAATTAATCAACAAATTCGAACCGTAATTAGATACAAGAGAGTAAAGAGAACTTAATTTTAGCCCGGAACTTGCAAACTCGAATTTCGGATGTCGCACCTCCACAAGAGCTCCAAATTCGCCCTTACCCGATCGTGTACTAGGACGACGACCAAGCACTGTCTCCTACTACTCTCCCGACCCAAGTAGGTCTCAAATCGTCACTCAAATTCGCTCAATTTCTCTGTATTAATCGGGTATTTTCCTCCTTCTCTTCCATGAAAATCGTGGGTATATATATACTGATTTTTGGGATAATCTTTCCGATAAATTTTGGAAATATTCGGGATTAAAAATCTGTAGAAGATGGAAAGTCGATAGATTTTGAGATTGGAAATCAAATAGAAATTGGAAAGGGGATGAATCGTGTTCATCGTGCTTCACTTCGTGTATTGCGTTGTTGCTGCTAGTGTATTTGATAAAATGGTAGTGGTCTCTCTTTGCTCTTCTTTTCTTATTTTTCTTTTGATTTGCACGTGGGTTTTGTAGCCCACTTACCACCTCTTCATTATTTGATTTAGTCGTGTCTTGTGTTGGTCCTGCTATTATCATTCTCGGACATACCTACAGACAAATACGGAGTATAAAGTATTAAATTATCATTAAATAATATTTAACTCATTATAAATCTAATTTTACAAAAATATATAAACGTAGCTCAAATAAATAAAAGACGACTCTAAAAGTGTACAATTATATAGTAAAAATGTATACAATTACGCACTTATCATGAATATCTAAGTAATGAGTTTGATTCACATCTTAAGAATTGTGATAGAGTATCACAATGGACTCCTCCGGGCACACCACTGTTGAATGGTGTTGCAGAAAGGAGAAACCGAACCTTATGAGATATGGTTCGGTCTATGATGAGTCAAAGTGAGCTTCCTGAATCGTTTTGGGGCTTTGCACTATTGTTTGCCGCATTCTCACTAAATCGAAGTCCGACTAAAGCAGCCAACAAGACTCCATATGAGATATGGACGGGAACGGTTCCCTATTTGTAGGTTATCCTAAGGAAACCTGTGGCTATTACTTCTACAACCCTCATGAGAACAAAGTGTTTGTGGCTCATGATGCTGTCTTTCTAGAAAATGAATAAATTTCTACAAGACAGAGTGGGAGAAAATTTGAACTTGATGAAGTTCAAGAGCCACAAACCGAAGCAGAAGATGAGGAACCCGCTCCCTCGTTTTCTGACACGGTAGTAATCCCTAGGAGGTCAGGAAGAATTAGTTCTTCCTCCTGACCGCTACCTCAGTAACATCGAGGAGGAGGGTGATTTGTTGTTATTCGAAAACAACGAACCCTCAACCTACAAGGCGGCTGTTAGTAGTCCTAACTCCGAACAATGGCTTGAGGCCATGAAATCCGAAATGGATTGTATGTACGAGAACCAAGTTTGGGACTTGGTAGATTTACGAAGGAGTGAGACCCTTTTAGTGTAAATGGATATTCAAAATCAAACTCGGCATAGATAAACATATAGATGTTTACAAAGCTAAATTGGTGGCAAAGGACTTTACACAAGTCCAGGGTATTCATTATGATGAAACCTTTGCACCAATTGCAATGCTTTGATCCATAAAGATAATCTTAACGATTGCCGCATTTCATGACTATGGAATATGGCAAATGGATGTAAAAACCGCCTTCTTGAATGAGATTCTAGAAGAGGAAGTGTACATGACACAACCTGAAGGTTTTGTAGATACATCCAACCCTAAGAAAGTATGCACGCTTAAGAGATCCATTTATGGTCTTAAGCAAGCATCGAGGAGTTGGATTCATAGATTCGATCATGTTATAAAACAAAAGGGTTTCACTCGAAGTACCGAGGAACCTTGTTTATACATGAAGTTTAGTGGGAGTAAAGTAACCTTCCTTGTTTTGTATGTGGATTACATACTACTAATTGGAAATGATATTCCAAGTTTGAATTCGGTAAAGGTGGAATTGGGAAACCATTTCCAAATGAAGGACTTGGGAGAGGCACAACGCATCTTGGGTATCCGGATCTATAGAGATAGATCCAAGAAGATACTAGCATTAAGTCGAGAAACTTATGTCGATAAGATTCTTGATAGGTTCAATATGAAAGACTTCAAGAGAGGCTTTCTTCCAATGAGTGTAGGAATAGCGTTGAAGAAATCTCAACGTCCTACGACTCCTGCGGAAATTGAACGCATGAAATTGATCGCTTTTGCTTCCGCTGTTGGATCAATCATGTATGCTATGATGTGCACTCGTCCCGATGTCGCTTTCGCTTTGAGCATGACGAGCCGGTATCAAGCTAATCCCGGTGAGAGTCATTGGATATTGTAAAGAACATCCTTAAGTACTTGAGAAGAACTAAGGATTCGATCTTAGAGTATGGAGGAGAACTTGAGCTGCGTGTAAAGGGTTACACGGATACAAGTTTCCAAACCGATGGGGATAATTTGAAATCCCAATCCGGCTATGTCTTTATGTTGAATGGGGGTGCTATTTGCTGAAAAAGTTTTAAGCAAAGTGTCATTGTGGATTCTACAACAGAAGCTATATATTTAGCAGCTTAGGAAGCCGCTAAGGAAGCTATATGGATTCGGCAGTTCTTGGATGGACTAAGAGTAGTCCCTAGTGTCCAGATCCAATCACTATTTATTGTGATAATAGTGGGGCTATCTTTCATGCAAAGGAGCCCAAGTCTAGTATCAAGTCTAGACACGTTTTGAGGAAATACCATGTTATACGAGATAATGTGGAAAGAAAGGAAATAGATATGTGTAAGGTTGGGACAGACGATGAGATCGCTGATCCTTTAACCAAGCCTCTTTCGAGGACTAAGCATGACGCTCACACCGCCTCTATGGGGTTGAGTCGTATGCCTGATTTCCTTTAGTTTTTGAGATATGTAATGGATAAAGTATCCTATTACATATATGAAAATAACATTCATTGTTTAGAGTATATATTTACTCTTTTAAGTCATTATGAATGCATACTTTGTTTGTCCGAATAGTTGTGTGACAACATTGAACATATTCAAGTGAACGGTATAAACTAAGTATCTGGTCCCTAGTCTCTCATATGAGGTGACGTCTTGGAGAGACTAGATTGCAAGTCGTTCGATGGTGGGTTCAACACCATGGGGTCATAGTGATGACTGCTCGTTTGCATAGACAGACTGTGAAACACTCTGTCGGACAGTGACGCTTATAGAATTCCTTTTCAATGAGATTGAAACCTGGTCGTGGTGGGAATTCTATAGTATTCCTTTGAGTCGATTCTTTGGTGGGCTGATTATGCAGTCGGTGCGGTTTAAAGTGACTTTCATTTTGTCCTAAGCCATGCCGTGAAAGGGGTTATAAGGGCATCTTTGGGGTCATGGTGATCTGCATTATCTGATCTGATCGAGTGGAAGGGAAATGTCCACCTCGTCAGGGTAAAACATCTTTGGGCCACTCGAGGAGTAGTCGAAAATGCGTGGCGGCTCGGTAGAATCTACGGTAGATTCCCGGTCAGATGACTACTCTCCATATCGAGGAAACCACTCACGATATATATCTCGGGATGCAAATCGACCTGTAAGACACCTTGCATCAGTGGGAGATGTGAAGCGGACATGAGAATTGGTAATGCACAACTTGTCTCGGACAAGTGGGAGATTGTTGGAGTATGTGTCCTCCACAATAGTGCGATTACTTAATAAATCTCAATCAAGGAATCTGAGGGATAATCCTGTATTATTGTCAATTGATTAACGTAAATCAATAACGGTTGGTCGAATCGAGTTTGGCGTTATTGTCGTGAGCAGCGGTAATCAATTGATCCGCTAAGTCACACCTATAGGAGCATTACTCCAAATGTTTAAGCTAATTAATTGTATGAGATACGATTAGATTAGTGACTTGATAATCGACTAACCGTTTGTCGATTGTATTAATTTAGAGAGAAATCGAGTTGTGAACTCGAATGATTTAATTTTATATCCATAAAATTATTAGAGGATATGGGAATTAGTGATTAAACGTTAATTCACTAATTGTGTATATATTTTACTAATGAGATTAGTAAAAGTCCATTTTTAATATATGTGTAAGTGTACATGTATATTAAGGTAGAGTTTAATTAATTTACACTTTATTATATTAGATACTTATGTGATAAATTATAAGTATTTAATGGGACAAATATTGAAAACAAAATGGACCCACAATAGCCCCTTTGGACCGTCCAAATTGAAGGGAGGAGGAATAAGATTCCTTCTTGTCCTATTCACTTTGTTTTCTTGTTAATTGTTTGGCATGCTTAAGATATAATCATTGTGCCTAATGCATGCTCTAACTTTTGTCCAAATCAAGATCAAAACTCTTCCCATGACTCTCCTTAAGTGGCCGAAATTTTGGTGTGTTGGGGACACTTGTTTTGCTTGTCTTTTGATAAAAACATAAGGCCATAGAATGACATATTCATTCATGCATTTTTCCCTAACCTCATCTCCTAACTTTCTCTAAAAGGCTCTCTCCAAATATAAGAAATAAGTTCTTATAACTTCAAAATACTACTAAGTGTTAGTAGTAACAATATTCACATATTATCAAGTATTCACTAGTGATTTCTAGATCAATATCATTAGTGAATTTGGTGTAGTTCTTGGGTGCAACTAAGAGGAGGTTTCCTATTATGGAAACTCGGTTTTGGAGGATCATCCATATTGTTAGCTCAAGAAACAAATCTAGAAAGGAGTTCTAGATTTGTGCCCATTTTATTCCTTAAGAGAAGGTATAAATTTCTATAAACTTGTAACAAAGTATTTATGTAACCACATAGATCTTGCTCATCAAATTAGAGTAATTTGATTTACACTAATTGACAAGGCTAAAGTCGTATCGCCTATATCAAAATAAACCTAGCATGCAACTAACAATAGCAAGTAGCAAGTAAGGATCGTATCCACAGAGAAACGGTGTAGTTTTCAGTTAAAGTCGGCAAAACAAGTCAATCTCAAGGTATGAAAAGGGTGTTTAGAATAAGCTATAAACTAAGCAGGCAATAAAACTAATGAATAAAAGTATAATAAGGGAGATATTAGGGTGTCGGGTTCATATATGACAACGATTCAGGAACGCAAGTTAATAAGACGGAAAAGATAAACTGTGCAACTTGACTAGGTTTATAAAACGCTCTCTCGAGTCAATTTTAGCCTTAAGTTCAATTCAGCGGGCTCTCGCAACTTACTAAACTCAACCTATCTAACTCGCGTAAGTCTAGTTTTAACTCGGCTTTCGATCTTAAGTCAAAACATACTCAGGTTCAATTAAACTCAGATAAAACGGTGATCAGGCGAAATAATCCTAATTTAATTGATATAAAACGCGTAGGAAGAAATCAAGTGCACAACTTAAATCAACCAGTTTAATCCTAAAACAAGCTCCTAAATCATATGTCACAAATCACCCTAACCCTAATTAGGAAATTAGCTAGACATGATAAAGATCAAAGCAATACAATAATAATGATAAGACATAATGAAATAAAAGCAATTGAAATTAAAACCTGGAATTCTTACGAATCTTGTGATTCTAAAGCAATAATCTTGAAACTAAACTAGAGAAGTTTGAGAGTTGTAAAAGAAAGAAATTAAGAGCAGTAAACTAAAGCTAACCTAACTTAGAATGTAAAATAAAGCATAATCTATAATTTCGACCTAAGGGTCTTATTTATAGTTTCCAAAATATAAAACACGAATTAAAATAAAATCAGGAGAAATGTCACGCCAGGTCGGCCATTTGTGGTCTGGCGGCCGGCTGACCCTGACTTGGGCGGCTCATGTCTTCACTTATTCTTTGGCCCATCTTTCACTTGGGCCTTGATTTATTCGTAGGCCTTAGTCTTGGCCTTGTTTAGCTCGTATCCTCCTTGTGTCCTTGGCTCTTGGCTCGTGTCCCGAGCTCGTGCGTCTTAGGCTCGGTTTCATCGGCTCGATTCTCGTATTGCTCCAAAGTCAGGGTTTGGCTCAAAACCACCAAAACCTGCAATATGTAAATGAAATCTGATAACGAGAAACATAACATATAGCTCCTAAAGTCATAATAAATACGAGTAAATACGAGCTAAAAGTGACTAAACCGGGGGCATAAAACGTATATAAATAGAGTGTATCAAATTCCCCCAAACCAAACCTTTGCTTGTCCTCAAGCAAATAGCATAGGAGAAGATCAAAGCAACACAAACTAATCACGCTAGTATCTCAAAGTGGACGACCTATGCACAAAAACAATACAACCATAGCCTATTTCACCGAGAATAGAGCACAAGTCTCAACCATTCACGCCACATTATATCACTAGCCTCTAACGCTTACGCAACAGTAAAACTAACGACGAATCAATTCAAGCAAGGCCAACCATACGAACCACTTCCCATCCAACCAATCATACCACATCAATGCCTTTTGTTCTTTTCTTTTCTTTTCTGTATTCTTTTTTGTTTTTTTTTCTTTTTCGCAAATGTGGAGCATCCCTCGTATGTAGTACCGTTTAGCTTGACGTTCACTCGGTAAAAATCGCGCTCGGGTACACATTTTTCCTTAAGGGTTACATTATTGCTCATACTCTCGGTGTGACCAAATTCATGGCCACTGTGGTTACTCAAGTCAATGAGTCCCCTCCGAGAGCATCGAAGCATTGCTCCAACATAAATAAAATGATCTTTCCAACAAACCGCAAACCAATCAAACCAAACGTACCACAAACCAATGCCAAGCTCAAACGTCAAAGTCGAAAGTAAACTAGCGAAAAGCAGTAAGATTTAAGCAAATACAAGTAGGTTAGAGTTAAGGCTCGCAATCTAGTAAAGGAAAACAAACCAATCGTGCAAGCTAAGGCGATAGGAAGTCGACTCAAAGATACTAAAGATCGAAGTAAGCGCACTAATCAAGTCTCCAAACTAAGCAAAGCAGGACAAAGCAGACCAAAAAGACTCGTATTTTTGCAAATTTTTGAATTTTTCGATTTTTTTGGGTTTTTCAAATATAAATGCACACAAAAATAAAAGGCAAACGCGTAAGTGTTTCCCTCCCCCAAACCAAATCACACATTGCCCTCAATGTGGAAAACAGCATAACCACACAAGCAGAGGAGGACACATAACATAAGGGAGTAGGAAAGTAAATGCGAGAAATGAGGGTAAAAGGGGTAAAGAGGCTCACAATGTAAAGTCGGAGCTCCCCCAAACCGAAGTCGAGCATGGAGTGGGGCTAAAAATCCCCAAATTTGCATCCAATTCAGTCCAACATAAAGTACTTCGACCTAGCACGCGAGAAGAAACAAAACGTAGCAGCAGAACACTCCAGCCGGTCCAGACCGGCGGCCGGCCGGCCGGCTGGGGTGCAATTTTTCAAATTTGTTCGTCTTTTTCATCTGCTTCAAATTTCAGCTACGGTGCCGGTCTGAGCCCGGCTGCCGGTCGACCGGCTGGGATGCATCCTCGTAGCGTTTTCTTCAAAAATACTAAGGACAAAGTCCAAAAGTACCTGCGCACTAAAATCAGTCATAAAAAAAAAACCCTCGTCCTTACGCGCTCAAAATCAAACCAAAAGTCATTAAAAATCAAACCAAACAAAGTACAAATGCTAATAAATATACAACGTCATCGGGTTGCCTCCCGGGAGCGCTGGTTTAAAGTCCCGCACGACGCTTCACAGCTCCAAAATCATCAATACGGAGGCCAAGGACATTGGCCATTTGCAACAGCCTCACTCGGCGAAATAGCGTCCATTCGCCAAAGCACTCCTCCATCACTAGGCAAGGCAGCATACTCATTCAGCGTGGGTCCTCGATCACGATACGGCTCCCCAAATCGCCCACTCGCTCCAAGTGACTGACCCGTAGGCCCTCCTCCATCACTAGCGTCAAATAAATCGGCTTTAGCGGCTTAGCTCCCCAAACCAACCTTGCGACCATCCCAGAGAACCTGCACACGAGGAGACAAAAGAAGCGACCTCCAAGGTGTCTCCAGTAGAGTGAGACGGAGGTATAACATTAACAGCACAAACCGACTCTAAACGCATAGGCGACCGCGGGGTGTCAGAATGGGTAAAGGTCAACCTCTCACCCCCTACCGTAAAGGCTATCGTCCTATTGCCCACGTCAATAACTGCACCAGCAGTGTGCAGAAAGGGTCTCCCTAATATGATAGGTATATGAACATCCTCGGGCATATCGACAACTACAAAATCGACAGGGATAAAGAACTTTCCGACCTGTACAGGGACGTCTTGTAGTATGCCTAAGGGGCGTTTTACGGAGCGGTCAGCCATCTGTAGGGTAATGCTAGTAGGGCTTAAGGCTGACAAGCTCATCTTTTGATAAAGGGAGTGGGGTAGGACACTCACGCTCGCTCCAAGGTCACATAGGGCATTACGGACCACGAACTTACCAATAGAGCAAGGGATGGAAAACGTTCCTGGGTCGCTAAGTTTAGGAGGTTTGCCACCCTGCAACCTTGTGCTAGCCTCCCCTACAAAAGCTACGGTCGACACATCCTCCAATGTTCGCTTACGAGCTAAGACCTCCTTCAAAAATTTAGCATAAGCAGGAATTTGAGTAACAAGGTCAAGGAAGGGAACATTTACCTGAAGCATTTTGATGACGTCGACGAACTTTTTAAACTTAGCCGCGGACTCTTCACGTTGTCGACCCGGAAATGGGAGCTGAATCGGAATCGGGGGCGAAGAAGCAGCAACAGGAACACCCAAATTAGCACCCAAATCATTCTTACTCAAGACCAACAGGTCCAAATGGTTGATCGACCGCCGGCCGGTCGGCCGCTTGTTGCTTTGCCTCGGATCATCATAAAGTACCGCTCCTCAACGTGAATCGCACACTGTATCGGGAGGAGGGTTAGGAGGTTGGCCTGCGATGGTAGGAAGCCTTGGTTGACGCGACTGCGAAATAGCGAGTTGAGCCACTTGATTCTCCAAGTTTTTATAGCTGCGTCCTTAGCTTTGATCGCCCTTTTGCACGAATTGCATCATTGTCTTCTGCGACTCCTGCATAGCCATCATCACCTGCTGCATCTGTGACATCATGGCCCTAGTCTCGGCCATAGGATCGGGTACCTGTGAGGGTGGAGGTGTGTACACGGGTTTTTGGTAGTTAGGCGGGGGTTGTGGTTGATTTTTGTATGGAGGCTGATAAGGAGTATTTTGTGGAGGTGGGGGAGTCGGGTTAAGTATATTATTGTTACGGTAGGATAGCAGTGACCGATCGTAACCCTACCGATTCTGTACGGTAGGTTTTGATTGTAGGATTGATACGCATAAACCTCGCTTCCTGGGCAAAGATACCAGTAGTGTAACCTGAATCGTGCCCCATAATAGCGTTAACTTGGGCACTTGACGAAGCACTCCCCTGCATAGCATCAACCTTCCTATTCAGCTCAGAAAGTTGACTCATCACCACACTTATGCTCGCTTCCCGCGGTCGTTGTGTGCGGATAGTGAATTACCTAGGCTTACCTGAGCCGTATGGATGACCATTTCTTCAATCGTTTGCCACGCTTTATCATCATCGATATTATTGGCAAACCGACCTCCGCTGGTGAGTCGAGAATAGCGCGACTCTGCGTCTGACCCATTATAGAACGTCATAATAATCACCAATCGCCCAACCCGTGATGTGGGCACTCTCGAATCAACCGTTTATAGCGGTCCCACGCTTCAAAGAAATGTTTCATCAAAATCTTTGTTGAAATCCTTGAATTTGACTACTGAGTTGGTTAGTCCGCTCACGAAGGATAGAACTTGCGATAGAATGCAAGAGCTAGACTCGGCCAATCCAGATTATACCCGCAGCCTTCCTTGTTCAAATCGTTGATCCACTCACGAGCGGCCACGTAGTGAGAAAGGAACAAAGATTTCCGTGATCGATTACGAGTAATCCCACCGCTTGATTGTGGAGCAGTAGTCCGTAAAAACCTGCATGTGTTTCCCGGGATCCTCAGTAGGATTGCCACCGAATTGATTGCGCTCCACCAAAGTAAGAAAGGCGGGGCGAATCTCAAAATTACCCGGGACCGTATTTGGTATTGTGAACCCTTGCGGGATCGCCTCGGGCTTCGGCAACGAGTGACTAGAAAGTTTAGGCATAGTCGCTCGTGGAGGTGATGAACCTGGAGTATTAGGAGGGGTGTCCTCTTCGTAGGACGATTGCGCGGCACTAGACTCCGAATGCGACGCTTCCTCAAAATCAGGATCAAGTAACTTACGTGCTTCCCTACGTCGCCTGTGTAATGCGCGCTCAGGTTCAGGCTCAAATGGAACTAAACCTGTGGGTGACCTGTGCATAAACAGAACTACAAGCAAACGATAAGAAACGGTCTCAAGGAACTAAGTTCCTTGAGACAAAGGAGAAAAACCTGTATCACAAACAATAACTACAACTAACAAAGCCGTTTCCCCGGCAACGGCGCCAAAATTGACAAGGCTAAAGTCGTATCGCCTATATCAAAATAAACCTAGCATGCAACTAACAATAGCAAGTAGCAAGTAAGGATCGTATCCACAGAGAAACGGTGTAGTTTTCAGTTAAAGTCGGCAAAACAAGTCAATCTCAAGGTATGAAAAGGGTGTTTAGAATAAGCTATAAACTAAGCAGGCAATAAAACTAATGAATAAAAGTATAATAAGGGAGATATTAGGGTGTCGGGTTCATATATGACAACGATTCAGGAACGCAAGTTAATAAGACGGAAAAGATAAACTGTGCAACTTGACTAGGTTTATAAAACGCTCTCTCGAGTCAATTTTAGCCTTAAGTTCAATTCAGCGGGCTCTCGCAACTTACTAAACTCAACCTATCTAACTCGCGTAAGTCTAGTTTTAACTCGGCTTTCGATCTTAAGTCAAAACATACTCAGGTTCAATTAAACTCAGATAAAACGGTGATCAGGCGAAATAATCCTAATTTAATTGATATAAAACGCGTAGGAAGAAATCAAGTGCACAACTTAAATCAACCAGTTTAATCCTAAAACAAGCTCCTAAATCATATGTCACAAATCACCCTAACCCTAATTAGGAAATTAGCTAGACATGATAAAGATCAAAGCAATACAATAATAATGATAAGACATAATGAAATAAAAGCAATTGAAATTAAAACCTGGAATTCTTACGGAGTACTGACGGTTACAAAGCAATAATCTTGAAACTAAACTAGAGAAGTTTGAGAGTTGTAAAAGAAAGAAATTAAGAGCAGTAAACTAAAGCTAACCTAACTTAGAATGTAAAATAAAGCATAATCTATAATTTCGACCTAAGGGTCTTATTTATAGTTTCCAAAATATAAAACACGAATTAAAATAAAATCCGGAGAGTAATACGCCAGGGCCGGTCGACCGGCTGCCGGTCTGGCAGACCGGCCTGACCCCCTGACTTGGGCCGGCTCATGTGCTTCCCTTATTCTTTGGCCCATCTTTCACTTGGGCCTTGATTTATTCGTAGGCCTTAGTCTTGGCCTTGTTTAGCTCGTATCCTCCTTGTGTCCTTGGCTCTTGGCTCGTGTCCCGAGCTCTCGTGCGTGCTTAGGCTCGGTTTCATCGGCTCAGTTCTCGTATTGCTCCAAAGTCCGGGTTTTGGCTCAAAACCACCAAAACCTGCAATATGTAAATGAAATGCAGCAGTAACGAGAAACATAACATATAGCTCCTAAAGTCATAATAAATACGAGTAAATACGAGCTAAAAGTGACTAAACCGGGGGCATAAAACGTATATAAATAGAGTGTATCACTAATACTTGATTAGTGAATGGGATCCGATCCCTACAGTGTAAACTCATAATTAAATACAACTAATAAAAAAGTGTAGTTTAGAAGAAAAAACGTGCAGACTCAACACAAGTGAATGACCAAAAAAAAGTGAACAAACGTGCAAATAAACAAACATACATACGGGCTAACAAACGTGCAACTAAACGCAACAACTAACAAACATACAGACTGCTAATTCAAATGAACACGACTATGGGAAGTACTAACATATGTAAATGACGCAGTTGTAACTAAAATTCGACTAGTAGATTTGCAAACAAGGACCTAGCGGATGAAACAAGTAACATGAATACTCACAAATTACACAGGGGCTTAAATAATCAAGAGCGGCGAACAACTTAAACAAACACAAACGCATGACAGGACCACTTCTGAAACTAAACATGAACAAGATTTACTTATGTAACAGGCTAACGAGCAGATCAATTTAACAAGAAATTTCAAGTCGTATTACACAAGAGAACTACACATGTATACTTGGTGAACAAAGGGGCACGAAACACTCACACACGCATCACAATCACGCAAAGAATACAGGCCTAAAACGAACGATAGAAAACAATAACTACGATGATAAACCAAAGAGCGACAGAGAGTAGTAAAAAAAGCGACAGAGGCTATAAAAAAACAAAAGAACGATAAATTAACAAAATAAAAAGAGTATTTTGCACCCTCAACTTACATGTATCGTTGACCAAATATCCGAGTCGTAATCGATTGTAAGATTTTATCCCGAGGGGCCGTGCCGAAAACAATTGCAAAACCGTAACTTTGAACCAACATCGACAATGATTTTCAAAAGCTTGTAACTTATTCGTTTCTCAACGAAATTTCGAACCGAAAGATGTTTTGGAATCGTGGTAAAGTGAACTTTAAGATCGTGTAAAGAAATCAGAGTGACTATGGTGTTTTCAACACGCAAAACGAAGCAAAAGAAGTGACAGCCGAATGAAAAGCTGAAGAAAAACGTGCTCTGTTTTTATACAGCAAATCTCGACTTCTTTGAGGCTTTTTAGGGCTTGTTTGTGACTTAGTATTGTGTATGTCTGTTGTATAATTCGTATGTCTGAAGGTTCATGGTGGGTGTGTATATATAGTGTTGATAAGTAGGGTTTTAAGAAAGGAAAAGTGCAGCTATCCCCCCTTCTTTGAGAAATTTGCTAATCACGGCTTTCTTTAGGGTTTTTGGAGGGGTTTTCTTGTGGGTTAAGCAAGGGTAAATGAAGCATGTGGGTCGTGCAACGGGTCTTGGGTTGTGGGTATGGGTTTAGGCTCCGAGGAAGGCGGGTTTGGGCTGCTCAAAGCGAGCCACGAAAGGGGTTTGGGTGCCTTTGAGCGGGTTTTGGGCAGCTACGGCTTTGATTTGGTCGTGGCTCTTGGCTGGGTTTGGCACGGATCACGAGCTTTGGTACATGGGGAAGGATGTGGGAAAAAGGCCTTGAAATTCGTGTAGAAAGCGGGCTCAAAATCATTCTTAAAATCGAGCTTAAAACGAGCTTAAAGCAGTACATTAAGAAACGAATCGTCGAATACGATTTTATAAACTGTTTTAAAAGTGAGAAACGACTTTTCAAGTCAAAATAAATGAATTTGTAAAAGCGACTTTTCAAGTCGAAATACTTTAAAATGATTTTTCAAATCAAAACGTCTTATTTTCAATAAAACATTATTTGCGATAAAAATTTGACAGAACTCATTAAACCAAAAATCCTTTGAATTAACAAATATTGTGTCGACAGCGCCCTGCTTACATCGCAATACGAACTCAAATAAATGGTACGAAAACACGTTGTCCTATCATCATAGGGTATTTGTCGGGTTTTCTATAAATTTCCATATCGACAGATACGGGTATCTACAAACAATTAATCATAATTATCACTTAAATAGTACAAAACCTATATAAATGGGTACAAATAAGATGGACTTACAATAATTTATTATAAGTCCTGAATTACACAAGAATGTGTGATAGTCTATTTTTTTTTTTTTTTTTTTTTTTTTTAACATAATTTAATCTAAAAAAAGTCAAATTATGTTAGTGGTTCTTTGTTTTTATTGTTTTGTAAAGGAAGCTTGTAATTTGCTCCAAGAAGAGTATTGACTCACGTGTATTATTAAATGAAAAATTCAACAAAATAAAGAGTAAAACATAATCTTGAGTAACAATATTATTTATACTCCGTATGATTTTATCTGATAGGTTGACTAAAAGTTTTTTCTTTAAATAAGACTGAGATTAAAAAATTAAAATTATTGATTAAATCAATATTACGTAACACAATTTTAAAAAATTACCAAAATCTCAGAAAACGTCACATTTGAAACTTCAAAGGAAAAAAAAAAAAAAACGAGTATAATATGTCCTATATCTTTGACTATATATAATTAAGGTTTATTGTATATAACTACCTTATAAAATACGTTTTTAAAAAATTACTACCTTTTAAAAAAAAACCAAAAATTACTACCTTTTAAAAATATTTTTATTAAATTTTGCTACCAAAACACATTTTTAGAGATTAAAAATTTTACTTTTTTGCTATAGAAAACTTCTGGATTAAATCTTTATCACCAAAAATGTTTTCAAACTAAAAGAATTTGGTCGCAAAACATTTGAAACATCAATTTTATTATCATTAAAACATTAAAAATGAATTAAAAATGTTTTCAAACTTTGTTTTAAAAGGTAGTAATTTAAAAAAAAAATATTTTACAAGGTACTCCCTCCGTCCCGATCATTTGTTTACACTTTCTATTTTGGAGGGTACGGGTCATTTGTTTACACTTTCCATAAATGGTCATGGATGACCCATGTGAGAGGTGGACCCCTACTCCCTTAACCAATTATATTTCATAATTTTAAGCAAGTGGAACCCCCTTTGTACTTATATTATTATTTTATTAGTTTTTTCTCTATCTCTCTCCTCACATCGATAAATGTGTATAAAGTAAACGTAAACAAATCACCGAGACAGAGGGAGTAGTATTTTACAGTTTACCGGATTCTATAGATTATTACTACCACTATTATCACCTCTTCATCTTCGACTATATATCGATTACAAGAACACACTTCTACTCAAAATTCAAAACACAAATAAGAAAAAAAAAAACCAAAAACACAATGGTTTCACCAAGTAGTGAACGTTTAGCACAATTGAAAGCCTTCGACGACACAAAATCCGGTGTTAAAGGACTCGTTGACAAAGGCGTTACCACTATACCTTCCATCTTTATCGACTCTTCTAACGACATCCCGACACCCGAAGCAAAAACTGCCACCCTAAATGTCCCAACCATAGACCTTAGCGACTTTGAGACCGACCCTAAACGAAGAGCCGACACTGTGAAACATCTTCGAGATGTTGCACAGACGTGGGGATTTTTCCAAGTGGTGAACCATGGGATACCCTTGGAAGTGTTGGAAGACATGTTGGAAGGCGTAAGACGGTTTTTCGAGCAAGACGATGAGGTTAAGAAGGGTTATTATACAAGAGATTACATAGGAAAAAAATTTGTATATAACTCAAACTTTGATTTGTTTACTGGAAAGTCCACTAATTGGAGGGATACTTGCTCTTGTTTTATGGCTCCTACACCTCCTAAGCCTGAAGACCTCCCTACAGTTTGCCGGTAACTTTTAGACTTAATTTTAATTCAGTTCAGTTCAGTTCAATACAGTTTTAACTATTTTAGTTCAGATAAATTCACTTTAGTTGATTAGTCCAAAACAAGACCGAGGGTGACCTAAGCTTTTTAACACGAAAAATGATGAAACACTCGATTGTAATGACGAAGTTCTAATGTAGGTGAATTATCGTGTCTAACACTTTCGAATCTCATGTGTAGGGAGATATATATCGAGTACTCAAAACGAGTAATGAAGCTTGGGAAGACCCTTTTCGAACTATTGTCCGAGACACTAGGACTACAACCAAGCTATTTGAATGACTTACATTGTAGTGAAGGTCTCCAAGTTTTAGGGCATTACTACCCAGCTTGCCCTCAACCACACCTCACTATGGGCTCCACACAACATACCGATGGCGACTTCTTAACCGTTCTTTTGCAAGACCACCTTGGCGGCCTCCAAATTCGACGTGACAATCAATGGTTCGACGTTCCTCCCACCCCTGGAGCTCTAATGATCAATATTGGTGACCTTTTACAGGCAAGTTCACGGTCATATAAAAAATCATCTGTCTCATTTTGTGTCTCATCTCCCCTCTGTTCCATGAGCTTATAATTATTATTGTCGAATGTCGATGCATTTTGTTTCAGTTGATAACAAATGACTACTTCAAAAGTATCGAGCACAAGGTACTTGCAAGCGTGAAAGGTCCACGGATTTCAGTAGCGGCCTTCTTCACCACCGGTTATCAGCCAACGGGTATAGTTTTCCGTCCTATCAAAGAACTACTCTCGGATTCAAACCCTCCAAGGTACCGAGAAACCACAGAGAAAGAATTTACGGCCTTCTACAATAAGAAAGGACTCGACGGCATCCCTGCGGTGAATTATTTTAGGCTCTCGGTTTGATAATATTTTTATGCGCAATGGATTGCAATGGGTCTTCAAAACACGTGTCGAATTCTGGTTCGAGTCTCATATCTATGGTCTACACCCCATCGGTGGACCCACCTATAATTTATATGTTACTCCCTCCGTTCCAGTGATTTGTTTACATTTTGACTTTTTTTGTGGGGATTTGAGAGAAGTGTAAACAAATGACTGAGACAGAGGGAGTAGATGTATTTATAAAACATATCAAATAATTTGTGGAATATATAATTCCGAAAACAATATCATGTCAAATGTATTCTGGTCAGGATAAAGGTATTCTGGTCAGTAGAGTAAGTCTGAATTTTCCTTTCGTGTTGTAATAGCATTGCGTCTTTTCTTAGACCTAAAAGAAAAAAAAATGTAAAATATGTTGGTTGTATGTTAATTATTTATGTTATTCAAAGTTTCAAATATATTTCGATTGTCTTGAGCTTGGTCTACTCGTCGATGTTCGATTTAACATGATATCAGAGTTTAAGATACGATTCACCTCAAATTCCGTGATAATTTTAGACTTCGTGTAGAAGATTTCGTCGTTGTTCATCGCTTTTGACTTTGTTGATGCCTTTGTCATGCGATACACTCCGCTAATAAATAATTAAAAATAGTAATCAGCATAACTTAAGACAATTATATTACTCCGTATAACTGTATAATAAGATCTCTCACACATTGAGGTTCTAAATGAAATGGCGTCCTCACAGAGTAGCGAACGTTTAGCACAGTTGACGGCTTTTGAGAACACCAAAACCGGTGTCAAAGGATTAGTCGACGCAGGCGTCACAACGGTGCCTTCTATTTTTATAAACTCGGTTATTGATCTCCCACTTTCCGAAACAAGAGCGAGTACCACATTCAGTGTCCCAACCATAGACCTTAAGGGCTTTGAAACCGACCCTGAACGAAGAGCCAACACGGTCAAATGGGTCCGAGACGCCCTACAAACACGGGGATTTTTCCAAGTGGTTAATCATGGGATACCCTTACATGTCCTCGATGAAACGATTGAGGGTGTAAGACGGTTTTTCGAGCAAGACAACGAGGTTAAGAAGGGTTATTACACAAGAGATTACTTAGGAAAAAAGTTCACCCATTGTTCAAACTTTGATCTGTTTAGTGGAAAGTCAACTAATTGGAGAGATAGTTTTTCTTGTTTTATGGCTCCTATTCCTCCCAATCCTGAAGAACTTCCTTCGGTTTGCAGGTTCGTAATATTCTTTTGAATTTAATTTCAGTTCATTTCAGTTCAATTTTAAATTAGTAAAAATGGTGGGCCCGAGTAGCTTATATTCTCGTAAGTTCGACCTGACGTGTAGCGAAATAATGATCGAGTACTCGAATCAAGTAATGAAGCTCGGGAAGGCCCTTTTCGAACTATTGTCCGAGACACTAGGACTACAACCAAGCTATTTGAATGACATACATTGTAGTGAAGGTCTCCAAATTGCAGGGCATTATTACCCTGCTTGTCCTCAACCACACCTCACTATGGGCTCCACACAGCATACCGATGGCGATTTCTTAACTATTCTTTTGCAAGACCAAATCGGCGGCCTCCAAATTCGACACGATGATCAATGGTTCGATGTTCCTCCTGTCCCCGGCGCTCTGGTGGTCAATATTGGCGACCTTTTAAAGGCAAGTTCTGGTCTTTTCAGAACCGTCTGACAATTTCAGATAACTTCCGACAATTTGTATTTCAACTTTAAACGCCTTAAAATAAAGAGAACAGACCCTTGTAATCTCATCTTTCCTGGCCCTTACGTTTGTGAATCCACGACCTAATGTCGATGCATTTTGTTTCAGTTGATAACAAATGACAAGTTCAAGAGTATTGAACACAGAGTACTTGCAAACAAAAAAGGTCCGCGGATTTCAGTAGCGTCTTTCTTTACTACCAGTTACAAGCCAACGACAAGAGTCTACGGTCCCATCAAAGAACTACTCTCGGATTCTAACCCTGCAAGGTATCGTGAAACAACTGTTGTACAGTTCACTGCCGTCTGCCTTAACAAAGGACTTGGTGGCACCTCTCCACTGCAACATTTTAGGCTTTGATGCGTGTAATAACAGCAGGCTTCGAGCAATCAGAAATCGTCTATAAAATCGTGTGTGTCGTTTCCATGAATTTATACACAGTTTGGTTCTATTGATTTCTAGTAAAAGTCGTCTTTCGAGACGATGTAATATCATATTTCACTTCTTGTTGTTGAATCTTGTACACATGTATGTTGCCTTGATACTTTTTTTTTCTTCATCGCGGAATTTCACTACAAAGAAAAGGTGATTTAGCGACCAACCAAATTGGTCGTTATCAATTTAAATTTAATACATTTTTGTTAATTTCAAGACCAAAGAATTGACTTTATACCAAACTAAAGTCTTAAAATTAGTCGCAAAATGAATTTAGCGACCAACTCGCGACTAATTTTTAGTGGTTGCAATAGCCTCAGTCGCAAATTTAAGTTATTTGCAAATCGATTGCATATTAACTACTCCGTACCAATTAATTTTAGTTGCTATCTGCAACCAATTATACTTGATCACTAATTTGCAACTAATTTACTATGGTACCAGATTTGCAATATTAAAAGCCATAAGTTGCAAATTTGCAACTAACAATTTTGTAGTAGCAAATTTGCAATCAAATTATATTTTGGTTGCTAAATGTATTTCAAGACAAAAAAAAAAAAATTACCCTCCTAATTGAATGGGTTAATACTAATCAAAGGATTAATTATAAACAAGTCAAAATTTTAATCTACCAATTTAAACTAATTACTTCATACTACTCTAGTCCAAATCTGCTACTCCTTCTGTCTCAGTCATTTATTTACACTTCTCTCCAATTCCCCATGAAAGATGAAAATTGAAATCAAGAAAGAATGGAGGAGGAGGAGGACAAGGGAACGTGGCTAAGTTATAAGTCAACGAGTTTTTGAAAACATTTCTAATTTCTCTTATGATTTCAAACTTTTAATTTCGTTGGTCCAACAACATCTAATGTCTCCTGGGTGTGCACTTAATGACTGAAACGAACTATATTTATTTTTTTTGGTACAAATAAGCGTGCTATGTCGCGGGTAAAAATTGAACCCATAATTTCACGGTTAGGGCAAAAGTGTTCTTACCACTTGAGCTACCTTTTATTCTCGAAACGATATATATTTGTGAAATAGGGTTAAGATCCCGTGCGCACCACCTTACGGTGCGCACCGTACGCACCTATTAGGTACACAAATTTGTGTACTGGGTACACAAGTCTGTATGTTAGGTACACAAATATATATATTGGATACACAAATTTGGGCATTAGATACACAGAAAAACGGGTTAAATACACACAAATTACTAATAAATTCAGTGTTTTCATTTATGTTTTTCTCATAGTTATTTATGATGACGATAAATTGGATACACAAAACTATAACTCGGATACACAAAAAACGAGTTTAGTTACACGAAAATATAACTCAGATTCATGAAAAGGTTATCTAAATACAAATTATACTTTCTTAAATATTTAGATTTATCAACTTTTAATTTGTATAACATTAAAAAATACTAGGTACACAAAATTTTGACTTAGGTACACAAATTTACGATTTAGGTACACAGATCTACACCTTGAAACCGTCCAAAACTCTGACCAACTCCGCGTTCATGTACCACCACCTCCACCACCTTGAAATGACCCAAAACTCCATAGATCTACAATTTTTAAAAATTAAATTGTAGATCTACAATAAAAAAGAACTAAATTTCAAAAATCTAACCACACCAACTCAAACGGAGTAGTTTGTCGGTGGTCGTCGTGGTTGAAAGGACCACCTTTACTAGTGATTCACGTGAGTTTAGCATCACCACCGGAGCCGACAACCTCTTTTCTCATCTTATTTTCAGATCTGAAAAGTTTCGTCGAAGTTTGACCGTCATTCCTCTTGAAACTAACGACACCACCGTCGTGGAGGGACCACCGGAGCCGACAACTTCTTTACTAACCTTAATTTCAGATTTGAAAAGTCTCGTCGAATTTTTATGGTCATTCCTCTTGAAACTGACAACACCACCGTCATGGAGGGACTAGTGAAGGGCGGCGGCCGGCGGTGGGACCCTAAGTGGTGACGTCGGCGGTGGCTCGGTGGCGGCAGTAGTAAGCTTGGTGGAGAGGTTAATTTTAGGTTGGGTTTGATAAATGAAAAGGAGGAGGAGATATTTAGAGTTCTGACAAAGATGGACCTTATGTTGCATTTTATGAGTTGGATTGTTTGGTGCGTAGGGTGCGCACCAGATGGAGGGTGCGTACCAGATCCGGATTCGAATTTCACATGTAAGCTAAGGTTTTATATCGGTGAAGTAGAAGAGAATTGTTTAGCTTATAAACTAAAGGGATACGGGGGCTAGGCTAATACTCTGTACGTGATTCCAACATGGTATCAGAGTCCATGGTTGTATGACCTGAGTTGTGAATCATAACTGGACAAGTATTCAATGATTGGTAGTGGACACTTTTCTTTGTACTCCACAATAACTATACTAGAGTCTACAGGTAACCTTCATCAGGCCGGTGTAGTTTAATAGCATGTCTGTCAAACGGTATTTTGATAGGGTTCGTTTTGGAGAAGAATAATTCTATTCAAGTCCAGTTTTAACAGAAGATACCTTTTTTCAAATGGTCGAGCTTGGATGAGTTTAAGTCAACCTAACCAGATATGATCCAATCCAATCTTTCTTCCCAAAGGACTAGCTAGGCGGCCTAGGCTGAGTCGATCAAACTTCGTCTTAAAAAGAACTAATTTTAATTCACTTGAAAGTGAAAATGTGTTTTCTGATACGTAAAATGTAATCTATTACATTTTAACAGATGACCATTATTGATAAACCATGACCACTTTTAGACATTTTACTAATAATCATAATACACTGATCAATAGTGATCACGATTAGCTTAATTGCGGTCACATTTTATGTATAAGAAAACTCATCTTTAAGTACTAGTTTCCTATTGATTTTAAGACTCTTCCTTAAAACATTCCACTTTCTATCCCTTATACATCGAAAGTATGAGTATTACTTTTCTAAAACCATTCATATAATTATGTGACAAATTATAATAAGATTGCTATTACATACAAGTATTTACAGAGTATAATATTTTATCAATAATTGCTTGACAATGTCGATCACTGGAGTGTACGGATTTAGGTTTATATATACATATAATATTAGATTAGATTATTTCATTCAATTCATTTATTTCAATTTACTATAATCATTTTATAACTGTCCATGCATCTATTTACATGCAATAATACCCTCGGCGGTATCAAGAGTAAGTATCACCGGGTGATACAATCTCAGAAACTAACTCCTAAAAGATAGGATCGGGTGATTTATTTGTTGGCTCGTTGTCCCCACTTAAGCCTAAAAGTACAAGGTTTTGTTATTAAGATGATAGTGGAATCCTTTATAAACATATCAAATTCTCTTAATTACACCGATGTAGGATTTCCAAACTTTGGGGTGTTACATATTTTGTGACAAATAAAATTAGAAGAACACAAAAACTAATGTAAAAAGATTAGCGCATAGTTCTAAAATAACTATTTAGTCTTTACTCCGTACATATATAAAGCCTAATGTTTAGTCTTCGTAAACGTACAAGTATTATATACCAGTACTTTAAACCAAATATTTCTTTCATTTCGCTGAATTGTTTAACGTTTACTTTATACAAATGACTCCACTTGATACAAAGTAAGTAGAAAGAAGAACTCACTAGTGAATATAGCTAGTTTAGAAAATAAGGGTCCACCTAAACAGGTCTTATCAATGATCATTTATAAAAATGTTTGTACACGTCAAAATGGAAAATGTAAACGGTTACACCCGCATCAATTAATGAAAGATTGTAAAAACGTGGTCGATACAAGCTCATCAACACCATTATAAAAACGTGGTTAATGCCCAATATATATTTTTAAAAAAAAAGTCACGCGATATATTACTTGATTACAAGAACAATGGCATCACAAAGTAGTGAACGTTTAGCACAATTGGTAGCTTTCGATAACACCAAAACCGGTGTTAAAGGACTCGTCGACGCAGGTGTCACGACCCTGCCATCTTATTTTGTAAACTCGAACATTAATAATCTCCCACTGTCCGAAACAAAAACGACTACCACCTTAAGTGTCCCAACTATAGACCTTAAGGGTCTAGGGACTGACCCTAAACTAAGGGAAGACACGGTCAAACGTGTCCGAGATGCCCTACAGACATGGGGATTTTTCCAAGTTGTGAACCATGGGATACCCTTAGAAATGATGGATGAAATGTATGAGGGTGTAAGACGGTTTTTCGAGCAAGACGATGAGGTTAAGAAAGAGTATTACTCGAGAGATTACGCAGGAAAAAAATTCACCTATAACACTAATTTTGATCTTTTTAGTGCAAAGGCTGCGAATTGGAGGGATACTTTCGCTTGTTTTATGGCTCCTTCGACTCCAAAGCCCGAGGAACTCCCTGCAGTTTGCCGGTATGTTTCTCGCTAGCGTGTTCTTTTGAATTTTGTTTCAGTTCAGTTTAACTCGTTTTACTTCAATTTAGCACTATGGTCGGTTTATATATATATATATTTCATGTTTTTAAGCGGTTTAGTTTTAAAGAACATGGAGTTATATCTAACACTTCTTAAACTCACACGTAGCGACATACTTTTTGAGTACTCGAATCACGTGATGAATCTCGGGAAGATCCTATTTGATCTTTTCTCCGAGACGCTAGGACTGAAACCAAGCTACTTGAATGACATACATTGTTCCGAAGGTCTCCAAGTTCTCGGGCACTACTACCCCGCTTGCCCTCAATCTGAACTCATTTTCGGCAACTCACCACACACCGATGGTGACTTCTTAACTATTCTCCTTCAAGATAACATCGGAGGCCTCCAAGTTCGACACGACAATCAATGGTTTGACGTTCCTCCCACTCCCGGCGCTCTGGTTATCAATATAGGAGACCTCTTACAGGCAAGTTCATCTTCCCGCGTTTGATGAACTAATGTCGGAATTTAAATGTCATTTATATTAATGTTCACTACATTTGTTTCAGTTGATAACAAATGACAAGCTCAAAAGTATCGAACACAGAGTACTTGCAAACACCAAAGGTCCACGGATTTCAGTAGCGGCTTTCTTCACCACCAGTTTTATTCCAACAAATAGAGTTTACGGTCCTATCAATGAGCTACTCTCGGATTCAAACCCTCCAAGGTACCGCGAAACCACTGTCACAGAGTACATGACTTTCCACTCGAAGAAAGGACTTGGCAGCTTTTCTACGCTGGAGTATTTTAAGGTCTGAGACGTTAGTCCAGTACAGTTTCGAGCAAAACTCGGGTATTTCGAGCAATAAAAGACATCCGTGTCGATTCTACAAACTTGTCGTTATGCACTTTTTAGGAATTCGATTTCCAATAAACGTCTCCAAAGACGATGCAATATTGTATTTTAGGCACTTATGTTTGTGCTTTCATACATTTTTTCTTCATTGCGGAATAAGGTCTAGTATTTTAGACTCTGATTTGAAATAAAAAGCTGCTTCGAGCAATCAAGAATCGAGTGTGTCGTTTCTATGATTTTGATTTCTAATAAAAACCATCTCAAAAGACAATGTTATATTTTATTCACTCTTTCACTTTCTGTTGTCGAATCTTATACACATTTATGTTGCTTTGATACATTTTTTCTTCAATGCGGAATAAGGAAGTTGTAACCTAAGGAACGATGATTGTACCGCGTAACAAGGCTCTTCATGACACGACATCGACGAATAACAAGGGCACGGTTTTTCGACCCTAGAATTTATCTTCTAGTCACCAATACTAATGCTTATTTCCTAAACTTCTAATATCGACAACTTTATTTTTAAAATGAATCAGTCAATTCGACGAAAATATATATTTGATAGTACATCGACATAGTCATAGTCGATTTTTCGATTTTAAATCAGGTGTCAGATAAAACCTTTTAGACTTTCCTGACCTCGCCAAGGAGACAATTCTTGGTCAAATTTGTTCGGCGACATAATAAGTTACAGTTAGTGTGTGATATTCAACAAACGCACGCATCAATTGACGAAAGGAGTATATTTTAAACATGTGAGATAACTATTTTCATAGTAGAAAATTCAAGCTCGTCAGCATGACAACATTGATAGAATTATGGAGAGTAAGAAAGGTTTTATTAAATTCAGAATTGCATGTTACATGATCAACAGATGATACATATATATAGTTGATTGCTTGATTGATTGAGTGGTAAGTAATATTTCCTAATCTCGACCAATATGGCTAATACGCCCCCGCAAGATGGACGTCCGAAGGGTAAGACCAATCTTGACCAATCTTGATGAGTAGACGATGAACGATCGAGAGGGAGCACGGCGAAGGAGATGGTGGAGATTGGGGGTACGGTCGTCGGAGGAGGGGTGGCAACTGGCGGCGAGGTTGCCGGAGGAATGCTGGCTGGTGGTGTAGTGGACACTGGGGGTTGTGCGGTGGTAATTGTTTAAGAGGTAACGTGGGTTCCTCGGGGTTTTTGACGTCTGTCATTGACGAGGGTTTGGTAGATTGAATTTTTGGTTGAATTATTTGTTTTTTTTTGTTTGAAGTGATGAAGGGGGAATTTAGAGTTTGGTTGGTTTTGATTTTGTTAAGTAAATTATATTACTAGTTTTATTTTATTTTATTTTATTTTATTTTTTTAAATAATATAATTTTATGGTCGTATTGGTGGTGTACCGTAAAAATTTTATGGGGCGAAGACTTATTAATGTTTAAAAAAAAAATAAACAAGTGGTTGTATTGTAAAAATAAACAAGTGTTTGTAAAAATAAACAAATGGTTGTGTTTGTAAAGATTTATGTATGGTTTATCTCATTGAGATTTATCAAGACTAAATTCATGGGGAAGTTTGTCTTGTACATAAAAAAAAAATATTATGGTTTTAAATAAGTAATCTTGAAACGATAAGTTATCATATTATCATATTTTGGTTGAGATTAGGTTTGTGCCAAGAAGGGTTTTTGCTATGGTTTTGGCCAAGGAGGGTTTTTGGCTAAAATTTTGGTTGTGATTAGGTTTGTGCCAAGGAGGGTTTTTGGCTATAATTTTGGTTTTTGGTTGGATGCAATTCTGAGGTGGTGGCAGCGGAAAAGATGTAGGTTTTGGCCAAGTAAAATTTGGTTTTGGTTGGGTGGTTTGGCCTTAGGATCTACTCTGAGGTGTTACCCTCTATCAAGAGCACGAGGCTCTGATACCATGATAGAATTATGGAGAGTAAGAAAGGTTTTATTAAATTCAGAATTGCAACAGATGATACATATATATAGTTGATTGCTTGATTGATTGAGTGGTAAGTAATATTTCCTAATCTCGACCAATATGGCTAATAAACATCAATATTACGATTATAAAAACGTAGTCCGCGTCCAAAATAATAATAAAAAAAAAGGGTGATGCGATGTCGTGATCCATTCCTTGACTATAAAAATCATATCATCTCTGAAAATTATTTATGTTTTAAGTTTCTCAATTGAGTTTATAAATAGCCACTTCAGTAGATTTTATAACTCACAAATTAGACCTTCTAACAATTTGTTGTCCGAGGTTATAACAATGGCGTCACAAAGTAGTGAACGTTTAGCACAATTGACCGCTTTTGATAACACCAAAACCGGTGTTAAAGGACTCGTCGACGCAGGTCTCACGACGGTGCCATCTATTTTTAAGCACACGGTCATCAACAATCTTCCACTGTCCGAAACAAGAATGACTACTACCTTAACTGTCCCAACCATAGACCTTAACGGTTTTGAGACAGACCCTATACAAAGGGCTGACACGGTCAAACATGTTCGAGATGCCCTAAAGACATGGGGATTTTTCCAAGTGGTGAACCATGGAATACCCTTAGAAATACTTGATGAAATGTTTGAGGGTGTAAGACGGTTTTTCGAGCAAGACAACGAGGTTAAGAAGGAGTATTACTCGAGAGATTTCGCAGGAAAAAAGTTCACCTATAACACTAACTTTGAATTGTTTAGTTCAAAGGCTGCAAATTGGAGAGATACTTTCTCTTGTTTTATGGCTCCTACACCGCCTACGCCCGAGGAACTCCCTACCGTTTGCAGGTCAGTATCTCGTCGGCGTGTTCTTTTGGATTTAATTTCAGTTCAGTTTAACTATTTTCAATATAATTTTGTTCAAAAGTTAGATTCATAATGTCGATAGCATTCCGGCCTTTAGCCTCTAGTAGTTATGTCTAACGCTTTTTTCACTTGCGTGTAGCGACATACTTTTGGAATACTCGAACCAAGTCATGAAGCTCGGGAAAATCCTATTCGAGCTTTTCTCCGAGACGCTAGGACTACAACCAAGCTACTTGAATGACATACATTGTTCCGAAGGTCTCCAAATTCTCGGGCATTACTACCCTGCTTGCCCTCAATCAGATCTCACTTTGGGCCTCTCGCCACACACCGATGGTGACTTCTTAACTATTCTCCTTCAAGATGACATCGGTGGCCTCCAAATTCGACACGACAATCAATGGTTTGACGTTCCTCCCACTCCTGGCGCTCTGTTGATCAATATAGGAGACCTCTTACAGGCAAGTTCTCGGTCATATAGCCGATGATGAATTAATGTCCAAATTTAGATGTCTGTCTACTAATGTTATTAATACATTTTTTTTCAGTTGATAACAAATGACAAGTTCAAAAGTATCGAACACAGAGTAACCGCAAACACCAAAGGTCCACGGATTTCGGTTGCATCCTTCTTTTCCACTGGTTATCAGCCAACAAATAAAGTTTTCGGTCCCATCAAAGAGCTACTCTCAGATTCAAACCCTCCAATGTACCGAGAAACCACTGTCGCAGAGTACATGACCTTCCACATGAACAAAGGACTTGGCGGCAATTCTACGCTGCAATATTTTAAGGTCTGAGACGTTAATCCAGCACAGTTTCGTGCAATTAAATCTCGGGTATTATTTCCAGCAATAAAGTAAATCGTGTCGTTTCTACAAACTTATCTTTCATGCAGTTTGGTAATTCGATTTCCAATAATGTACGGAGTATTTCACTTCTTGCTGTTGAATCTTATGTATACACACTTTATGTTTGTTGCTTCCACACATTTTTTCTTAGAATTATCTCCGAAATTGAAATCAAAGACGACACCGAAGTAATTTCCTAAACGTCTAATATTGACCCTCTTTTACTGAGATATTGAGTACTCCGTATAAGCTAAGACAAATAATTAGTCGAATAAAAATACTTATTTCGTGGTACGTCTAGTATTTTTTTTTTTTTTACACAGAACTTCTCTCGGATTTAAAACCTGCAATGTACCGAGAAACCACGGAGAATGATTACGCGACTTTCTACGCTAACAAAGAACTCGACACTCATAGCACCTCTTCGCTTTGATTTAACATGATATTGTTAGAAATAGTAATCTAGAAAATTCTTGTATAGTTTAGAAATCTAGCAAACTACAAGATTAATCTAGAAAAATAGAGACATTTAGCTAATATCTAGAATTATCTATGTACAACTATAAATATGGGTGTAAACCTCATAGAGGTGTGTAGTCTTTAACTCCCATTGTGGAGTTACTAGGTCTCACCCTCTCCCCCTCATATGTACACAAAAATATGTTCAATAATATAAAAACCATGTTCGGAAATTATGGGTCCACAACACAAAATACTTCTATCAGAGTCTAAGGTTGACCTCGATTTAAATAATAAATTTAAACCGGGCAGTTGGAGGATTTTGTTATTGTGCATATCCAGATCATTTTTTTAGCATGTTCAATGCAAGCTAAGAACACGGGCCCCAAATATTTAGGGCCCCCTATAGGTTACAAGTGTAGGTCATATATCATATTCAGTGCAGAACAATCGATAAAATATTTCAAAATTCATATTAGATAATTTTCTCTACAAATGAACAAATTATGTTTTAGTTAATAATATATTTTAAAAAATTTATTCAACATGATCGAGGATGCTAAAACTATTACTCCCTCTATTTAAATCCATTGTCATCTCTTCCTTTTTCACATTTGCCGAGACGCATTTTGTAACGACAATATCTATATATAATTCTAAATTGTATAAAAATGTAAAAATTTGATATTAATGTTGCACTTATGAAAACGAATAAAACAATATCTCACACGACTATATTTTTATTTATACATTACGAGTTATACCGAAAATTCTTCACCTATGTGAATAGTGTCAAAAGAAAGCGATGCTAATGGATATGAATGAAGGGATTATAAGGGTTTCATTTAAATTTTAGAACACGGGCCAGAAATTAATCTATGGCCCTGTGCATATCTTTTGACTTTGTTATAGTCTTTAGCAAATAAGTTTATTAAAATATTCAATCATGCTATACATTACTTGATAAATTGCTAATAAATTATAACGGAGTAAAAAATAATTCAATATTTATATTGCTAATTTGGTAGTATTTTTTTTTTTTTTTTAATATATATTTAACTTGTTATTTATACAAACTCGCAGGAGTATAGTGATCCGCATAATCTTTTAAACAACGTACAATCTAAATTAGAAAAACACAAATTCTCAAATTAAACGATCTCGCTATAATTTTATAGCAAGACATTTCACAATATTGAATAAAAATGGAATCACAAAGTAGTGAAAGTTTAGCACAATTGATAGCTTTTGAAAACACTAAAACCGGTGTCAAAGGACTAGTCGACGCAGGTGTCACGACCGTTCCTTCAATTTTTATAAACTCGGTTAATGATCTCCCACTGTCCGAAACAAGAACAACTACTACTACCTTAAGTGTCCCAACCATAGACCTTAAGGGCTTTGAAACCAACCCCGAACGTAGAGCCGACACGGTCGAATGGGTCCAAGAAGCCCTACAAACATGGGGATTTTTCCAAGTGGTTAATCATGGGATACCCTTACATGTCCTTGATGAAACGATCGAGGGTGTAAGACGGTTTTACGAGCAAGACGACGAGGTTAGAAAGGGTTATTACACAAGAGATTACTTAGGAAAAAAGTTCACCCATTGCTCAAACTTTGATCTATTTAGTGGAAAGGCCATTAATTGGAGAGATAGTTTTTCTTGTTTTATGGCTCCTACACAACCTAATCCTGAAGATCTCCCTTCTGTTTGCAGGTTGTTTTTATTCTGATTCTGTCATTTGTTTACCTTTCCATTTTGATAACATGGATTAATTGACGGTTTTTATTGTATAAAATTATCTTTCAATACTTTAAAATCGATTACAAGGGAAAATATGTGTACCTATAATATAACCTATCTTATTTAGCTTAAGTGCTTAACTAGTTGTTCAAAAGTTATTTTCAGTTATTCGTCTCAAAATAGAAAGGTAAACAAATGACTGAATCAGATGAGATAATTTAATTATGTTTAACACTTTTGAAACTCACGTGTAGGGAGATACTTATCGAGTACTCCGATCATGTAAAGAACCTCGGGAAGACGTTATTTGAGCTGTTCTCCGAGACGCTAGGACTGGAACCGAGCTATTTGAATGATATACATTGTTCCGAAGGTCTCCAAGTTTTGGGGCATTGTTACCCTGCTTGTCCTCAACCACACCTCACTATGGGCTCCTCGCCACACGCTGATAGCGACTTCTTAACCGTTCTTCTTCAAGACGACATCGACAGCCTCCAAATTCGACACGACAATCAATGGTTCGACGTTCCTCCCACCCCTGGAGCTCTCGTCATCAATATAGGCGACCTTTTACAGGCAAGTTCTTGTTTGTTAGGAAGTTTTACTTGCGACCTTTATATACTAATGTCGATTGCATTTTGCATTTTTGCAGTTGATTTCAAATGACAAGTTCAAAAGTGTAGAGCACAGAGTAGTGGCAAACACCAAAGGTCCACGGTTTTCAGTAGCGTCCTTCTTTACTACCAATTTCAGACCAACGAACAGAGTCTACGGTCCCATTAAAGAACTACTCTCGGAATCAAACCCTGCAAGGTACCATGAAACCACTGTCGCGGAGTACACCAACTTCTACGCTAACAAAGGACTTGATGGCACCTCTGCACTGCAACATTTCAGGCTCTGATACGTGAACCAGCCGTCTTTGAGCAACAAGAAGACGGGTATTTCGTGCAGTAAATTAAGTCGAGTGTGTCAATATCTTTATGCCGTTTGGTGATTTGATTGTTTCCAATAAAAGTCTTAACAATGTAACGGAGCATTAAATTTCACTTCTTGTTGTTGAATCTTATACGCATTTATGTTTGCTTTGATACAATTTTAGTTCATCTCGGAATAAAGTTAATCATTAGACGACATAGACAAATAGCATGCGCGTGGTCTAAGGAACGATGATTGTACTGCTACCACGGATCAATTGATTCAACGAAAATATATATTTGATACTCCGTAGTACAAAGACATGACCTTAGGTCACAAAACCTGATACCAAGTCAGGACTCAACACAACCTAAAAAAAAAAAAAAAAAAAACTTTAAGCTGATAGTTGAAGGCCCAAGATCAGTTTTATACTCTAACAGTATGTTGCGTCCTGCCCTCACCAAGAAGACGATTTTGAGGCGAATTGTTCGTTAGTAGTGGTACTCAACAAGGGCACGCATCAACAAATTGACAATAAACATCACCTACCGTTGCTATAAACAAAGTATTCTGTAACATGTGACTAAATAATTTAAAAAAAAAAAAAAATTCCTTTCGGATATAATGGAAAGAAAATAAAATAATACTCTGTAGAAAAATAAAATTAATGAAAAAAAATCTACAAAATAAAAAATTTGGCAAAAGTAACCAACAATTTTGAACAATCTGTTGTTCTCTATTCGATTGAATTGAATCGGTCAACAAAATCCACATTTACCATTTACGTAATTAGTGAGATAAAATAATTTATCATTTTTAGTTTTTTACTAATTATATTGTACAATCAACTTTGGCCTTGTATTTTCTTATATAATGCCTTAATTTATTAAGTTATACTCTGTATAATACGGAGTAATTCATTTCATACCGATGATGTCTTGACCTAGCGGTTAAGATTGAGTACCTGTGACCAGCCTACGATTTCCCCTTCCTGATTGTATTGCCTTTGTGGCTCATATAGGACCAGAAAAAAATAATAATTCATTTCATCGTATACCAATTGAGAAAATACGAACACATCTACATCTAAATCAAAATTACAATTAAAAATAACGTGGTTGGTACTTGATGCCAAAAAAATATTAAAAAAAAAAATGGTCACACAATACACTCCTTAACAAATAAATTAATATTTTTAAGTTTCTAAACTAAGTTTATAATTGCCATCTTAAATTCTTTTTAGGGATATTTAATCATCGACTTTGGTGATTCTGTAGTGCATGTGTGAAGTTTATTCGCATGGTACTAAACTTTGTGAATATGTCTAAATATGTCCATTTTGTGACGGAAAACTTGACGACGTTAAGTTTATGGAAGAAGACGCTAATTATGAGTTTAGGATACATTTAGACCAACATTATTCCTCAATTAAATGCTATTATTTGTACTCTAATCAACAAAATTTACACTAAATAATCAACTCATAATAGCATTTAATTGAGGAATAACGTGGGTTTAAATTGTACCCTAAACTCATAATTGATGTCTTCTTCCTTAAACTTAACGTCGTTAAGTTTTCCGTCACAAAATGGGCATATTGGGCACATATTCACAAAGTTTAGGGGTACCATGTGAACAAACTTCACACATGGGATACCATGTGTAATCTGCCAAAGTTCGAGGGTACCATGGGAAATATCCCTTGTTTTTATAACTCACAAAATAACCTTTCAAACAATTTGTAATCCAAATTACAAAATCAATGGCATCACAAAGTAGTGAACGTTTAGCACAATTGATTGCTTTTGATAACACCAAAACCGGTGTTAAAGGCCTCGTTGACGCAGGTGTCACGACCGTGCCTTCTATTTTTATGCACACGGTCATTGACGATCTCCCACTGTCCGAAACAAGAACGACTACCGCCTTAAGCGTCCCAACAATAGACCTTAACGGTCTAGAGACTGACTCTGAACAAAGGGAAGACACGGTCAAACGTGTCCGAGATGCCTTACAGACGTGGGGATTTTTCCAAGTGGTCAACCATGGGATACCCTTAGAAATACTGGATGAAATGTTTGAGGGTGTAAGACGGTTTTTCGAGCAAGATGACGAAGTCAAGAAAGAGTATTACTCGAGAGATTACGCAGGAAAAAAATTTACCTATAACACTAATTTTGATTTGTTTAGTGCAAAAGCTGCTAATTGGAGGGACACATTCTCTTGTTTTATGGCTCCTACGACTCCAACGCCCGAGGAACTCCCTGTAGTTTGCCGGTATGTTTCTCGCTAGCTTGTTATTTCGACTTTATTTTCAGTTCAGCTCAATTTAGTTCAGGTTCTTTGAAGCCACTTTTTGTCCATGGCCTCTGGTAGTTAGGTCTTAACAGTTTCGAAACTCACGTTTAGCGAGATACTTTTGGAATACTCAAATCAAGTGACGAAGCTCGGGAAGATCCTATTCGAGCTTGTCTCCGAAGCACTAGGACTTCGACCAAGCTACTTGAATGACATACATTGTTCCGAAGGTCTCCACGTTGTCGGGCATTACTACCCCGCTTGCCCTCAAACAGAACTCACTTTGGGCGCCTCACCACACGCCGATGGTGACTTCTTAACTATTCTCTTGCAAGATGACATCGGGGGCCTTCAAGTTCGACACGACAATCAATGGTTCGATGTTCCTCCCACTCCCGGCGCTCTTGTGATCAACATAGGCGACCTTATACAGGCAAGTTCTCCATCAGATAGACGATCCTTGAAGTAATGTCGGAATTTAGATGTTAATCTACTAACGTTATTAATTACATTTGTTTCAGTTGATAACAAATGACAAGTTCAAAAGTATCGAACACAGAGTAGTAGCAAACACCAAAGGTCCACGAATTTCCGTAGCGTCCTTCTTCACCACTGGTTTTCAGCCAACGAATGACGTTTTTGGTCCCATCAAAGAACTACTCTCGGATTCAAACCCTCCAAAGTACCGTGAAACCACTGTCGCAGAGTACACAGCCTTCTTCACTAACAAAGGACTTGGTAGCACTTCTGCCCTGCAACATTTTAGGGTCTAAGACATTAATCCAGCCGGCTAAGAGCAATTAAAACTCGGGTATTTCGAGCAATAAAGCCAATTGTGTTGATTCTACAAACTTATATTTATGCACTTTTTAGTAATTCGATTTCCAATAAGTGTCCCGAAAGGCGATGCAATATTGTATTTCAATTCTTGTTGAATCTTATACACACTCATGTTTGTGCTTTTATACCTTTTTTTTCTTCATCGTCGAATAAGGTTACCGTAGCATACGGGACAATGACTATTGTACCGTGGAATAAGGCTAATCGTTAGACGACGTAAACAAGCATGATTGGCCATCTTTTGCTAAGATATCGAGTACATAGACTTGGTCACGGGTCGGTTTTGGATTTGATCAGACTATTTGACTAAATGTAACAACCCATAAACTTAGCCAAGACCCGAGACGGTTGCACCCACCCGTTTACGTGGGTCTAGTATTTTACAATTGAACATTACCCAAAAAAAAAAAAAAAAAAAAAAGTGTCAGAAAAAAAGAATCATTCCATAAAAAGTCCTAAACGTGGCTAAAGTTTTCAATTAAAAAAAAATCCAATCATTCAATGATAGTGAATACTTTAATATTGTTACTTTGGAAGCTTTTATATGCTATTTTATCAAACCTACAAGATTCTTATCATCTACAAAGACAATTTTCAAGAACAATTTAATATCTAAATTTTGATCTAACCCAATTGAAAAACAAACAATGGTTTCACCGAGCAACGAGCGTTTGGCACTACTGAAAGCCTTTGATGAAACCAAAACCGGTGTCAAAGGACTCGTCGACAAAGGTGTTACGACCGTACCATCTATTTTCATCAACCCTGTTAAGGACCTACCGCTTCCCGAAGGAACGACTACTATCTTAAGTGTCCCCACCATAGACCTTACCGGTTTTGAGACAGACCTGAAACGAAGAACGGATGTGGTCAAACAGGTGCAGGATGCCGTACAAACATGGGGATTTTTCCAAGTGGTGAACCATGGGATACCCTTGGAAGTGTTGGAAGAAATGTTGGAGGGTGTGAAACGGTTTTTCGAGCAAGACGATGAAGTTAAGAAGGGTTATTACACAAGAGATTACTCAAGAAACTTCAGATATAACTCCAACTTTGATCTGTTCAAAGGAAATCCTCTGAATTGGAGGGATAGTTTCTCTTGTTGTATGGCTCCTACACCTCCTAACCCCGACGACTTTCCTACGACTTTCAGGTCTGTTCCTCCAAATCGTATGATCAATCGTTAAAACTTTTTTTCTCGTTGTAGACTTTCTTTTTTAAACAGACATTATTTGTGTGTAGAGAGATACTTATCGAGTACTCGAATCAAGTAACAAAGCTTGGGAGGACTTTATTCGAGCTGTTCTCGAAGGCACTAGGGTTGCGACCTAGCTACTTGAATGACATACACTGCGACGAAGGCCTATATGTTGCGGGACACTATTACCCCGCTTGCCCTCAACCCGAGCTCACTATGGGCAACCCACGACACGCAGATAATGACTTCCTAACCGTTCTTTTGCAAGACCACATTGGCGGCCTCCAAGTTCGACACAGCGATCAATGGTTCGATGTTCCTCCCACCCCAGGAGCTCTGGTAATTAATGTAGGAGACCTTTTACAGGCAAGTTCTCGGTCATATAGCATATCATTTGTCTCATGTCCCCCCTCTATTCCCTGAACTAATATCGGAACGTAGATGGCTTGCTATTAATGTGCGTGCATTTTGTTACAGTTGATAACAAATGACAAGTTCAAAAGTGTAGAGCACAGAGTACTAGCAAACACCAAAGGTCCACGAATTTCAGTAGCGGCCTTCTTCACTACCAGTGTTCTTCCAACGAAGAACACGAATAGAGTTTACGGTCCCATCAAAGAGCTACTCTCGGATTCAAACCCTGCAAGGTACCGCGAAACCACTGTGGCAGAGTATGCGGCCACCTTCAGAAAGAAAGGACTCAATAGCACATCTACTGTGCAACAATTCAGGCTCTAATATGTTACAATCTCGTAAGCATTCTAAGAAGTTAGCACTCGACTTATTATCCAAGCAATAAAGTCAACTGTAATGGTCGTGTGAACTCGTAATAGTGAAATTGGTAATTCACGTGTTACGCTTGCTTTTGAATCTAGTTACTCTGAATTTCTATGTAAAGACGCGCGTGTTTAGTGAATAAAGTGTGCTAACAACATACCAGTAACACGACATCAATTCAAAGAGCGAGAAAAATGGTCTGTTGCAACTAGAGTCAATCAATCGACCATTATCATGTCACACGGGCATACACAGACATGTATGCATCTTTTTGAACAAAATCAACGTAGTGTGCAGGGCATCGATCACATCGAAGCTACAGATAAATTTTTTACCAAATTGCAATTGCAATGGAAAATTCCTCGTCTCGCAGTAACGCAAGACTCAAACAAGCATGCATACAGGAACAAGCACAAAATGGCAGTTCGGTTTAAAACTTCGAAAGCAATAAAAAATACGTTACAGATTTCTTATTCTGGAAGTTGAGAAGAGGATCATATCAGCAAGTATCAATGATGAGTATCGTTTTCATCTTCACCCTTGGCCTTCCTCGCAGCTGCTCTTATTTGACGTTGCTCTTCCTTGTAAACTCGGTTCCTTCTTTGAAACTGCAATAGTTTATAAATTATCAATAGGCTTAAAACCCTCATATCAACACTATAATTCTATAGGTGTGTGTAATATCGTGAATTTATGTTGAATTCGATTAATCACTAATTGGTTGGTTTATTCGTGTGAAATACTCCATTTTTATTTCAACCTATCTACTGATGGTACAGTAAACAGCATTACTTAAAGCCCTTTTCGACAAATGTAAGAAACTTCTCCGACCATTCACGAGAAATTTGACATTCAAACAAAACATAAAGCCCCCCCAACTATTTAATAAACACCTTCGAGCTTCAACTGAGAAAGAACATGGTCTCCTCATTTTAATTTTTCTTCACTTCTCAAACAGTTTGAAACATTTCAGACAAATTAAAATTACTTCTGAAAGGACTTTCGACTTTAAACCGTTTAAGACAAAGAGAATAGATCTCGTGGCTCCTATGCTGCAAAGAAAGCTCCTTCCTAGCTAGGTGTCCCCTTTTCCGTAAAAAATTCACAAGGATATGAAAACAGGTTTACATCAGTAACTAAATTTGAACATGAAATCCTCGGTCTTTTAAGGACGGACTCTCAAGTTTCAACTGATCCTAACCACTAACCCGACAAAAACTACTTCAGCCACATTGATGCGATCACCGAGATATTAGTCGCAGAAGTTCAAAATTGATAAGAAATGTCGGCAAGATCATATTATAGCTGTTCTTCATTACCATACCGAAAATTTTCCAAGGTCTACCAAGTTCATAACTAGCAGCTTGTAATTTGACACCGATCAAACAGTTTCCCTTGACGGCCAAATACAGCCATAACTAGTAATGAGGGACAATCTAATAACGGAATCGATCGAATTTTTGAGATGTAATTGGCAATTGCTAAATCAAAACACATGGGCATCATCATCATCAAAGTTCCATCAATCAAAAGATCCAACCTTTTTTATATTCGACGGAAAGACCGGCTATTGAAATAGCATCAACACTACTCATACAATCCATGGGCATTATCAAAATTAGGGTTTTTGGAGATGCAACACCACAAATTAGGCTTCCCAGAAGTGAAATTAATCATAAAGAACCCAATTTTCATACGATCAAATCACAGAAAAATTAGGGTTTTGAAACGCAATACCCAAAAAATCAGTCAAAATCGAAAGATCCAAACTTTATAGAAGAAATGACATGAGAAAAACAACCCAATTACAGAAAAAATCGAAAATCAAAGAAAAGGGTATGGAAATTGACAAGAAAGATCGAAACCTCTTTGGAATGATGAAGACATTCAAGATAATCTTCACGAAGAAGAGAACAATCTTTGGGTTCACGGCATTTAGACATACAATCACTGAAATCAATCCAAAAATCATAACATCTTCCTTTGTTTCCTGTTATTCCCCAACCTGAAGCCATTGATGAACCCTTTTGCTTCTCACTTTCTGGGTTTTTGTTTTTGTTTTTGTTTTTGTGACTGAAGAAGACCTTCTTTGTTTTGTTACAAGTCAATCAATATTAGCTAGAGATGCAAATTGGTAACAAATTTTTTGACAATAGGTCGTAGGTTCGATCCTCGTGACTAGGGATGGCAATGGATCGGGTTCGGGTCGGGTGAAGCGTCACCCGCATCCATCCGTCTAAAAAAAATCTTCATCTAATCCACCCGTCATCCGCGAAACTTATCATCCATATCCAATCCGTCCGTCATCCGCGGATGAAGCGGGTGGATCGGGTGACAAATGGATTGCAAACTAATGTCATATGAAAATAGAAAAATAAAAATGTGTCATGTTTCGTTGAAAAAACGAAACTAATTAGTGTTTAAATTAAGTTAAAATGCGTCAAAAGTGAATATCTTAATTGATTATCACAAATTCTCATATGAACCAGAAGGCTTTTCGTATGAAGCAGTCAAATATGTGGCGAAAGACGAGGGCGAGTGGGGAGAAAGATGTCTCCCACTTGTCCTTTGTCTTTGCCACATATTAACGTTCATGAAAGCAGGTTCTGCGTTCATATGGCGCTACATTGATTATAGGTTGAATAGTAAAAAAAACATAATAAAAGGTTACATATAATATATTTTCTATATAAAAATATAAATTTTACATAAAAACTTAAAGAATCGGGTGATAAATCGGGTGATGGATGGATGATGGATTGGATGATGCTTCATCCAACCCACCATCCATCCATCATCCGTTACATCCATCATCCACCCGTCATCCATATAAGTCGGGTTTTCATCCGTTTTTTAGGGTCGGGTGGATCGGGTTTGAGCGGGTTCAGGTGAAATTGACATCTCTACTCGTGACGGTTGTTGTATTACTTGTACCTCAACTTATTTTCAGCTCATTTCGATTCGATTCGATTCGATTCCAAGATTCGATATATTATATTTGATTGAACTTCATTCGATTCGATTCATTCGATTCGATTCGATTCATTATTTGATTCGATTCGATTCTTCGATTCGATTCGATTCGATTCGATTAAATTCTAAAGAAACGAAGTTTAGTGTGTTAAACCCAACAACTTGTGGGAGAGGCCTTGCGAGTTGCGATAAGGTTATTTTAATTTTTTTTTTAATCTTTTGAAGGGTCTTTTAGGTAGTAAAGCGGTTGGTTCTAATATTACTAAAGAGTAAGACGATCTTTCACAAGACTTTTTGATTTTTTAGGTACGGAGTTATTTTTTTTTTTTTTTTTTTTTTTTAAAAAAAGTATTTCTTGAACTTTTGTTAAAGTTTTTTTAACGAGTAAAAGAAAAAAGTCAAAAAAAAAAAAAGGCTTTTGTTTAAGTATTTTAAACTTTAGAGGTACTCATTCCATGCATCGAAACCTATCCAATGAAAGAAGGTATTTTTTAAGGTTTAACCTTTTTCTTCGAAATTTTTTAATAAGCGAAGAAATTAAGAGCAAGTTTTTAGCTATGGAATTCAAAAAAATAATTCAGATCAACAACTAAATTTGGGAACCCAAAAAAGTACGGAGTAAGAAATTTGGCTCGATCAAGTTTCAAAAGAGTTTATTCCCAAACCAGCCTCTATCGAGTAAATCTATTGTGAAACCATCTCACGCCTGAAAGAACCACTAAAATTTCTCAATATTTCATTCCATATGAGCAGAAAATAAGGAGTTGATACATTCTATTGATTATTTCACACATGATATGGTTTCACTTTAGATTTTAGAATTTGTCAGGCTTTATCTAACGCAACCTAAACCATGAACCAGCTCTAATCTCCTCACAAAAAAAAATCAAACTGTAAACAATTTATTAGTATCTGGTGTCAGAATTTAAAAATTCACCGAGGGAGCAGTTCACTGGATAAATATGTAAGATATGCCAATATGGACTACTAAGATTGATGACATGCGTGTCACTAAGTAGTCCAAATTTATAGCCTTGTAAAACATAAGGCCTAATTTTTTTTGGGGCCCAACATTGAATAGTCCGCGGATATCGTCAATAAATTCCTACATTAATGTAAAAGTGGTTCACTATCCCTTTGAAGTTTGCTCCAAATTTCGTCGGGTTATTCGGGTCAGATCATCGATAAAAACAAAATGTCGCTAGAGACGTGATAAAAACAAAATGTCGCTAGAGACGTGTTATTATTATAAGGTCATTTCGAGTTTTGGTCATTTAAATTAGCCGGTTAGAAAAGTCATGTGTTGAATTTTAGGTCGATATAAATACGAGTCGATTCAGTACACGTCCTATGATAATTTCTTCAATTGTTCTCACAACTTACAGAAGATGGCAACGTTCAACATTCAAGAACACAACTACGATCGACTGAACGAGCTAAAAGCATTCGATGAGTCGAAGGTGGGTGTAAAAGGGATTGTCGACTTGGGGTCGAAAACAATTCCTAGGATGTTCATCAGACCTTCTGATGAACTCTCAGAAGAACACAACACTCCCTGTGTTAATCACCAACAAGTTCCTGTGATAAGTTTTGAGGGCATTCAAACGAAAGACGGTCGTAAAGGGATCGTCGAGCAGGTCCTGTCTGCGTCGATGAAATGGGGGTTTTTCCAAGTGGTCGATCACGGAATTCCTGTAGGAGTTTTGGAGACGATGTTGGAGGGGATTCGTATGTTTCACGAGCAAGACAGTGAGGTTAAGAAAGCGTATTATGCGCGAGATGTTACGAAAGCTGTCGTGTATGGTAGTAATTATGATCTCTATGTTTCCAAGGCTGCAAATTGGAGGGATACTTTGTCACTTCTTAGTAGCTATCCCGGTTTTCTCGATCCTAACGAAATTCCCGACATTTGCAGGTATTTTGTCTAAATTCATGTCTCATCATAGTGAAAAGTCGTTTTAATCGATGTTTGTGTAAGCCCACTGTGCAGAACTCAACTGATTAAATATAAGATCAAATTCATAAGATCCTTAAGTAGAAAAGACCGTTTTACAAATATGTTACGTCGGTCTTACATAAGCGTTATTCAACGATTATGTCGCATTGCAGGGACGCGATGAAGGAGTACATAAACCGTGTACTAAAACTAAGTGACATTTTACTAGAGCTGTTATCAGAGGCACTTGGTCTCGAAACGAACTACCTAAAACAAGAAATGGAATGCAGCTATAGTTGGGCCATAGTGAACCACTACTACCCTGCTTGTCCTGCTCCCGAGCTTACTTTAGGCACGAGCAAACATTCCGACCCATCGTACCTCACGGTTCTTTTGCAAGACCTTATCGGCGGCCTTCAAGTGCTTCACGACAATGAATGGGTCGATGTTAGGCCTATTCACGGCGCCTTTGTTGTCAACATCGGTGATATTCTTCAGGTTCGTTCACTTAGGACATGTTCTTTTCATTTAAGTTGTCTGAAGTCTGAAGTCTGAAGTTTGAAATTTAAAATCTGAAGTCTGAAATTTACGGTAGTCATTTGAAGTGTTTGATAAGTTAAAAAAAATAAAAAAATTACTAAGACGCTGAACAGAAAATTAAAAATGTCCTTAATCTTTTTTGTGCATTAGCGAGATTGTACTTACGTTCGTGTTTTTGGTGTAGATGGTATCAAACGATAAGCTCAAGAGCGTGTATCACAGAGTGATTGCAAATTCAGTTGGACCGAGGATTTCATCGGCCCTATTCCTAAAGGGTCCTGAGTCATCGTTGAAAGTGTATGGACCGATCAAAGAATTGGTGTCGAAAGACAATCAACCGGTTTATAGAGACTTCACAATCCATGAGTTTCACACCAACTTCTTCAATCGTCCTCTCGACGTGCCTGGATTCGAGCACTTTAAGAAATAAGGTCGTTGTTAACCGTTAACGGGATACCTTGTACCATTATTGGTTGTAATAATCCTTGAAAATCACTAATGTTATTAGTACTATATTTATGGCTACAATATCATGTTCATGATCTTTTTTCCAACTTGTCAAATAAGTTCTAAAATTTCTCGCTTTCGTAGGGATTTTCTATAATATGTTCTTGGGAATCGTATTTTCGATGGAAAAAATAAAACAAACAAGCTCAAAAGTTTCTACTTTTGTAGGGTTTTTTTAGCTCAAGTGAATTGATCATCAATTATTGTCCGTGATCAACCGTGGCAATCTTCAAGTGCTTCACGGCAATCTACTTTAAGTGAGGTCACATTTTAGTCACATATAACTCGTCGTACGCGTGAAATCGTCTTACAATAGACTTACTTATTTAAGATATGGACTACAAGATTAATGACATGCGTGTCACTATTAGCCATATTACTCTAATTAAGGAAATATTACTTACCTCCCAATCAAGTAAATCAAGTCATAAATATAATTGTGTTCACATTGTAATTAGGAAGTAAATAAAATCATATCTTTGTAATTAGAGATTTTATTCCAGCTAAGATTTATAATGTACACCTATATATATGTATCATCTGTTGATATTGTAACCATGCAATTCTGAATTTAATAAAACCTTTCTTACTCTTCCATTATTCTATCATGGTATCAAGAGATTACGTAGTCCATATTCGTAGCCTTGTAAACATAAGGCTGAAAATTTTTGGGGACCCAACTTTGAAAACTTGTTGGATAATGGATATCGATTAATTCGTACGTCTGTGCACTAAAATTTGTCGGGTTAATTCGGGTCAAATCATCAAAAAAATGTCGTTTTAGACGTGTTATTATAAGGTCATTTTGAGTACCGGTCATTTAAATTATCCGTTTAGCAGAAAAGTCCGGTGTTTAATTTTAGGTTGATTTAAACATAGTAATATTAACTATAAAAATTTATTGCAATTTTGTTCAATTGTTCTTACAACTTACAGATGGAAATAGTCAACATTCAAGAACACAACTACGATCGACTGAACGAGCTAAAAGCATTTGATGAAACGAAGGCGGGTGTAAAAGGGATTGTCGACTCAGGGTCGAAAACAATTCCTAGGATGTTCATCAGACCTACCGATGAACTCTCGGAAGAACATAAAATTGCCTGTGTTAAAGACCAGCAGGTTCCTGTGATAAGTTTCGAGGGCATTCAAACGAAAGACGGTCGTAAAGGGATCGTCGACCAGGTCCTGTCTGCGTCGATGAAATGGGGGTTTTTCCAAGTAGTCGATCACGGAATTCCAACAGAATTTTTGGAGGAGATGTTGGAGGGTATTCGAATGTTTCACGAGCAAGATGGTGAGGCTAAGAAGGCGTATTATGCGCACATTCTTACGAGACCGGTCGTGTATGGGAGTAACTATGATCTCTACATTTCAAGAGCTGCGAATTGGAGGGATACTTTGTCGATTCTTAGTCGATATCCTGGTTATCTCGACCCCAACGAAATTCCCGAAATATGCAGGTATAAATTGTGTCTATATCCGTAGGGAAAAGTCGTTTTAATCGATATTGTGTAAGCACCATGGACATGTTTACCTCACCTGTTCTGTAAGCCCACTGCACAAGACTCGACATTTTAAAATGTTCCAATTGTATATTCCTTTATTTATTGCATGTCTTACAATATTTCTAGTACAATACAGTTTTACAGGAGAATTACTCTACGATATGTCATATTGTAGGGACGTGACGAAGGAGTACATAAGTCGTGTACTGAAACTAGGCGAAATTCTACAAGAGCTAATTTCCGAGGCCCTTGGTCTCGAACCAAAATACCTAAAAGAAGAAATGGAATGCAGCCATACTTGGTCCGTGGTGAAGCACTATTACCCGGCGTGCCCTGCTCCCGAACTCACCCTAGGCACTAGCAAACATTCTGACCCATCGTTCTTCACGATTCTTCTACAAGACCATATCGGCGGCCTTCAAGTGCTTCACGACGACCAATGGGTCAATGTTCAGCCTATTCACGGCGCCTTTGTCGTCAATATCGGTGACATTCTTCAGGTTTGTTCACTTAGGACTGATTATTTTAGTCTAAGTTCTCCGAAGTCTAAAGTCTAAAATCTAAAGTCTGAAGTCTGAATTTTCTAAAATATTTTAAATTTGTACTTAGAACCTGTTCTTTCGAACTTTTTAAGTGAATCGAATCTGAATCAATCGAATCAGTAAATGAATGAATCGAATCGAATCTTCGAATCCAGAATCGAATCGAGGATCGAATCGAATCGAATCAATAATAATATTGTGTGTTGAATTTAATATAATTGGTGAATTGAATCGAATCGAATCGACCCATCGAATGGGTGGCCCAGGCGAAATGTCTTTGAATCGAAGCTAAAATAAGCTGGAAAGAACATGTCCTTAAAGTTAGTGTCTTTTTGTGCAGATGGTATCAAACGATAAGCTCAAGAGCGTGTATCACAGAGTGACCGCAAATTCAGTTGGACCGAGGGTTTCATCCGCGTTACTCCTAAAGGGTCCTCAGGCATCACCAAAGTTGTATGGACCGATCAAAGAGTTGGTGTCCGAAGACAATCCACCGATTTATAGAGACTTCACACTAGAGGAGTTTCACACCAATTTCTATAACCGTCCTCTCGACGTGCCTGGATTCGAGCACTTTAAGGCGGTTATTAACCATTGAGGAGATACCATTTAATTAATTTACTCTTATTAGTACTACGTTGTTTATGGCTACAATACCAAATTTATGATCTTATTTTGCAAATTTAATTTATGGCTACGTTGTTATTAGTGGTAAATTTATGTCTACAATATGATGTTCATGATCTTTTTTCCAACTTGTCAAACAAGTTCTAAAATTTCTCGCTTTCGTAGGGATTTTATATAATATGCTCTTGGGAATCGTATTTTCGAGGGAAAAAAAAAACAAACAAGCTCAAAAGTTTCTACTTTTGTAGGGTTTTTTAGCTCGAGTGTTTAGATCATCAATTATTGTTACACTGTATCATATCATACAAGAATTAGTGTCGTAATAATCACGAGCAAAGAAGACCAAACAATTAAAAAATTAGATAAGTAGATTGCCACGGATCTCATCACGTCGAAAAGTCGGTGGGGAGACACCGTCCGTAGGTGATAAATGTACCAAATCGAAGAGTTGTTATAAAGTGACCATTGAACACCTTCTAAATGTCAAAGTAGTCACTTTAAGTGGGGTCACATTTTAGTCACATATAACTCGTCGTACGTGTGAAATCGTCTTACAGTAGACTTATTTATTTAAGATATGGACTACAAGATTAATGACATGCGTGTCACTAAGTAGTCCAATTCCTCCCCATACGTCTTTGCACCAAATTTAGTCGGGTTATTCGGATCAAATCATCGATAAAAAAACAAAATGTCGTTTTAGACGTGTCATTATAAGGTCATTTTGAGTACCGGTCATTTGAATTAGTCGGTTAGACAAGTTCAGTGTTTAATTTTAAGTCGATTTAAATACAAGTGGATTCTGAAAACGTTTTATGATAAAGACACCATGTAGTACTGGTCGTATATAGCTGATATAACATCGACTTGCTAAATCGTCTATTGTAGTTTCACAATTGTTTTTGCAACTTACAGATGGAAACAGTCAACATTCAAGAGCACAACTACGATCGACTGAGCGAGCTGAAAGCATTCGATGAATCTAAGGCGGGCGTAAAAGGGATTGTCGACTCAGGGTCGAAAACAATTCCTAGGATGTTCATCAGACCTGATGATGAACTCTCAGAAGAGCAAAACATTCCCTGTGTTAAACACCAACAGGTTCCTGTCATAAGTTTCAAGGGCTTTCAAACGAAAGACGGTCGTAAAGGGATTGTCGAGCAGGTGCTGTCTGCGTCGATGAAATGGGGGTTTTTCCAAGTGGTCGATCACGGAATTCCGGCAGAGTTTTTGGAGAAGATGCTGCAGGGGATTCGTATGTTTCACGAGCAAGACGGTGAGACTAAGAAAGCGTATTACGCACGCAGTTTTACTAAGCCGGTCGTGTATGGGAGTAACTATGATCTCTATGTTTCAAGGACTGCAAATTGGAGGGATACTTTGGTGGTTCTTAGTAGCTATCCCGGTTCTCTCGACACCAACGAAATTCCCGAAATTTGCAGGTATTGTGTCGTAGATACATGTCTTTTTGATAGAATGTTGTGTAAGTAGGCGTAGGGCCAGCCTGTTACGGGCTGGGCATTGTTTTCTTGGCCCGGATCCAACTCTTGAAGGTGGCGGGCCTAGACCAAACCGGCCCGGGCTTGCCAAGTTAAGGCCCAAACTCGGCCCCGTTGTTAATAATTTTGTAGAAACTGAGAGTCATGTTGGGTTGTATCCCAAAAATCATGGCCCGGGCATGACCCATAGCTTGGACAGGTCGGGCTGGGCTATGCAACTGTGCTAGACAAACCATGGCTTATTGTGCGGGCCAGGCTAGCCCGCACGTATGGCCACCTCTATGTGGACATCTTAGCGGGTATCGTGTCCTAAAACCTTATGAAATCACCTGAATTATTAGTCTAAGATAAATTTAAAAGACGTAAAGAGTTCATTGTTAATCGAAAAACCTTAAAAGAGGTCATTTTACAAAAATGATCTGGATAAGAAGACTGTGTTTTTAAACAATCTATCGTATTTGTTTATTGTATGTTCTGTTACATTTTTAGTATAAGGCGATTTTAAAGGAGAATTACTCCACGATACTGTCACATTGTAGGGACGTGACGAAAGAGCACATAAACCGTGTACTGAAACTAGGTGACATTCTACAAGAGCTAATTTCTGAGGCACTTGGTCTCGAGCCAAGCTACCTAAAACAAGAATTAGATTGCAACCATAGTTGGACCATGGTGTCCCACTATTACCCAGCCTGTCCCGCTCCCAAACTCACTTTAGGATCCAGCAAACATTCTGACCCGTCGTTCTTCACCATTCTTCTGCAAGACCATGTCGGCGGCCTTCAAGTGCTTCACGACCACCAGTGGGTCAATGTTCAGCCTATTCACGGAGCCTTTGTCGTAAACATCGGTGACATTCTTCAGGTTTGTTCACTTTGGACTTTTTATCGGTCTAAAATCTAAAATCTGAAATCTGAACTTTCTGAAATATTTTCAAACCTTGTTTGTGCATTCACGACTTTGTACTCAAGTTTATGATTTTTTGTGCAGATGGTATCGAACGATAAGCTCAAGAGCGTGTATCACAGAGTGACTGCAAATTCAGTTGGACCGAGGGTTTCATCAGCGTTACTCCCAAAGGGTCCTCTGGCATCGCCAAAGTTGTATGGACCGATCAAAGAATTGGTGTCGAAAGACAATAATCCACCAGTTTATAGAAGGTTCACCCTCGAGGAGTTTCACACCAACTTCTTCAAGCGTCCTCTCAACGTGCCTGGATTCGAGCACTTTAAAGTTGTTGCTAACCATTGAAGAGATACCATTTACGATTATTGTTTGTGATAAGTCTCGAAAAACACTTGCGTTATTAATGTTAACTTGTCTACAGACTACAGCAACAATACAAAGTTTATGATCTCATTTCGCAAATTTTCTAATTAGTTTCGAAAGTTCTCGCTTCCATTGGAATTTTTAATACTAAGCTCTTGGGTATCGTATTCTCGATGTTAGCTTGAATGAATTTATCATCAGTTATTGTTAAACTCTCTATACGACTATAGATGACGATTTTTCTTTGAGAATTTTTAATATGTAACGAATTTAAGAGCACGTCGTTATTTGGGAGTCCAAATTTATAGCCTTGTAAACATAAGGCCGAAATTTTTGGGGACCCAACTTTCGACAACTTGTTGGATATCAATCAATTCCTCCTCGTACCTCTTTGCACAAATTTTTTGTCGGATTATTCGGGTCACATCATTAATATAAACGAAATGTCGTTGTGTTTAATTTTAGGTCGATTTGGAAATGAGTCGATTCAGAACACGTATTATAAGAAGCCATTTAGTACTCGTCGTACTCAAATAACATCCATATACTAAAACATCTATCTATTGTAATTTCTTCAATTGTTCCTACTACTTACAAATGGAAACAGTCAACATTCAAGAACACAACTACGATCGACTGAACGAGCTAAAAGCATTCGAAGAAACCAAGGCGGGCGTGAAAGGGGTAGTCGACTTGGGGCTGAAAACAATTCCTAGGATGTTCATCAGACCTTCTGATGAACTCTCGGAAGAACACAACATTGCCTGTGTTAAAGACCAGAAGGTTCCTGTGATAAGTTTCGAGGGAATTCAGACGAAAGAAGATCGTCGAGCAGGTCCTGTCTGCGTCGATGAAATGGGGGTTTTTCCAAGTAGTCGATCATGGAATTCCAACAGATTTTTTTGGAGGAGATGTTGGAGGGTATTCGTATGTTTCACGAGCAAGACGGTGAGGCTAAGAAAGCGTATTATGTGCGCATTCTTACGAGGCCGGTCGTGTGATCTCTATATTTCAAGGGCTGCGAATTGGAGGGATACTTTGTCGATTCTTAGTCGATATCCTGGTTATCTCGACCCCAACGAAATTCCCGAAATATGCAGGTATATTTGTCTAAATCCATAGGGAAAAGTCGTTTTAATCGATATTGTGTAAACACTGTGTAAGCCCACTGCACAGGACTCGACATTTTAAAATGTTCCAATTGTATATTCCTTTATTTATTGCATGTCTTACAATATTTCTAGAACAAGATAGTTTTACAGGAGAATTATACTACGATATATATGTCGCATTGTAGGGACATGACGAAGGAGTACATAAACTGTGTACTGAAACTAGGCGACATTCTATAACCCTCGAGGAGATACATAAAGAGTTGGTGTCAGAAGACAATCCACCGGTTTATAGAGAGTTCACCCTCGAGGAGTTTCACACCAATTTCTATAACCGTCCTCTCGACGTGCCTGGATTCGAGCACTTTAAGGCGGTTATTAACCATTGAGGAGATACCATTTAAATTAATTTACTTATGTTATGTTAGATATATGCCTTGAATCTGTCTGTTGCCACTTCGAGTGACTATTCGGGGGTCCCGCTGCCCGGTCTGAAATCTGTAATCTGAAAACTCCTCTCAAATTAATAAAACTCTCCTTAGGCATCACCAAAGTTGTCCGATCAAAGACGTTAGTGAACCACGTTTATATCACCCTCGAGGAGTTTCTTTCTTTGTTGTTCGCTTTTTCTCTTAACCATTGAGGACATACCATTTACTCTTATTAGTACTATGTTGTTTTTGGCTACAATACCAAATTTATGATCTTATTTTGCAAATTTTCTAAACAGTTCTCGGATTTTATATAATATGCTCTTGGGAATCGTATTCTCGATGTGAAAAGACAACCTCAAAAGTTCTTACTTTGCAAGGTTTTAATTGTTTTGAGTACACGTTAGCTGTAAGATTGTCTCATAGAAGAATTAATGTCATAACAACGACACGCAAAGAAGACAAAACAATTAAATGGGCAGATTAACGCGGATCACAATACGCTGAAGACTTGTTATAATCATCTTATTTTTTCTTAACTTATATTATCGAAGATCTCAAAAAACTTAAAAAGTTCAAAGAAGTGAAAAAAAAATATACACTTTTCGAAATTTCAAAATTCGAAAATTTGACTGCACCATTTGACGGTAATGAAACCAATGGCGGTCCCGTCACAGTTTTAAGATCAAAGACATGTGTGTGACTCACAGCATCTGAAACTTCCAAGATCAAAGACATGTGTATCAAAATTTCATGAACGTGTGTAGAAAAGACTGACAACTTATACAATATAAATCTAAACAACATGTTGTAGACTTTAATTCAAAATTGTTCAACAATTTCTTACAATTAAACATAAATGGGGGAAGCAAATGACATCCAAGAACACAACTACGATCGAAACGAGGAGCTACGAGCATTCGATGAGTCAAAGACGGGTGTAAAAGGGATTGCCGACTCAGGGTCGAAAACACTTCCTAGGATGTTCATCAGACCTTCTGATGAACTTTTGGAAGAACACAACGTTCCCGTTGTTAGACACGAGCATGTTCCTGTGATAAGTTTCGAGGACGTTCAAACAAAAGATGGTCGTGAAAGAATTGTTGAACAGGTGTTGGATGCGTCGGTGAAATGGGGGTTTTTCCAAGTGGTCGATCACGGGATTCCTGTAGGAGTTTTGGAGACTATGTTGGAAGGTATTCGTATGTTTTATGAGCAAGACGTGGAGGTTAAGAAGGCGTATTATGCGCGTGAGATTACTAAGCCGGTTGTTTACTGGACTAACCGTGACCTCTACGTGGCGAGGACCGCTGATTGGAGGGATAGTTTGACAATTCAGAGTAACTTTCCCGGTTCTCTCGAACCCAACGAGATACCCGAAATATGCAGGTAATTGTCTGCGTCGTTTTAATCGTTGTTATATGCTTCATTTGTTCAATATATAAGGTAATCGATTTTGGGCCTTCAACCGTCAGCTTAAGCTTTTGGTTGAGTTGGTTTCTGACACGATAATTTTACGTTGCAGGGAGGTGACGGTGGAGTACATAAATCGTGTACTAAAACTAAGTGACACTCTACTAGAGCTACTTTCCGAGGGACTCGGTTTGAAACCGAGTTTTCTAAAGGAAGAAATGGAATGCAACCACGGTTGGTCGATGACGAACCACTACTACCCTGCTTGTCCCGCTCCTGAACTCACTTTAGGCACATGCAAACACTCAGACCCGTCTTTCCTAACGATTCTTCTGCAGGACCAAATCGGCGGCCTTCAAGTGCTTCACGACAATCAATGGGTCGATGTTCAGCCTACTCCTGGCGCGTTTGTCATCAACATTGGAGACATTCTTCAGATGGTGTCGAACGATAAGCTCAAGAGTGTGTATCACAGAGTGACTGCGAATTCAGTTGGACCGAGGGTTTCGTCAGCGCTATTCTTGAAGGGTCCTCTGACATCATCGAAGTTGTATGGACCGATCAAAGAGTTGGTGACGGAAGATAATCCACGGGTTTATAGAGAGTTCACTATCCATGAGTTTCTCACCGAATTCTACAACCGTCCTCTTGACGTGTCCAAATTCGACCACTTTAAGGTGGTCGTTAACCATTCGGGGGATAACATTTTCTAATTCCGTTCAAAAGTTCTCGCTTTCGTAAGAATTTTAGTACTTTTTTTAATGAATAAGATGGCCTCGTGACAAGAGGTCACAGGTTCGAATCTCACTACCCTCGAACGTTCTTAGCATAGCAAGGTCGTGTTTGAATTGAAGTATTGCAGATCATGTACTCGTATAATAATATGGTTTGGATCTGTTCCAAAATGTTGACGAATAAAATTGTAGTCGAGACATCGATTGCATACCCTTATATCATAATTATTTTTACTCTATTACTCGTCGTCTGGTCTTGAAAATGAACCAAACTATCAAGAAGCATGATCTGTCCGCCGACAATTTTGATTTCAAATACTCATTCAAGGGAGGTCTTGGAGACCGACGATTACTCTTAATTTATCGAATTATATTAACATCTCGTCTTCCAAATTAATGACATACACGTCACAATTTATGGCTTATTATAATTGATCGAATCTTATCGTTCAATTATTTTCTTGAATGATCTTTATTTCTTTAATTGTTCACATGAATCACATGTCCACTTCCAAAATTAGTGACATAAGAATCATAATTTATAAATACATTTACTTGGCATGTTGTGCATAATTCAAAATTGTTCCAAAAAAAAAAGAAGAAAAAATTACACATGGAAACAAATGTCATTCAAGAAAGCGACAACTACGATCGAAACAAGGAGTTACGAGCATTCGACGAATCAAAGACGGGTGTCAAAGGGATTGTCGACTCAGGGTCAAAAACACTTCCTAGGATGTTCATCAGACCTTCAGATGAACTCTTAGAAGAGCACAACAACACTGCTAGTGTTAAAAACCTACAAGTTCCTGTGATAAATTTCGAGGGAATTCAAACGAAAGATGGTCGTAAAGGGATCGTCGAGCAGGTGCTGTCTGCCTCGATGAATTGGGGGTTTTTTCAGGTGGTCGATCATGGAATTTCTGTAGAAGTTTTGGAGACGATGTTGGAGGGAATTCGAATGTTTCACGAGCAAGACAGTGAGGTTAAGAAGGCGTATTATTCGCTTAAAGTTATGAAGCCTGTCATGTTTCGGAGTAACTATGATCTCTATACTACAAAGGCTGCAAATTGGAGGGACGGTCTGTTAATTATGAATACTATCCCTGGTTTTCTCGACCTCAATGAACTTCCCGAAATATGCAGGTATTGTCTAATTCTATGTCCCCGTCTCATAATAGTAATAACTTGTTTTGAATTTATGTTTCGTGTTTCACTACTTCTAGATATTAGCCCACTTTTGGAGGTGAAGTGGGCCAGGCCGAATTCAATGGGTGGCCAGCAATTGAATGGGTGAGCCAGGCCGACTTAGTGAGACTGTTCTTCGGACTTTTTAAGTGAAGCCCAGCCCGAATGGTGGCCCAGAAGCCCAGCCAGGCCCGAAAAATAGTGGCCCAAGCCCAGGCCAGAGCCAAGCGAATCGATTCGAATCTCTTCTGTATCTTATCTTAAGCCCAAGCCCAAGCGAAGCTCGAATCGAATCTGGCCCAGGCGAAGCCCAAGCCCGAGCGAAGTGGTGAAGCCCAGCGAAATGTCTTGAAAATAAAGAATTTGGAAAGAACAGGTCCTAAGTCTTAAAGAACAGGGTCTAAATATAAAACTGTACACTGTAGCTTATACCAACTGATAGGTTTACGTTCAAATCCATAAGGTCACGTTCGTAGAATAGAATCATTTTGTCGAATTATCGGTACGATCATACCTTAAGATTGAATCCATAAGACCACTTCCGAATATAAACGGTCTTAGGACCGGTTTTTTCTGACTTTTTAGAGCTGAATTGAATTTAAATGAACTGAATAAGCTGAACTGAACTGAACTGAACTGAAGTGAATGAAGCTGAGCTGAACTTAATTGAAATGAGCTGAAAATAAGCGAAAAAGAACAAGTGCTTACACACGAGTTTTACTTTACAATAACTTCACATTGCAGAGACGCGATGAAGGAGTACATAAACCGTGTACTGAAACTAAGTGACATTCTACTAGAGCTAATTTCAGAGGCACTCGGTTTGAAACCGAGTTACCTAAAGGAAGAAATGGAATGCAACCGCGGTTGGTCTATGACGAACCACTACTACCCAGCTTGCCCCGCTCCCAAACTCACTTTAGGCATCAGCAAACACTCGGACCCATCGTTCCTCACAATTCTTCTTCAAGACCAAATAGGCGGCCTTCAAGTGCTTCACGACAATCAATGGGTTGATGTTAAGCCTATTCCCGGTGCCTTTGTCATCAACATCGGTGACATTCTTCAGATGGTGACGAACGATAAGCTCAAGAGCGTGTATCACAGAGTGACTGCGAATACAGTTGGACCGAGGATTTCATCAGCGTTCTTTTTGAAGGGTCCTCAGACATCGCCAAAGTTGTATGGACCGATCAAAGAGTTGGTGTCGGAAGATAATCCACCGGCTTATAGAGAGTTCACTATGCATGAGTTTCTCACCGGCTTCTACAACCGTCCTCTTAACGTGCCTGGATTTGACCACTTTAAGGTGGCTGTTTAACCATTGAGGGGATACCAGTTTCTTATTTGGCAAAAAGTTCTCGCTTTCGTAAGAATTTTAGTACTTTTTTTTTTAATGAATAAGACGGCCTCGAGAGTTCTTATTGTAGTAAGGTCGTATATCATGTACTCATATAGTCATATATTAATATCGTTTCGATACATTTTAGAATGTTGACGAATAAAGATGCAGAAAAACAGGTTGCATACCTTAGGATGTTAAGGTAGATGTTTTCTGTTGAGCAATAACACGGTTGTCTCAACGACCATTTCAATCATAACTCGTTATAACAGATTTGTCGTAATTATTTTACGGAGTACTCTTTTAGTAGTCTGCCCTCTTAAAAATTCTCGTCCCCACCCCCGACTGAATCTAACTCCACCCTTGCAGAATGGACAGAACTATCTATAAAGCGAACCATTTGGTAAAATAGGGTTTTGTTAAAAACCTATTTAGTATTTTGGGTCGGAAATAAAAATATTGAGTTATACGACTCGTGATGGTAACGAATGATGGTTCGATGTTGGGCGCGATTGGTTTTGTCTGCACGTCAGTTTTGGTAGCCAACTTGGTTCAATAACTTGCAACTTCAGTTTGCTCAATGAGTACTTAGAGGCCTTTCAGTTGGTACTCGAATGGCCTAGCTTTCGACTATTTAATCTTGTACTTTTGCTGGAATAAGAGGAGATTGTCGTTTACTGGAAAAGTCGTCTTTTCAATTAATGGTTATTGTTCGAGTGTTCGACGCGTCTCGAATACTAACTTAATCGCTACTCAATAGGTCCTGAGTCACGATTACCCCTGTCGAGTTATAGGTCTAACTCGTCAGATCACTATCCTTTTGTTTGTTGTTCGTTTCCGCTACCCAAATTCGTATCATTGAGATATTTGGGGTTCATGTATATTAGAGAATATTATATATTAGGATAAAATTATTACGGTTATCGTAATATACCGTAGAATATTTAAGGAATATTCTTGGAGTATTCTCCAAGACAATCTATTATATAATGTAACCATTTCTATCGTTATTAATCAAGTCATTATATTATCTTACAATGTAGTCTTGGATTATTTAAACCAAAAATCGCCATAGCCCGTGTCGTTTTATGGGTTTGATGACAAAAACAAAGTTTAAAAAAAATTTAAAAAAAAGCAAAAACACTACCTTTGATGGCGTTTTACTGCTAAACAGCCACATTAAGCAGCACTTTAAAGCTTTTTTACACGTAACTCGCCACCCTAGGTAGCTGTTTTACCTGATGGAATTTGAATAAACATCATAAACCGCTTGTCAAGATGGCGGTTTTACACATTTATTTATTTTTTACTTTGTTTTTATCTCTCGAACCCATAAAACGTCACGCGCTATGGTGGTTTTATTAGCCATATCCTTCCCAAGCAAGAAGATTGCAAGAATCAATCATTTGTCAATCAGCCCACCAATCATCCTGTGTAAATACGGAAATATATCTGTCAATCTTCTTGCTTGGGAAGGATATGGCTAATAGGTTTTTGGTTTAAATAATCTCAGCCTACGTGGACCCCAGAATTCTAAATACTTTTATTTCCGACCCAAAACGGTAAATATTTTTTAACAAAACCTCATTTTACCAAATCATTCCAAAAAGCGTGAACGGCCCACGGATAATGATTAATTCAAAGACTAATTCAAGGGTGGTCCCGCCGACCGACGAATTCTCTTAATTTGTCACATCTCGACTTCGAAAAGATATGACATGTGGGTCCAATTTATGACAAGAAAGCTGAAGATATGATACATTTACTTGACATGTTGTAGATAATTCAAAAATTGTTCCCAAAAAAATAAAATAATATGGAAACAAATGGCATTCAAGAAAACAGCAATGAGCTGCACAACAACAACTATGATCGAAACAAGGAGCTACGAGAGTTCGACGAATCAAAGACGGGTGTCAAAGGGATTGTCGACTCAGGGTCGACAACACTTCCTAGGATGTTCATCAGACCTTCTGATGAACTCTTAGAAGAACACAACAACACTGACTGTGTTGAACAACATCAAGTTCAAGTTCCTGTCATAAGTTTCGAGGGCATTCAAACGAAAGACAGTCGTGAAAGAATTGTTCAACAGATGTTGTCTGCGTCGATGAAATGGGGGTTTTTCCAGGTGGTGGATCACGGAATTCCTGAAGAAGTTATGGGGGCGTTGTTGGAGGGTATTCGACTGTTTCACGAGCAAGACGGTGAGGTTAAGAAGGCGTATTATTCGCGTGATGTTATGAAGCCTGTCACGTTTCGGAGTAACTATGATCTCTATACTGCGAAGGCTGCAAATTGGAGGGACAGTTTGATACTTATGAATACTATTCCCGGTTTTCTCGACCTCAACGAACTTCCCGAAATATGCAGGTAATGTGTACTTCTATTGTTCTGAATATAAACGGTCTTACAGGAGAGTTACTTTACGATAATTTCACGTTGCAGGGACGCGATGAAAGAGTACATAAACCGTGTACTGAAACTAAGTGATACTCTACTAGAGCTAATTTCTGAGGCACTCGGTTTGAAACCGAGTTACCTAAAAGATGAAATGGAATGCAACCGCGGTTGGTCCATGACGAACCACTATTACCCAGCTTGCCCTGCTCCCGAGCTCACTTTAGGCACCAGCAAACACTCGGACCCATCGTTCCTTACGATTCTTCTGCAAGACCATATCGGCGGCCTTCAAGTGCTTCATGACAATCAATGGGTTGATGTTAAGCCTATTCCCGGAGCCTTTGTCGTCAACATCGGTGACATTCTTCAGGTTTGTCTGAAGTCTAATTGTCTGAAGTTTTCTGAAATTATATGTATGTATTATCGTGCTTACGGTCATGTTTCTTGGTGCCGCAGATGGTATCAAACGACAAGCTCAAGAGCGTGTTTCACAGAGTGACTTCGAATTCAATTGGGCCGAGGATTTCGTCAGCGTTTTTCCTGAATGGTGTTCGGACATCTCCAAAATTATGTGGACCGATCAAAGAGTTGGTGTCGAAAGATAACCCGCCTATTTATAAAGAGTTCACTCTCGACGACATTCTCACCGGCTTCGTCAATCGTCCTCTCGACGTGCCTGGTTTCGATCAATTTAAGTTTGGGAATCACCAAACTGCCAAGTGAAGACTAATGTCCCCAAGTCTGTTAATCATTCAAGTTTTTTTTCGAATTGGCGAAATTTAAATTTTCATTTAAGACGCGTATGTGTGTCAATAAGTTGTTCAATAAGCTACATATGAAATAAATATTTACAAAATTTTCAATAATATCATAAATTCATCCTACTAATTAAGTAAAACTTACTCATTCATAAGCCATACCAATCTAAACTAACATGTAATCACACTTATAATACAAGTCGTTAAAGTAAAAACAAAGGAACGACAAAGTCTTCAAAAAGGCTGTCCTTCACTGAGAAATCGAAAGACAGATTACACAATGCATGAAATGTGATCACGTTTAATGAAAATAGTTACTCCGTATATCTTAATAAATGGTTACAATCGAATTGAATGTAATTACATTGGGAAATTTTACGGTGTATCCTCCAACTTTTTCATTTTCTACCGTATGCCTTTTTAGGCTTTACTGATGTCTTAACTTCATTAGTAGCTATAAGCTAGTGACCTAATTCTGATTTAACGTTAAGTGAACTTACAATTTTGAGCGTTTAAGAGGTGACATGACCTTTCTTGACTTGGAAAATGGCGTGTAAATAAATTAAAATGAAGTTCATTTAATTTATTTTGAACCCAACAACAAAATCCCCAAATTAGCCTCTTGCATTAAATTGTAATTAGGTGCGGTTTATAATTCTTAATGAAGTTAAGAGACATCTGTTGTGTAAGGCTAAAAAAGAAGTCTGTGATGAAAATAAAAATGTTGGAGAGTGCCGTAGAATTTCAATTCACATTTCTGCATCGAAACTTCGTCTTTTATTTTGTCACGGAGTATATATTATTTGAAACTCCAAAATGGGTGGACAAATTGTGGTTGGTAATAATGATGGGTTTGTCTATTGGTTGCCTACCAATACCATGAAGTAACTCATAAAACATCTTTTTTTTTTGTTTACCAATCAAATACACTTTTGCACTCTTGTAAAGGTAATTAATGGAGTAATTAATAATTAATTTTGCTTAATTATTAATCCTCCTTTTCAAATTTCCTTGTCTTACACACTTTATCAAATGATCATCACCTCTTACCATTTCCTTTTCTTTTTTTTTAAAAAAAAAAATTAAAAAAATTAAAAAAATTCTAAATTCTAAATTCTAAATTCTAAATTCTAAATCCTATATTCCTATTTCATCAAATCTTACATTTAACAAAAAATTATACCCACTTTTTTTTTCTTCTTCCTTTTTCTTGATAAAAGTTTTACTCAAAGATTTAAACTTTAGTTGAAATTCATAGCTATTTTAGTGTATAATTGAAGATATTGATAAGTTATCCAACAAATTTTTGCATAAAAATTGTTGAAATTCATAGCAATTTTGGGTGAATAATTGAGAATTTTCAATTTTGATTGTTCATCTTACAAAATTTTGATACCCACTTCATATTTCTTCCTCTTTTACCAATTTTTTCCTCAAAGATTGAAACTTTATTCAAATTTCTACAATATTTCATGTCTAATTTTGGATTTTGATTGATCATCTTACCAAAGTGTTCCTCTTTCATCAAATTTTTTGCTCAAAGATTGAAACTTTTACTTCAAATCATAGCAATTTCAATGAGTAATTGATGATTTTTGGGTGATTATGTTTGTGAATTAAAAAAAAAATGAAGGATTTTGCAGGAACACCAGGAACAATCACTGGACTTACTTTAAGAATTGCTCAGTTATTGTTTGCTGCAGCTTCAATTGCTTCTATGGCTACTACTTCTAGCTTCTTCAATTTCACTGCTTTCTGGTATTTTTTTCGACTTTTTATGTCTCGTGTAAAACCGTCTCACCGTAGAATAAATTTTATCCTAGGAAGTGTTACTTGAGCAATCGTGTTGGAGGTCAACCTGGTTGTTGTAAGACCGTCTCACGTGAGAATTTGTGAATATTACTTCTTACTTAGGATGGATTTGTGTGGAATTTTGTACTTGGAATTGCATTTTCTGACATGTGTAGTGACAGTAGTAGGTATGTAGGCATGTTACTATGACAGTTCAATTCTGTGCATTTCTTAGATTTTAGAAAATCGTGTCGTATCGTATTTTATCTTAAAACAGGAATGTATAATGAGCGTAAGACGACCTATAAAACGTTTGTCGTGGCATTGCAGTTATCTAATTGCGTCCATGGGTTTGCAAGTAATATGGAGCTCAGGCCTTGCTTTGTTAGACGCTTATGCTCTCGTACGGCGACAAGTACTGCACAACCAAATCATGGTCAGCCTTTTTGTTATCGGAGATTGGGTAACGTCTTCTGCTGCTGACATCCTGTTATTATTGCTCGGTCATAACCGTGTTTTCTAATCATTCTGACAGTCGATAATGTGTCGTGAATTAGGTAACAGCAACGCTGTCGCTTGCAGCAGCGTCTGCGTCAGGAGGCATAACAGTCCTCTACTTTCACGACCTTGGACAATGCACTATTGGTGCCGAGTGTCAGAAGTACCAGCTCTCTGTCGCCTTCGCCTTCTTAAGCTGGTTTACAGTGTTCGTGTCCTCGCTCATCATGTTCTGGCTTCTTGCCGCAGGCTAGATGATTTTCGTGTGCTTCACATTCTTTAACACATAACATCCGACATTATCATACGTTGTATTTCGTATATACAAAGTTAGGAACAGAACGACTCAAATTATAGGGAAAGAACTAGATTTAACTGTTCGAATGAAACATATTCATTTCACGCATTTTTCAACTAAGCCTGTAATTTACTATCTGTACACTCGACTCGACTTTTACTTGTATATTGCTCACAATTGTACGTCTTAATGTAACCGTCTTCATATATATGAAATATTCATTTTTCATATTCTTTTGTAGCGCAAACAGATTCATTTCACCTTCTTTCTCGTATACATTTTTCATCAAAAATATGAAATTTAACTTTTAAAAAATCATATTAAAGTCATTAAAATTTTGAAGAAAGTATGATCAACACTCATTATAACACTTTTTTGTTGAAAAAAATACACTGTTTTTCATACTTCTAAGCCAAGAATTCTCAAGTAGTATTGTACTCTATTAGTGTGATATGAAACACTCATTCATTGCACAACCAATCATTTTTTTTCGACATAATATGTCGGAAATTAAATGAAACTGTTACCTGCGTACTATGGACCCGTTTTATGTCATATAGTTCAGCTTATAAATAGTTGTTTTGTTGTATGCACGAAACAATCTAAAACAAGACTAACTCACGTGAAATCTCATGTAAGTTGGATACATAAATAGTCTAAGCAGATCGTCTTAAGAAATCGTTTTTGTGTTGCATCAGTATATTTCAGTTCTCGTTTCGTCACTAGGCGCTTTCGGAGACTTTTAAAAAGGACTTATCATAATAATAGGCCCGGCCCATTGTACCTAATGTACTCTATATATATCGAAAATCAAATGAATACAAAACAGGGTATACAAAATCAGATGGATGTTCACAATGCCTTCCTTCATGGTGACTTGGAGAAGGAAGTTTATATGCGTCCGCCACCTGGGTTCGAGTCTCCGACCCCAGGCCTTGTCTGTCGGCTACGGAAGTCGTTATATGGCCTTAAACAGGCCCCTCGTTGTTGGTTCGCTAAACTTGGCACGTCCTTGAAGAATGCGGTGATGAGTTATAAATTCATGGCGTCACGAATTAATTTGTAGCACTTACGAGTCGGTCTCAGGGAGGTCAGGGACTAAGTACTAGTGTCGTCTAAGATTACAAGTTATCTACGCAGATCATAAACATAATATATATCTAATCTAATAACCAAAAATATAAACTTAAACTGGATAACGATGCAATAAAACGATAAAAATAAGCAACACTAGGGTGAAGGTATCATAACCCATATAAATTAGTCGACGCACCAACTCCGTTAACGACTTATCGAATTATTTACTGGGGTTTTCTAAGACGGAATTTGACTCTCGTACACAATCCCGACTTGGGTTCACTGAGCTTACAAGTTAAGACCACTAAATGCGTGATCTCAAACAAATAATCAATCATATAAACCACAATCAATAAAATCAACCATAAGCACAACCCAATAAAAATTCAATAAGTCGGAATCAATACGACAACTAGTCCATATAAGTTCAACCAAACCCTAGAATAAAATCACTACTCAATCATAAGATTAACAATAAGAACAATAATCAAATTAACATGATAAAGATAAATAAAGAGTAAAGGAAGAAGAACTTAACTTTTAATTGAAATTAAAGGGATGAACATGATCAATTTGATTGAACAAAAGAGTAAAAAGCTGTAGAATTCTTTAAACCTAATACTAAAACTACTGGAAAAACGTAAAAGAAGATAATCCTGGTAGCAGTAGAGTTTGTTTTATTTTCTTATCTAGGCTTAATTACACAAACGGCCTTCACATCTTATTTTTAGTACAAGCCCACTTCTTTATTAATCTCGGCCTTTGTTTGCAATTGGATCGTCTTCGAGCTCGTTTTATTTCGCGTCGGCATTTTTGGCATAAATTACTCCGTCCTGAAAGAAATATAAAATATTCGTAGTAAACCGTACAAGGAGGAAATATAATACAAAATATAGCCAAAACGCCGAAAATATATACAAAATAACGGGGAAATAATATATAAAATATAGGTAAAATATGGACTCATCAACGGCTTTACTCAGAGTGTCTCTGATTATTCTCTATTTACTTACACGAAAGGCGCCGTTCGGTTACACGTGCTCGTTTACGTCGATGATTTAATTATTGATGGGAACGACGAGACAGCTATTTCCATATTTAAGCAATACTTGCACTCCTGCTTTCACATGAAAGATCTCGGCTCCTTGAAATATTTTTTCGGTTTGGAAGTTGCGCGTCGTGACACTGGCATCTTTGTCTGTCAGCGGAAGTACACTCTGGACATCGTATCTGAGGCTGGCTTATTGGGCTGTAAGCCTTCACCCACGCCTATGGAACAGCACCATAGGCTGGGTACCACTGACAGTCCCCTCTTTGAGGACCCTGAACGCTATCGTCGGTTGGTTGGTCGTCTTGTGTATCTTGTCGTGACCCGGCCGGATCTCACATACTCTGTTCATATCTTGTCTCAATATATGCATGCACCTTGCGACTGTCATTGGGCCGCTGCTCTGCGTGTTGTTCGCTACTTGAAGGGCGCTCCGGGTCAGGGACTCTTATTTCGCTCCGACGCTCCTCTTCTTCTATCTGGATGGTGTGACTCGGACTAGGCTGCGTGCCCTGACACTCGTCGCTCACTTACTGGCTGGCTTGTTTTTCTTGGCTCCTCTCTTGTGTCCTGGAAGACTAAGAAGCAGCCCACTGTCTCGCGTTCTTCTGCTGAAGCTGAGTATCGTTCGCTGGCTGCCCTTACGTGCGAAATTAAATGGCTCCGTGGTCTCCTCCGGTGCTTTGGCGTCTCTCACTCGTCCCCTGTTCCTATCTCATGCGACAGTCAGTCGGCCCTTCACATTGCTCAGAACCCTGTTTTCCACGAACGTACGAAACATATTGAAATTGACTGTCATTTTGTTCGTGATGCTATTACTGAAGGCCTTATTGCTCCCTCCTATGTTAGTACTACATCTCAGTTGGCAGATGTTCTCACGAAGTCTCTTGGCACGGCTCAGTTTCAATTGCTTTTACGCAAGATGGGCATCTGTGATCTGTATGCTCCATCTTGAGGGGGGTAATAGGCCCGGCCCATTGTACCTAATGTACTCTATATATATCGAAAATCAAATGAATACAAAACAGGGAATTCTCTCACAATTACTTGTTAACACATAATCTTCAATGGGTATTCTTTTAACATAAATGGAATATAATTCCCACTATTTTAGAAATTTGATGAATTTTCAAAACAAAATAAAGAAAAGCTCTATTAATTCAACTATTTAAGTAATAAATTTTCAAAAAAGATGATTCTTCCAACAAAATCATATTATAGTGTATTGTGTAATCAAACTATTTAAGTAATAAATTTTCAAAATCATCTTCCATTATACTTAGAGGAACATGTGTCATCAAACTGTTATTTGATCATAATATTCTCTGCCCTTTATTACATTTAAATACATAACTTTAGTATGCTAATGAAATGCAACAGAGAAGTTTAATTTACAAGAGACTGTAAGTAAAAAAAAAAATGTCGATTTTTCGCTGTCGTGGTGACACAGGGAGCATGTACAGAAGGTTTAAGCCACACATTCTTATGACAGTTGCACAGATGGGTTATACTTTTCTGTATTTCATTACTGAAGCATCCTTCAAACATGGTATGAATCCTCATGTTTATATAACGTATCGACATGTCGTTGGAGGCCTTGTCATGTTCCCTTTCGCCTATTTTCTCGAAAGGTGTGTGTGTGTGTTTCGGGGAAGACTCCGTTCTGTATAGTCTGTGTTTCTGAATGTTCTGATGCGAGTTTTGTTCTGTTGTTGGTTTTGGTGCAGGAAAGTGAGACCGAAGTTGACAGTAGCGCTGTTTGCGGAAATATTTGTGCTTTCTCTCCTTGGGTAAGCTCAAAAACTCGTATGTTTACTTTGACGCTTAGACGTGTCTGACAGTCTGACACACCAATTGACGGAAAGTTTTTCCTCCTGATTTTCGGATATGGTCAGGGTTGGGTTGACGCTGAACATGTACTTTGCAAGCTTACGATACACGTCACCCACATTCGTCACAGCAATGGTCAATTCGATAGCTTCATTAACATTCGTCATTGCAGTATTACTCAGGTGTGTTCGCTTTAAATCCTTCTGTAGCTGACATAAAAGAACGAAAAAGTGTTTTCTGAGCGCATATTCACGTGTATACAGGTTGGAAGTCCTTGACATCAAAGATCCTAGGGGAATAGCCAAGGTTCTCGGAACATTGATTTCACTGGGAGGCGTTATGCTCATGACGTTTTACAGGGGATCCGTCGTAAGAAACGTCTTTCATCCTCTGCTGGATATTCGACAAAATGCAGTCGTACACGAGAACTGGTTAAAAGGTTCTGTGCTGACTATAGCCAGTTGCATAACGTGGCCGCTGTTCTACATCTTGCAGGTCTCATTTACGCCACCAAACTCGTCTATTGTATCAAATTCACGACTAACTAACAATGTGTGATGAAATACAGGCGTTGACACTAAAAAGATATCCTGCGCAGCTGTCGTTGACGACATGGATAAGCGCAGTTGGGGCTGCGCAGTCGGCCGTGTTCACAGCATTTGCTGTGCGCACGCCAGGAGTATGGGCTGTCGGAATTAACATAGATCTCTGGTCAACCATTTACGGCGTACGTACTTTTACTCGTACAGCACATTTTTCGAAAATTTCTGTCAATCTAGTGATTCGTATCATTAATAAACGCAGGGAGTAGTTTGCTCAGGCATCATAATATTTATTCAGCTGTGGTGCACAGAAGCGAAAGGACCAGTGTTTGTGACAATGTTTAATCCTCTCGCGACTATACTCGTTGCAATTATAGCGTATTTTATCCTAGCCGAAAAACTCTATGTCGGAAGGTACAGACATTCGCGTACAGCTCAAAACGTACAATCTATTATTCTACATGTTTTTTGAATAGAAGTTCTTACGTGCAGCATAATAGGAGCGACTGTCGTGATCATCGGTATGTATCTGTTCTTGTGGGGCAAAGAAGAAAACACACCTCAAACAAACTCAGCAGAGCTTTAAGTCGATTGTGAGGAGTCTAAGGTTCCAACACACAAGGCCTTTGCCACTTCCGACAAGGTAAAGAAACAAGCGGTTGAGCCATAGGAATATAGACGAGCTAATGTTTGCGTAATATTACGATACTTTGTAATTTCATTTCCGATGAAATAACGTAAAACGGTTCATTTAAGTCTTCCAATGCAAATTACTACTTAATTTTCACTGTGAGTCATACGGAAACTCCATACATCTAACCTGCGTACATCACAGACTATGTTCCGGGGTAATAAAAAAACTGTCAAACCACACAAATATTACTCCGTAATATGCCACAACAAAAACAGTCATGAGGCATGCAATCATCGTCATTAACAGAAAAGCATAAAAGAAAATTACAACGAAAACGTCTTCATTTCGGAAGTGACACAAACAGCATAGTTCAGCCGCAGATAAGACGTGTTTCTGCAGGAACTGACGTACCAGCGATATATACATATGATAAAAGCTCGCGATAAATGTCATGGGAAAAGAGTGAGAAGAACCCAGGGCATCCTCCTATGCAGCAGGAGGCCTGAGCTCATGATCACGAGAGATGTCTCGAGTAGACGGGGGCAAATAGTGCCACATAGGATACATACCGTAACTCTGGTAAACATCCAGCTTGTTTACCCCTCCGTGAAACGGTGCAGGAAAAGCAGGAAGATTCCCAACCTTCAGTTGTAGCTCCATTTTCTGTTTCTCGGCTTTCAGAGTCAGTTTCTCCTCGCGCAATTCATTTTTCTCCGCCTGCAGATAAATAAAAAAAATTAAACCGTCAGGAGACTAGTACGTGAGAGCGTTCGTTGATTATGTCGCTTTTAGTAGGATTTTTTACCTTCAAACATTGAATTTCCTCTTGTAACTTCTTGTTCTCTTCCTTGTAGTTCTTAGCTTCAGCTTTAAGTTGACTCACAACTCTGATAGCATCATTCAGTATCGCCAATTTGTCGGTTTTAGCAGCTCTTCCGGGTTCCAACACAGAGCTCAGGCCGAGAAAGCTGCATCAGTTGTTGAGGACAACCAGTCAAAAAAAACACTTGAGAAAATTTCCGAATTTTTAAAAGAAGTTCAGATGATTTCGGAAAACTTCAGAAAATAAGAATACTTTTTGGAGTACTTTAGAAAACTTCTGAAGTATTTCAGATTTTAAATTTCGTACTCCAGACAACTTAAAGACAGAGAAAACAGGTCGTAACTCTAGAAAACTAGAAAAACATGAATTCAGGAGTGAAACTCGTGAACTAAACTCGAAAAATACATCAGCTAGAATCTATTCTGTTAAAGCAGAGAACATGCCTTATGTTAAATTTTTCTCGTCGCTCCCTCTCACGACAAGCTTTTGTTTTGGTTTTGCCGGTACGTGCCCTACAAAAACCAACAATAAGATGCTCAAATAGACGAAAACAAAGGAAGACGAGCACCGAGAATGACTGACATAATACACCAACACAGACCTTTTCTTGGAGCATTCCATTTCGGATTCATGCTCGTCTCCTGCGCTACCAGTCTGCGAGAAGTCCAAATCGATGCTGTAACTGCAACGAAGCGTCGTTTGAGTACGTTAGTTAAACAAATTCAATAATCAACATCACATCAAAAAATTATGACCGTAAATATCAAAGCTCAAACCTGTGTTTGGGGTACTGCTTTGAAGATTCTTGTTCCTGTGGCTGCTCGACACACTTTTGTGAGAAGTCGATATTGAAACTCGGACTGTAAAGAAATGTTTGATTAGCTCAACAACGGAAGTCCCACATATTAGCAGTAAGACTTTTCATCTGCACAACACGAATTAGTAGAACACAAGCGTAACCTCACCACGATCTCTGAGTAACTATCGAGCTATTTGTGAGGCGTAAACTTCATCACAAACGTAAAGGAAGCGAGGGTTGAGCCATAATAAACATGCCATGTTCTTATCTTATTTTCCGTTAAACTTATCAAAGTATCAAACACTTCAGCAATCTTAAGAAAACTTCAGGAAATTTCAGGAAAAAGACTGCCTAAACTGAAGTCTATCGACCCTACGACTTAAGAGGTCTCGTAACTAGCGAGGCAACAGGCAAGGGGGGTCAGGTCAAATGTACGCACCCTTACCCCTACTTAGAACACAGAGAGACGGTTTCCAAACGATATGCAGTTCTACGAGACGAAATATTACCTGTTAACAAGGCTGAAATCAAGGGAAGTATCATCATCATACATGAAACTCCCATCAAAAAACCCATCAATGAAATTATCATCAAAAGAAGCCATTTTATTATCACCCTCAAAAAACTCCATCTAATATACTCCTCTATAAATCACATTTCCACAAACATAATAAAAATGTAAAATAAAAAACCCAAAGATTTTACACCCTTAATATTTTTATTAATTCAAGTCAACTTGTCATATAATATTATGCAAAAAAATAATTACAATTATAAAAGTTGAGTATAGTGTGCAAGTATAGTGTTTGTCTCATTGACTGATGAAATTTATTTGGTATTATTTAAATTAATGCATGTCATTATCATCAAATTACCTCACAAAAAACAGTATGGTTCAGGAGATGCTTGGTTGATACTATTTCTGATGTAATTTCATCTTATATAATTGCTTCAATCATTTGCAACTAGCTTAATTTTAATTTGTTTATTTTTATTTTTTATATATTTTATTTTTTTTGTTAAACAATATTATCTCTTTTGATTATGCATCAACTTTATTTTTTTTATCTTGATAAATTTGTAGCCTAGTTATTTTTGGATCATTAAAGAATTAGATTTCACCAAGTGGAGTACGCGTTTCAAGGTGGAGTTTCGAGGTGGAATTTAGCGACGAGTACGTTAGCAGGGTTTTATTTTAATACGGGAGTGCCACGACTTAGATTTGACCTTGTCTGCGCACAAATACTTCTACGAGACTTTGACCGTCTCAAACTCTCAGTTCAAGTGCTGGAGTTCGTGGCAACAAAGCATCGCAGACAAAACATGTCGAATTATTCATTGGAACAATTGAATACTTACAGAGTTAAAGAGTTAAGACGTACTCAGTACAATATTTTTCAAGGCTCGAGATGGTACAGATAAAGTGTAAGCGTATGTGTAGTAGCTTAAATGACGCGAGCTTCGTTCTTCAGCTTGTCTATCAGCTCGTCTACTGACGACAGTATGACTCCGGCTTTTCTCTTAGGGGGTTCGGAAACTTGAATCACTTCAAAGTCGGGTCTAAGTTCAACGTTCAGCTCCTCTGGGGTGACTTTCTTTATTGGTTTCGATTTCGCCTTCATTATATTGGGAAGTGTTGCGTACCTAGGCTGGTTTAATCTCAAATCAGTGCTGCACGACAATCAAGATAGTTAGACTCGTTTCACGATAGTTACTATGAGATAGCAGAGCACATCAGCTCCCAAGAATACAAAATTTCTCGATCCATAATCAACGCAATTTCATTATGATTCATATTGGGGCGCAAATTATGAAGACAAGTCGAAGAACAATCAGTATCAAATGATAAACAAGTCGACATAAAATGGAATCAAACGCTCACGTTATGACAGCGGGTAAGTCTAAACATAGGGTTTCGATACCGCCATCCACCTCTCTATCCACTGTGGCAGTTTGTTTTACCTTGTCCAGCACAACCTACTACACAAAAAGCGTCAAGTTAAAGATAGGATTGAAGCCCTAAGATTAAGTTGAGAGTGCAAACTAATTAAAAAAAACGTAAATCTAGGATGAAATCGACTCCCATTGGTAGCGGAAAAAGCCAATATCTCGCTTTTCCTACAATGCTTAATTGAATTGTTTTCGCTGTATGATAATTTCATGAAGCTGTTATGCTGTGATTAATGTCAACAAATCGACACTCCAGCATAGTCATCTGATGTGGAAGAATACATCTCTAACTCAAGACAGCAATATTAACGGGATAATCGGAATTGATAATGATGGTTTTGTAGCAACCATATGATAAGATCAACTTTAGACAGCAAGCTCGTACTTCAAAATAGTCGACACGTTGGACATCTGATTAATATTTCCGACACTGTGCAGGTGAGAATGCTGTAAGATGGAACCACAAATGAAGCATTTCATACAACATAGCATGAACTAAGAGCCAATTTCAGCTTGATTTGGTCAGATTGAAGGGTTGAACACTCCCAACAGTTTCACAGTATCGAGTGACGTACGTCGTACAGGAATCATGCTAGTTACATTAGAAGTGAAAATAATCAACTTTGAGTGAAAAACTTGCGTTGCCTTTACGACCAAAATTGGAATCAAGCACAAGATTACGAGACCAGCCACTCTCGAAAGCTTCCTAGGATCTATAAAACCTCCATCAACAAGAAGAAAGGAAAAGTTCACAAGAACAGCATATTCGAAGCTTTCATCTTTTCTGAACATTTTAGGCTAAACTAAGGTGTTCCGTACCAAAACTCGAAGAATACCTTTGACGCAAACGTTCCTTGGGGCCAATTGAGCAACCCAGCCACCATTTGCCCCGTTTGGTTGCAATCATCGTCAATGGCCTACGCAAACAAGATCAAGTTAGCATAGTAAAGCCATAAATCCGATAGTTAATCAAGAAAATCTCATGACAACCTTAATCACCCAAAATCCAAATGAATGGTAAACGACGTTAGAAACATTTAATATTTCGACTTTGACCAATATACAATGATTAAAGATTTAGACTTACACAAATTATATAAAAAGAAATGGTGTAGGTCAATCTCATTGATACTATCGCCACATAACTTCAATTATATAAAAACATTTAAGATTTCGACTTTGTTCGGTATTTTCTCACCATTCACACAAGCTACAACCTTTTCTTAATTATAGCAAGAAAAAACATCGGTTTGAAAAAATCTAAACTAACATTATCAACATCATACCCTACCATTATAACACGATCTAACTAATCGAAATCAACAACATTTCACAAACAAAATCAAAAAAGAACAATACAAATAACATCAACCAATTAAACCACGAGCCCTAACCCTAAAACTTACCCCCAAACATGAAGTTCATTTCAACAAAAGATTTCAACTTTGATCAATATTTTCTCACAATGTACTTAAATAACTTCGTTAGGCTATGTTCATTTGGACTTATTAGAGTTGAGCTGAACTCAGAACATAATAGAGCAGAATAGAATAGAGGAGAATACAGCTGAACTGAACTGAACTTAAGTCCAAAAAAACGGTGCTTTACAACCTTTTCTTAATCATTCCATCAAATTTTCGGTTTAAGTAAATCTATACTAACATTTCTTTTTACATTACAAATCTAAACTAAATTTTTTACATTACACCGTCTACACCTACACGAAATCAACCACATTTCACAAACCAAAACCGAATTCCCAACAAAGAATGTAGTAAATGAGATAAAACCAACAAATTGACAAAACCCTAACCCTAAATCACCTCCCAAAAAAAATACCAATTCAATTCAACAATCACAAATCAAACACCAACACAAAAATGTAAAAATCAACCTGTTTCCCAAGAATCAAAAGATTAGGGTTTTCAACAAGAACAAGAGCCCTAATCAATTTGGCAACATTCAAAGGGTAAAGATGATCCGAAACCGACTCGACATGAATTGCGCGGTCCGCGCCCATTGCAAGACCCGTCCGAAGCGTATCGACGCATTGGGCGGGTCCGATACTGACCGCCACAACCTCCGACGCCAACCCGGATTCCCTAATTCGGATCGCCTCCTCCAACCCGATTTCGCAAAATGGGTTCATCGACATCTTCACGTTTTTCGTCTCCACTCCACTCTAGTCATTCAATCAAATCATTCAATTAATCAATCAATAAAGTCAGTCAATAAAGTCAATCAATCAATCAATCAATTAATCAATGAATTAATCACATTGTTGATACCTTGTCGGGTTTGACCCGGATTTTGACGGCGTAATCGATGACCCGTTTGATTGCGACCATAATCTTCATCTTCGAAATCAATGATTTAATTTGATTTGATTTGATTTGATTTGATTTTCTGGGAGAAATGAAGAAATGAGTGATTTTAATTGTAATGTGTTTGAGTGATTTTGATACGTTGGATGATTGATGATCGTGTAAGTAGCAAAGTTGTAAGGGTTACGTAATCTCAGAATTCCCAGAAAAAAAAAATATAAAAAATTTGTGACGATCATAATGGATTGGATTAGGACTAATTAAACGTTGGCGAAAAATATACTGACACGGTTTTATGATGCGAATATTTCCTTCGGTTCATCAACTTCTTATCGCTTAAATAAAAGGAAAATTTAACAAGAATAATCCATCCTTTAGCTCATCTTCCATTAATAAACCAACCTTTATTAAATCCCATAATAAACCCAAGTATAACCTTCATCCTCTTTTATTAGACCAACTTACCTACAACCTGCTACGCAGGTCATCTTTTCTTAATTTTAATCAATTATCACAAACATTCACCATTTTGCTTAAATTTAAGAAATTTTGACACTATTTAAACCGCCATACATCTCCATCGCCAACAACCACCTTGATTACCGGCATTGTCGACCACCCTGTCGATCGACTCTTACCATTCTCCACCACTTGTCCTTGATTTTCATGACTTGTGCCCAATATTTACCAATTACCACCATTCAAGCACCCTCTTCTTCACCTTCATTCACAATTTTACTTCAAAAACCATCATAAATTTACCCACAGCCATCTCGACAACACCGTAAAACCGCCTTAATTTATTCACAAGGACCACAACTACACCTCAATTTCCTAAAATTGATGAAACATTAATCTGAATTTTAATTAAAATTCAAAATACAATAACGATTTTTAAATTAAGATGAATACGATGTTGAGGATGGTGGGTGGAATCAATTTCAAGTGATGGTAGAAGAAGTGACGTGACGAGACGGTCTTTGATGCATGCGACGACGTGGAAGAGAGAATGAATCAGTGGTGAATAGTGGTCAGAGTATGTGGGTAGCTCGAAGAGAGAGACAGAAAATAGCTCGACGAGAGGGAAAACGACGGTGAGCTCCGGTGTGGCCGACGGCGACGTATTCGTGTATGGCTGCCATGGTTGGGTTGTTGTTGTTATTTTGTCGTTACTATTTTGTGTTGTTGATGATTTAAAGTGGCTTTCAATGGAGTAGAATGGAGTTTGGAGATGAAAGATGGTGGCTTTTAATGGAGTAGAAGGGAGGTTGAAGATGAAGGATGGTGGCTTTCAATGGTGACTTGTTGTAACAAGTTACTAGCAGGTAAAATATGAGGCTAGTGCAATCAGGGAAGGAATGGGTAATAGTATGGTTTATTGTGGGATTAAAGAAAGATTGGTTTATTATTGGAAGATCGCTAATAGAATGGATTATTCTTGTTAAATTTTCCTAAATAAAATTCCTCTCATAAAAATAGGCAAATGAGAAGTTGTTGAATTGAAAGGAGTAAACGGTGTGACACCATTGGCGGATGTAGGTTGGGGCACCTGGGGTTCTGGGACACCGTATCGTAAATTATTTTAGTTAAATTTGTCCAATTTTTACTGTAAGAATTTTTTTTTTATATTTATATAACAAAAAATTAAAAGAAAAAATTATAGGACCCCATAATAATATGATTCTGGGTCCGCCACTGTGTGACACTACAGAATATTGCATGAATTCTTGCATATAATCGCATAATTAGGCAAAGAATGTCTCATGATAGAGTTATAATTAATGATGTTAGTAAAAACTGTCATTTAATAAAAAAAAAAAAAAGTAAAAAAAAAAAAAAAAAAAAAAAACTTTTTTCCCTTTCATTATTAATCAAACGCAATAAATCAGTTTACGTGGGGACGGGGATGAAATTGTTTAGCTGCTAGCCTGCTACGTGAATGAAGTATTTGAGTTGTTGGGCGAGTAATAAAAAATCGATTTTAGGTAAAATCCCGAGTTCACATGTCATGATTTTATCTCATATTTTATAAACTGATAAACTGACTAAGGTATTATTCATGTTTTATTTTTTAGTTTACTCGTTAATTAAACTCAACTTTTATTACGGAGTATATTATAAAAGTTAAATCAAAGTTAAGTGGGAACGCTACTACTTCCTCCATTCCATTTGATTCTATACATATTCCTTTTTTGGAAATTCCAATCAATTCTATACATTTCTATTTTAGTCTCTACTTTATTAAACTAAAAGACCAATATACCCTTCACTAATACCCACTCAACCCACTTGCAAACAATAAAGTAGGGGTATTTAAGTAATTTCATTATCTACCCCACTTGATTTTCTTCTACCTTAATTACCGTGTTTTGGTCAAACGTATAGAATCAAACGGAATGGAGGAAGTATATACTTTAGCAAAAAAAGTGGTGAATAAAAACATGCATGCATGCTTGTGTCAAAGTTACACGAGATTATATTTATTAAGTGCACTCCGTAGCACACAATCACGTATGCATTGGAACATTAGGGGAAACTATTTGCGCGTAGTGACCTGTAAAGTTGTAATTAGCCGTTCAAGCTAAAATATAGGCATTAAAAAAGTAATTTTTTCAAAATATAGGCATTAAAAGTATTGTATAAAAGTACAAAAACATAAATAATCTTTCTTATCGTCAAAATGTTATTGTACGTAGAAGACAAAATTTAAACTCTAACTTTTTATAATTCTCGATAAAAGAATGTGTATACTCTCTGCATTTCAGTGAATTATTTAAAAAAATTTCAATTTTGTAAGAAAAAAAAGTGAGAGAAGTTTAAACAAATAACTGAAATAAAACGAACATTTATATATTTTTAAACTCTTATTTTATGTTTAGGGAAAATAAGATAGAAAATAGTGTTAAAAATTATACGAGTACATAAAATAAAAGGAACTTTAATTTGGAATTAGAGTGTAGACGAGTACATGGTTTGGTTTTCTCATTTTCCTACCCAAGTATCTTTGTCTTTCCCCATTTAGTCAACGCGTAATGTGGGGTAATTGAGTTTGATTTTATACTCCATAGTTTGATAAATTTTTCTTGGCAATGTTAGTTTAAGTGGAGACGAGAGACGGTCTATTGTAAGACGGTGGAATAGAAAACTGATAAATTGTTTTACGATTATGGTTATACTGATGTCCATTTTCTGTGAAATTATTATTAGTACAAAGTAATCCGTATCAGAGATGAGCTTCACATAGTAAAAAGGGTAGAGTATTCCCTAAATCGACAAAAATATACAAAAATATAAATGTATGTTACCCCAAATTATATACTTATAAGGCAAAAAATTATATGTTATGTTCTAAAATTATTTCCGCTACCCCGACAAAAAGTTTCTGGCTTCGCCCCTGCTCCGTATCATATTACTTCATTACATATTGTTATAATATTTATCTCGCATAAAAAATGCTGAATATTGTTAGCAAATTTGTTCTTCTGAAAAATACTATTGTACTCTGTATAAAATGACACGATAATTTCCTTTTAATTGATGATTGAAATAATTCCAATTATTTGGTTGGTTATACCAAGAATATGATGGCCTTCAATTTAAATAAATATATAGGGTAATGTACATAAAGAATGAGTGTGTAATTAGAGAACAACTTTTAAATTAGGTAGGAAATGATATTCGCACATCAAAATTAAATTTATATTGTCCATACTATTTACAAGTTAATGCACATATCACATATGTACATACAAGGGCATGCAACCAACATAATAAAATAAAATAAAATAAAGATAAGGTAAGGTAATTAATATTCCGTATTTAATAATAAAAATAACGTGTGCACGATTAATCATTAACGAATCAAAATTGTAAATAGAAAATGCATGCATGTATATAGTTAATTAATTAGTCGATAGTTTAATGTGTCACGTATATATATTATTATTATAAATAAAAATTATGATACTTCATTATGAAGTTAGCCAGTTAGGTTAAGTGATTACAGCTACGAGTTATGCTGTAAAACATAAATTTATATTTGCCTCCACCTTAGTCTACGACTTAGCCATGTACGTAGCACCCATGCAAATTTGTCTAGTATGGATTATGGAACTTAAATTTATAAAAGTAAGTCTATTACGGAGTATAATATAATTTCACACGTACTGATGCATGTACGAGAGTTATTCACTTATTTGTGACTAAAATGTGACCATTTTAACAATTAAAATTTCAGTTTTATGTTACCAAACACACTTTTAAAATGTATTGAAAATTTCTGAAAATTATTATCTCTTTATAAAATTTAAACTATTTCGAATTTGTAATTAATAATGCTTGTTGTAAATAGTCATATACAAAATATACAGAGATATAGTCGACTGTGTAAGCCAGCAAGAAACGATTCTTTCCATCTTATAGAGTTCATTTTTGGTTGGTGTTGTCACATCCTCATCCATTATCTGACCGCAAATTTTAAATATTTTTGGTACTTGTAGCTTACGATCAATTTTAATTTAAATTTAAACCCAGTAACCTAAGCCCACTAAGCCCGTAATGTCGAACAGATCCTCAAAACCTAAAGTCGAACTAGTTAGATAGAAGTAGATTGGAAGCGAATGAATCGAGTCGAAATTCATTTGGTCCCCTACTCCTTTGAGCGCACCACCTTATAAAGATATACGGAGTATATTGAGAAGGTTTTCCAATAGGAGTATTAAGCTAGATCAAATCAATCGATGATCTTATTCTTGTAGACATGAAGACGACCATACTTGAATGTATCTAGTCAAACCCAATTACAACAAAATGCCAGGGTCAACAATTTGATTTTTCAATTAGAATTACTTTTCAAACATTCATACTCCAACCCAAACGGCTTGATCGAGATTCGACCCACCAAAAAACTAACTCGACCATGTCCAAACTCGATTCATGACAACTTCAGGTTGCCGATAAGATAAACTAGGAGAGTAACAGAGGTCGACGACACTGGTAGAATACCAATGGCCCATTGGTATCATGTTTCAATAGTTCAATACCATCCTCTCAAAATTTCATTCTTCCAATTAACAGTTCTAATATTAAAACTCGATATTATCAGATGACGCACCCAATACAGTCTCATTAAATAATAAGGCGGTGAAAGTGGGAAAATGGCAGTCAAAACACGTTGACACATCAAATCGGTCATGTCCACACTCGTATTTTCTCGTATTAAAAAAAGAAGTAAACAAGGACATTTATACAGTCAATCATGCTGAAATAGTGAAATCTACATATCCAATCTCAATTTCTTTGTATTTTCTCTGACATTTTTTCATGTTACCTTTCCCTTTTTTATGATACACCCTACCTTTCTACGTATTGCGTACACTCTCCTCTATTTTGCACGTAATTTTTTTTGATGTTTTACCGACATTCGTCCGTAAAAAATTATAAAAATTTGATACGGAATACTAATAATTATGTTCACATTAAAACAAATCAAACGATTTTTCACGTTTACATTATAAGCAATTCTAGAAACTATTTACTTGCAATTAAATGAAGTATACAGAAATCAACAGAATCATATACATACAGGCATACAGCGTCTTTCACATGAACCTGACATTAGGTTAAACAATCAACTTAGTTAAAATTTAAACCGATAATTATAGTTGAAAAAAAAAAGTGTATAATATTCCCACCAAAATGTCTAGTGGTTGGCTTACTACCAAAAACATTTCAACAAGAAACCAACTACTTCTTACTTCTTCCATCCTTACTTCATTTTCACTTGTACTCTTCACACTTCTCCCCTTTTAAACCCTCCACTTCTCCCTCCCTTCATTTCCCTCCCCTCCTCTCCAATTTCAAATTCCGAAAAACCCGTCTCCACCGAATTCACTCACCCTCCTCGTAAAGTCGTAATTTCTATTCCCTCGTCTCGCATCCTAACCACATTACGTCTTACAAGTAGTGTCCTGATAGTAAAGTGTCCACTTTTTCTTATCAGTTAGGCGGATATAAATATATACTGCAGACTGTTCAGTTTTTCTTTTACTAAATATATTTCATGTCTCAGTTGCGCACTTTGCAATACCAATAGAGACTGCATTCATGAGTTTCTCGCCCCCGTCACCACCACCGCCACTGCCGTCGCCGGAATTTCATTTTCCGGTGATCGCGATTGCGTTGATTGGCATTACGGCCACCGGAATCCTCCTCATAAGCTACTACGTCTTTGTCATCAAATGCTGCCTACACTTACACCGCGTCGACGCCCTCAACCGCCTCTTCTACCGCCGACGCGACCTCGACGACGGAGCATCGCCGGCGACGGCGGCGGTTCCGGGGTTGGACGACGCCGTCATCCGCTCCATTCCGGTGATTAAGTTCCGGAAGTCCTCCGCCGGCCGCCGGAAATACGCCGGCGCCGGCGACAACGACGGCGACAATCAATCTGGAATTGAATGCGCCGTTTGTTTGAGCGAATTTGAAGACGGCGAAAAAATTAGGGTTATACCGAATTGCTGCCACGGTTTTCACATCGATTGCATCGATATTTGGCTGCAAAACAGCGCTAATTGTCCGCTTTGTCGAACACCGATTTCGGCGTCATCGGTGATTAATAACAGCAATATCGTCGACAAATTTTGCAACGATAATATCAGTAGTAGTAGTAGTAGTAATTGTAGTAGTATTAACAACGACGACAATTTCAGCGGAAATGACGACGACTACGTCGTTATTGAAATCCAAGGAAACAATCTCGACGAACCGCGATTAATTCCTCCGCGAACAAATTCACGACAACAACGAGAAGAAATCGAAGCAATGTCGACGACTACGAAGAAATTGAAACACGTTTACAGCATGGGAGACGAATTAATCGATAGCATGAGGAAAAAAGACGAAGAATTCGAAGTACAACCTATTCGACGGTCAATATCAATGAATTTATCAAGTAATACCGATTTCTGCATTGAAATGCAGAAATACGGTAAAAACTGCGACGAAAATGCGCAGATAAATGCGGTAATTAACCGCAGTAGTGAAATTAATAGTAATAACAACGGGAAAGTTAAAAAATCAATATTTACATTTGGGTACGGTAGAACTTCTAAAGGGTCCATTCAACCTATTCAATTGGACTTAGATCCATGATCTTTGTTTTTTTCTAGGTTAGATTGAATGAGGTGTGTGAATTTATTAATTTATTTGATTTGATTTTTATATTTAGTGTAATGATGAAGTTATGTTAATTATAAAAATATTGTATTTTAGTGGTTTATATAATTTTATTATATCGATGTATATATGTTGCGTATAAGTTTTTTGTGTTTTTATTGGTTCAGTAGTTCAGGAAGTGTAATTTGGGTTTGTAAGTTTATTTTTGATAGCGTAAAATCGGTATAGATTTCATTAGTGTTGAAGAAATAGGTTGAACGTATACAAATTAAAGTGGAAATTTAAGCTTTTGTGTCATTATCATTTTTTAGGAATTGTGTCATAATCTAGTGATTAAAATGTTACTCATGTTAGGTTATTAGTCACTTTATACTTTTCTTATGAACTTCCGACTCATTATCATATGTATGCATATGAACTGATAAAATTAAAAAAAAAAAAAAAAAAAAAAGTCGTATGTGAATATTATGAGAGACTTTACACATGCATGATTAGAATTTCTTCACCTAAGTTCTAACGTTCAATCACTTTTAAATCAGGCTATATTTGAGTAAATGTCTGAATACATGTGAAATTGAGGCAAATTGAATCATTTGGGGTTCGAGTGTATCTCAAGTTGTTCTATCAAGTCTAATAATTTGAAATTTCAAATTCAAGCCAATAATAACATTTTCTCACAATTTTCACCTAATATTAATTCTTGCTAATCTCATACTCCTTTCAATGAGTCAAATTGTTAACATTTGATTAGTTTTATGAGAAAACTTCTGATTAAATGTTAATAATATAACCAATCAGTAGAAAACAGTACGTCTGACAAATGAAAAAGATTGGTGGAGGGTGAGAAAAGTCACCCCTATGCTATGCACTTGGGTTAGCAACTACTAGTACTAATCTAAAAAAAAAAAAAAAAAGTGTTCAAACTTTCAAAAGGGTAAGAAATACTTTAGACTAAACTTTCAACTCAAAAATGTTTGCTTCAAAATAAACTAATTGACAAAAGTCTCTATGATTTGTGCATGAGTTCAAAACTTTACATTTGAAAATTGCACCAAATCTTTTAAAAAAAATAATATAATAATAAAATAAAAATAATATGATGGTCCAATGAGTTAATTAGTTGGATTACACTCATATTAATCAATGATTAGTTCACTAATCACTATTTTTTGTGTGACCACTTTTCCATGATTAATTCAATCTTTTTTAATTTTGTACTACAACTTTATGTTATAAGATTTGTCAATATATATACACGCTTGCTTTATTATGAAAATCTAGCTCAAAAAAAAGTTGTGGGTCACCTTCTCATTTAATTCTTTGACGATGTTGTTTGTGGCCGTTGTAGGTACGACTTTTCATTGAAATTATTGTCATTAGCTAGGTGCCTAGTGATGATGATACATTTCGATCCAATTTTGAGCCGAGTAAGTTTTGTGAAAGATCATCATTCACTGTAAAGTGAAACATAAGTTTTCGACACGTATAATGTGGCCACTAGAGGTGGCAATTAGGTCAATTGGGTTGGATTTAATTTGGATTGGGCTAAGTCGGGTCATATGGGGTTCGAGTCTTATCGGGTCAATTTGTTCTTTAGGGTTGAGTCAGGTTTGGATCGGATCATTACCTGGTCGGGTCAGATAATTTCGAGTTAAATTAAATTTTGGGTCGTGTTGAGTCATCAGCTCATTATCAAGTCTGTCCGATTTTATCATTATTTGATTTAATTACTTCATTACTTAGTTAAAGGTACCAAACTAATCACTAATTTGCTTTTAATTTAATCAATATTAAGCTTAATATTTATTGGGTCATCAATTTAATTAGTTCAATACATGTCGGTTGTGGGTAGCTTACGGCCTTCGAGTCACTGCTTATCAGGTCGTATTAGGTTACGAGTCGTCGTCGAGTCGATTTCAGATCACAATATTTTCGGGTTATGTCAAGTCAGGTTTACTCCGAGTTCGGGTCGGATCAGACTTGCCAGCTCAAGTACTATGACTGTTAGGTTCAGGATGAGTTTGTCGGGTTGGGTCCGATTAACAAATCGAACCCGTATTGGTAGACATCCTTTGCTTGAATTCTCGTGACATAACTTGGGCACGTTTGAGCGGAGTAGCTACGGCCCAAATTCAACAAATACTGTGAAAAAAATTGGGCCATATCATAGATTTGAGCTTTTTTTTTTTTTTTTTTTTTTTTTTTTTTTTTTTTTTGTTTTTGTTTTGTATGTACTTGTAAAGTCAATTTATTCAATTTTTTTTTTTTTTTTTTTTTTTTTTTTTTAATTTTAATGTCAGATTTTAGCCTTTATTATCTTACAATATCAACGACTCCAAAATTTTGTCCTAAAAAAATATAATAGTATGATAATTACGATTACCATCAATATAATTAAGAATCAATATATTATACCTTAGATGAATAAAAATAGATCATTAATTAAATTAAAATAAAAAGAATATTCTCAAATGTGAAATTAATGAAGAGAATATTAAATTTCGTCTTCGTCAACAATAATAATTAATTATTAATTATTTTCTTTAACTTTGGCCAAAAATAGTCTACATATTTTCTAGAAGGACCTTCGAGTTAATTAAGTAGCTTAATTAATTAATTAATGGCATTAATAAAGAGTATTAGCTTTCCTAATTAAGCCGACAAAAGACTAATCATACAGATTAAGATCGAATGTCACAAACACACGACTACTTTTATTTACGTATACAAATGCGCATGCATTGCATGAATCCAAGAATCAAATCGTACCATGCAAATATGAAATTAATATGCAATGTGAACACATCATTCCTTTTTTTATTTTTAACAATTAAATTATGCTATAGAATTTATAGTAAGATTCATATCCAATTTATTAAATCTATATAATTTCAATTAAAATTTAATTCAGTAGTTATAATTTAGTCAGTATGTTAAAGAGTTTTACTAGCAAGAAAAAAAAAGATTACATATACTATATCTCGTAATTTTGATATGAAATCTCAAACTATATCAACAGTATTAAAAATTTACGGAGAGAATCATAATACAGATAATTAATAAGATATCGAATTGACGTCACTAATTAAATGCATGCATGCATGCATGCAACCTGTTAATTAGATCAGTCCATCATAACGACGATTAACTTTGATAAATGCATGTGATTATTGACTAATTATATTGAGGGTCTAGAAAAACAGAGTGAATTTAAGAATCAAATCCATTCTAATGGATTGCAGAACATTGTTGATGGAAAGTTTTGGTTCTTCATTCTTGTGCTTTTATTTGTCTAATTTTGAATTAATATATGTTTTTTTTATCGTGTAAAATAACACGCTTATGCATTGTTGACAGTACTAAATTCGTACCAAACTACGTAAAAGTTATGTAAAGATAAATCGATATATATTGTAGAATAAAAAAAAATTGAATATAAAACTATACATCATAATTCCAAAGTAACTACAGAGTAAATATAACGTGATATATCTGTGGGTTGTGGCTAATACATTTTGCTATACTATGATTATGTATTTATGTATTTAAAATTTAATTATTTTTTTCGTTTGAGTGAATTTTTTACAGTTTGACTTTTTTGTGAGCGGAATTTGAGAAAAGTGTAAATAAATGACTGAAACAGAGGAAGTAGGTTCATAAATATATTTTGATCTGATATTCAGCAAAATAGCCACAACAATTAGGCCCTGTTTTTTTCTGCTTTTTGGAGCTAAATTTATAGGAGTTAGACTGAATTGAAGTCAGTGTTAATTAAAGATTTGAGGCGTTTATAGGTGCTGAATTTATTAGAGCTGAACTTATAGGAGTTGAGCTGAACTTATAAGAATTGAACTGGATTTTAAGAACTGAAATTAAACTGAATAGAACAGGGCCTTATACGGAGTAAATCATATACTCCCTCTGTCTCAGTCATTTGTTTACAGTTTGACTTTTTTCCCCTCACAAAAAAGTCAAACTGTAAACAATTCACTGAAACGGAGGGAGTACATAAGCATTAGTTCGTTCGCATGACGTAGACTTGAGAACGTTGAAGTACATACCTATGAACTTTAACTTAGTTCTCAATTCTCATGACCAAAAATCATACGATGAAAGTAACAAATTAAACTTTTTTATAGATAGAAGTCATCCACACGTGTTACAACGAATTCTTGACTAACTTTTTTCAAATGCAATGATAATACTTTTTTTTTTTTTTTTTTATTAATCCTTTATTTGCTTTTGAACTTAAAAAATAAACATAAACTAATCAAATTTTATTTGTGTAAAAACGTAACACTATAAAAATATATAAATCACGTAAATATTGTTAGAGATATATTGATTAGATTTTATTCTATTTGAAAATAATCAGTTCAATTTACGTCTGTTTTTATTAAAAAATTATAACCAAATGAGTAATTATCAGACTAACGTAAGTGAAAGAAAACATATATTTATAATTAATTAGGAAAAACATATACGAGTACCAAATATGACTAAAAACTCAACTTTTTTTTTTTTTTTTTTTTTTTTTTTTTTGAATATTAGCCATCTATTTGACTCTATGACTCATCCACTCATCAAAAAATCCAGGTACATTGGACTTAAATCACGTTATATATTACAAGTCCTCGTATTTTATCGAACCTTCTAACTAAACAACGTGCCATCTTTTTTTAACCGTTGGATATTATATATACTATTATCACAATTTTTTTCGACCATCAATTTAATCATCATATACTTTACTAATTAAGATGCACTTTTTATCTTTTGTTACCCCTTTATATACGTTACCTAAGTAGTCTTTGTCATTCATGCAAAAATTAATAACTACGGAGTATTTCTTAACACATTTTAAGTATCTTTAATTTTATAAATGGAGGATGATAGAGATGGTGGTGGAGAGGTGAAATATAGAGGCGTAAGGAAGCGACCGTGGGGGAAGTTTGCGGCTGAAATACGTGACTCGAATAGACAAGGTGCACGAGTTTGGCTAGGCACATTTAATACTGCTGAGGAGGCAGCTAGAGCATATGATCGAGCTGCCTATACAATGAGAGGTCATTTGGCTATACTTAATTTTCCAAGTGAGTATAATTTGCCACGTGGCGGGTCCTCTTCCTCCTCTACTTCGACGACCACCATGGGAGGGGGTGGTTCGTCGTCGAGGAGTGGTGGTGGTCGTGGCCGTGAAGTTTTCGAGTTTGAGTGTTTAGATGACAAGTTATTGGAGGAACTACTTGATTATGATGATCATCAAGGGAAGAAGAAATGAATGATGATCGACTATGTATGTTTAGGGTTTGAATAAGAAGGTTTTTTCAATTACTTAAGCTTATTGTAACTCAAATTAAATGATTTTCTAGTGTTTGATATTGATCACATTAATGTTGTGTTAGCTATCTTTCTTATTTAATTAGATATCTAAAGTAATTTCTATATTTTGGTATCTTATTTATATATAGTCGAAGTAGTTTTCAGTTTAACTCAGTTATTTCAATTGCTAAATTATTTATTACTACAAGTAATATATACTTTGTATTATATGCTTTGTATTAGATTTGGTAAACAATAATTTTCTCCTTATAACCGAATATAAATAAGATAAACTATTTTACAATATTTAAAATGTCGCATATTATTAAGTGAAACATGTGTAAATGAAATTATAACACACAGATAGAATACATGAATTTTATTTTAATAAATTTGAACTTAATTAGAACCTGTTCTTTCGCACTTTTTAATTGAATCAATCGAATCAATCGAAATAATCGAATCGAATCGAATCAAAATGAATGAATCGAATCGAATCGAATCAATCGAATCGAATCGAATCGAATCGAATGAATAAAATAAGCTGGAAAGAACATGTCCGTATTCATGCAGTGTTGCATACATAACATACATGGGTACTATATCGATTATTCTCGTTGTCTATTACACAAATAGTGTATAATACTAAACCTCCAAGATCAAACCCTAATTGACTTGGCTTAAAATATTAGGTTAAATGGCTGGTTTAGGGTTTAGCTTATCGATGTGAAAGAGGTACGAATTAGCTAGGTTTCATAACTTCCAGTGAATTGTTTACATTTTAACTTTTTTGTGAGGAGAATTTGAGAGAAGTGTAAACAAATGACTGAGATTAAGGGAGTAATATAGTTCATCTAATAGAAAACTAACCTTGATCGATAGTGGTTTTTTTTTTGGTCCAACGATTAATAGTTGTTAAAACATGTTAATGCGGTCTCCAAAATTATAACAATTGTAGCATTTTAACTGTAATTTTATACTAGCAAATAACCCCGATGTCTAGTTTTTGATTGACAAAATAGTCCAATGCATGTACGGAGTAATTTATTTCATTATTTTCAAAAGTCGTATTACCTTCTATACTATATTTTGTTTATTTAATTTCATCGATTTTAGATGTTGTATTTACCATCTCCATTGATCAATCGTTTATAACTATTTTCAACCTTGATGTATAATCTTATAACATGTTAATCCAACTTAGCTAGAGTTACGACATTGATTGATCTGGAGACCGTACCCTTGATATATATAAATTATTATAATATTTATACTGTCTTTATACCTTCAAGTCGTTACCAGTTCACTTAATTATACGAAAATTATCAAGAAAATTTAAAATGCTCACATAAAATTATAATGTCATGTGTTAAAGAAAAATAAAATAAAAATATAATGTCATTACTAAATAGTAGTAAATACTTCATACTATCTACCAAATTAATTACGAAGTCTATATATGATCTAATAACATTAAAGTTTTAATAAAATAAATAATTTCTCAATAAAATAATATGGAGTATTAATAGTTGTATAATTTCCTAAAACTTAGTGTGTAATATACTAATATATATAGATGTCGGATTTTCTCCAACTAAAGAAATAGCTTTACAAACATGTCTCTTGAAACATCATGCAAATTAAATTCAAAAAGTAAAAAAATTAAAATGAATAAAAAAAAAAAAAGTAGTCTAGGTACATGTTACTTTATTTAATCTCCTTAATAATAAGATTAATAAGGAAAAATTTGGACGATTGTCATAATCATATACTAATTACATGTTAAAATTTAGGTGATTACGGGAGATGTATGTTGCAAATTGTGTAAGTGTGTTTCATTATTTTTGTTAATTATAATTTAAAGTCATAATCAAGTGCTTGACTAATAGACGCAATTTTTAGCTATGGTTGGTTTTATTTGATCGATGTTTAATTTAATTTGTTGCGTGATGTACACTTCAACTATTAAACATCATACAAGTCCACTTAAGTTTGGCAAATATTGGAAATAATTTCAACTTTGTAAAAATGCATGTTTTTGCATATTTTTTTTTTACAAATTTTACGGTGAGGCCGTCTCATCGTATGAGACAACCAAAACATAGTTACAACTGATGAATAATAACGTTACTTTTCATCTGTAATGCGATTATGTTTGAACACAGTAGCTGTAGATTGACAGTGACATATATAATGTACTCCCTCCGTTTCGGTGATTTGTTTACGTTTACTTTATACACATTTATCGATGTGTGGAGAGAGATAGAGGAAAAACCAAGTAAAATAATAATAGAAGTACAAATGAGGTCTCACTTGCTATAAAGTAGATAAAATTAAACAATGTGATTGGTTATGAAAGTTGGGTCCACTCTCCACATAGGTCATCAAAAACATTTATGGAAAGTGTAAACAAATGACCGGGACGGAGGGAGTATGAATGTTCAATGAAAATAAGGTCAACCATGATATTGACATGTACGAGTACTAGATAAAGCATGTGACTAACATTATGATTAAAGAATATATATGAGAGGTAAGAAAAATTACAAAATTAGAAGAAAAAAGAAGACAAATAATTAAATTAGGGTTAATGATATTATTAAAATGTAGTGTGTCTCATACTATAAGGCAGTCTCATAGTAGAATTACTTTTACCGAGTATAAGCTAAGGTGAGAATGTGAGATCAATGATCATTAGTTCTAAATGTGAAGAAAAATATTATGAGTTTATGGTGATTAACTGATTAGTAACATGTTTAGAATAAATTGGCAACTTAAATACCTTTTTTTTTTCTTTTTTTTTTTTTTTCTTTTTTTTATACTCCAACTTATCAATGAAACAATAATATGTTCAAAGTACGACAATTTTTCATATGAGATAATTTTATAATAATATTATTGAGAGACCTCTTAAATGAATAAGCAGTTACTTTATTTACTTTGGTGGCTTTTTTAAAAGTTCAGTAGATATCAGTGTATTAGGGTGAGACAGTCTCATTGAAAACCTAGTGACGAGTATAAGTCGGTATAAAGCATTTAAATGTACATCGTGGGCTTGGGCTTATAATATGGTCGTAAGAAGCTACTCCATCTTGTCAATGCCCTCCGCTATGTAAAAATTTACTTTTTGGGCTCAGCCCAAGAAAGAAATTTACGAATTGCATAGGTTTATTCTTTTTTTACTTAATTTTACGGTTCTCGTAAGCTCAGCTCAACTTTTATATATAACTTTTTATCAATAATTAAAATTTTATAGACAAAAATAAAATAAAATTATTTTAGCTTTAATAAGTGTAGTTCAATTCCTTATAAATTTAGCTAACTTCTATTTAATTTAGTCTCCTATAAATTTAAGCCGAGAAGTATGTAGCCTAATGCTATAATTGAAAAGTAGGGTAATTTAATACGATGTTAATTAGACTGTTTCATAAAGTATTTGTTGTTGGATTAAATTTTTTTTAGATGAATGAATAATATTATGTGATTCTTACTGACTATTACGAAGTGTCATCTTTATACAAAATGATTACAAACCTGATCCCTATAATGGGCTATAAGATAAGACAAAATCTCACATATATGAGATAGTTTAATAATAAATTTATCATAATGAGAATATAACTAGTTAGTTGTTTTAGCAATTTTGTTTAACAATCACAAGATTTCACGATTTAAAACGTTATAAAAGATTTAATTATGTAAAAAAAAAAAAAACGTTTCGAAAGTTTTGGGTCATAAAACTTGGACCACTTTGCATGAGATCATGTATTAGGGCCTTAGGGGGTCTGTATTTGGTGAAGAAAGTAGTCAATTTATTTGTATTGGCTTAGTACTCGATGATGTGTTGTCGTCTTTAGATTCGTTTTCTTCGTGTATTGTTTCGCATGTTAAGCGTGGGGGTAATACGGTCGCACACTTTATTGCTAGGTTATGCCATGAAGCTGGGGACGATGTCTTGTATTTGTGTGACTTTCCGTAGACGATTCTCGATCTTGCGGCTTTTGATTTAATATAAAGTCCCCACCCCACTCTTCCGCAGAAAAAAAAAGTAGATAATGAAAGTGAAAAGTATGATTAAAAAAAAAAATATTAGAGTTTATTAAGTTTTTCCAATAATTTATCACAAATTCTTGTGTAAGTCGAGCCTTACAATAAATTATTGTAAGTCGACTTATTTGTACTAGATTATATAAGTTTTGTACCATTTTTTAAATAATTATGATTAGTATTACTAAATTCTCTTTAGTACCCTTATAAGTAACTTTTGTATATTTTTTGTTTATTTTTGTACCTTTTAAACTGCAATTTGTACTTTAGTCTTACATTAATTTAATGTAAGACCTGTCTCACAGGAGACTTACTGATAATTTATTTTTGTTTTCTTCTTTATCAGTTATCATCATTTTAATTTGCAAATTGTAACTCATCATAACTTTATTTGTTTGTTATGTTAATAAACTTCTAAAATGTCATAGTCAAACTACAAAGGTTGGCATCAATTGAGCAGTCATTTTGGATTAACCATTTAAGTATCATTCACATGAATCCCTTGCATAAAATAAAAGAGGCATCACTTTGAGTTTTAGTGAATAAAATATAATTAATTTAAATTTTTTATTGTTATAATTACTGGTATTAATTAAAATGAAATGATTACATTTTTCTTAACTATAATAAGAATTATAATATGTACTCCGTAATAAATAATGAAATAAAAATTCGATCAGCGCGTCAAATAGTGTGTGACTTAATATGTACTCCGTAATAAATAATGATAACTATCGATGGTTGAATCGGAGTTGTGGCTAGTTTCGTCAACCTAGCCGTTCGCAAGTCAAGTTTAACTCTTGATCACGAAAAAAAAGTAGAGTAATTATATATTTGTATATATAAATATATAACAAACTAACCTTTTTTGGCTTCTTTTTATATAAGATCTGATGACAATACGATCTCTATTTAATCTGTGTCCTCCTGTGTAAATAATCTAGAAATGCTTGTATCTATATATATAAAAAAATAAATAAAAAGATCTAATGATGTATTCACTCCATCTCAATATGGTAAGAATTAACAAATACGGAGTACTTTGTAATTCGATCACCTAATTCACAACCACATCTTAAAATTTATCCAAATTTTAAAAGGATGACCTATAAAATACGTGTAGAGATCCTCTGGAGTAACATAGTAGTATATAATTTTGAACGATATATTTATATTCATTTATTAATTTTATTACGGAGTATATTTTTTTGTTAAATTTATATACGGAGTATATATTAAAGAGAAAATGTTCTAGAAAAAAGAAGCACGCCAAAGGAAGGTATTGACGTGGCCCCATAACTAAGGCCCATTGCATATATGCTTTCGAGTCAATATTAGCCCATTGACCAAGTCGTGTAGACTACAGTAGTTTATGAAGCTACTACATCTAATATTATATTGTTAAAATATTTCACTGAAATTAAATTACTTCCAAATTACTATGGAGTAAATATTTAGGTAGTTTTGTTTATATAATTTGTACACTATAAAAAACAAAAGAATAACGATCTTAATTATAAGAGCAGGTGCAGTAGTGGGTCTTATTCTCGAATTTGTTGCCAAGAACTTTATTTATAAAGTTCATCTGCTCACAATAAAGTCCGTTCTTATTTTTAAGAACTGAGTTTTAAAATAAAAACTGAGTTCTTATCATAATAAATTGTAGAGAAATTAATGCATTTTATCATTCCCATAAAAAATCATTTTACATAAAAAAAAAAAATACATGAATAAAAATCATTAAAAAAAAAAGTTCTTCTATTGTGAGAAAAAATTCTTATTTTTTGAGTGTGATGATATGAATAATGGAGTCCATCAATGAATTTTAATTTATATAACTGTAATTTTCCTATAAGGTTGAACTTACACTAAGTTAATGTGAGAATATACAAATTGCAGTTAAAGGGGTACAAAAATATGAAACCAATCTACTAAAGTCACTAACAGAGGTACTAAAAAAACTTAGTAACAATTAATCATAATTATCACTTAAATAGTACAAAAGCTATATAATCGGGTACAAATAAATGAGGCAGACTTACAATAATTTATTGTAAGTCCTGACTTACACAAGAATTAGTGTTTATATAAAGTTCATCTATTGTGGACAAAAGTCGTTCTTATTTTTTGAGTTTGAGGTAAAATGACATGACATTGGAATAACTTTTTTATAAAGTTCGTCTATTACTAATGCTCTAAGTCATCTAATAATTCAGTTAGTTACTCAGTATTATCAGTAATTCTTCTGTAAGGCACGACTCACACAAAATTAATGTGAGACAAAAGTACAAATTACAGTTAAAAGGGTACAAAATTATAAAATAAATCTACTAAAGTCACTTATAGTAACAATTAATCATAATTATCACTTAAATAGTACAAAAGCTATATAAACGTGCATAAATGAGGTGGACTTACAATAACTTATTATAAATCCTGACTACACAAGAATTTGTGCAGTATTATTTAGTGTTATATTAGCATTGAAAACCAATAAATAACCGCATTTCAAAATTGGAAAAATAAAATAAATGCACATTTAATATTAGTCATATTGTCAAAGCACCTAAATGTAATGAAGAATTTGACTACAAATTGTAAACCTATTTTATCTGTAAAATTACCACGTTAAAATTTAAAAAACGGCTAACAATATGTTTTGCATGAACAGTTGAGCACGTACCTTAACATTCCAAGAACTTTCCATCGTACGACTAAGTTATATTTATATTGATTATTTTGTGTTTTTAATTAAAAATAACTAAGATATACGGAGTACTTCCTCAAAAAAAAAAAAAAAAAAAAAAAAAAAAAAAAAAAATTAACTAAGATATATGGAGTATATATTATTTTAATTTACAGAGTTAAGTTTAAATAAATTAAATTAAATATATTTGAATTGGAACTAAAAAAAATATAAAGATTTAATTAAATTTTGGCTATTTTTTACTTCTTAAAGTAATTTGCTCCTATAACAGCAGAGTATAGATTTAGTTATTTAAAAGGGTTAATTGAATATAACCCCCTTTTATAACACTTTTTTTCAGAATAATTCCCTTATATGTTAGTTTTATAACATAACCCCTTTTAAGATACTTTTGTTTCTAAATCACCCCCAATATCGAAATATGCTACTTAAAAATGGTATATTTACACCTTTAAACAAGGATTTCTCAAAAGGTGTCGACATATTTTAGACATTCGTGGTTGTAACTTGAAAATGGCATACCTTATAGTGTCTTTAATTGAGATTTTTAAGTACGAAAATTCGACGTTGGGGGTGATTTAGAAAGAAAAGTGTCTTAAAAGGGGTTATGTCATAAAAATAACATATAAGAGGGTTATTTTGAAAAAAAGTGTTATAAAAAGGGTTTATATTCAATTAACCCTATTTAAAATTATGAGTATACGACTATATGAGTGCTTTCTTCAAAAATACATCATAGTTTTTTAAGATTAGAAAAAGTAACCACGTAAGAAGGATAGCAACATCACCAAAAGTGTATAGCGAAGATGCATGGTTCACTTAATGATGAAATATTGGCAACTAATAATATTATAAAATTATAGAACATTTATCGACATGAAGTTAAAATAAAGTTCAAATTTATCTAAAACTTATGACGGTTTTAGCATGTACCCTCATGAAATACAGGGATATGGTTACTTTTTATAACCATATGCCTGTATTAAAACACCACCCTATATAGTCATCTTTAATTTGTTACTTAAGACCTAATCTTTCCATCTTAATTTTGGCTCTTAAAAGTTCAGCTCAACTCTTATAAGTTCAGTTCAGCTCTCATAAGTTCAGCTCTGAAATTACAAGTATAAATTTACACACAAAAATAATAAGTTCAGCTTTTATAAGTTTAGCTTAACTCTTATAAGTTCAATTTTTATAAGTTTCAGCTCTTATAAACTAAAAAGAACAGATCCTTAGTCGTAGATAGTTTTATTGCTTGAAAAAGCGATAAAACTATTTACGACAAAGTAAAAAAAATGACTATAAGCGGAGAACCAACAAAAGATACATACGGAGTACATGAATAGATCTTATAGCGATGTCAGTCGAACAAGTGAAGTAATAAACTATTGAGCTGCCATCTCATGACCAAGCCCGCCAATATTCTTTTGACCCACGTGTTTCAATTTTTATCGAACCAAATTTGATTATGACCCTTTTAATTAATTTCACTTGTATAAATTAATTTAATCATGAAAATTTTTATCATATAATTCCTATTTTTGGACTAACCCTTAGTTTTATTTGTTTATATATACCAACAACGTAACTCTACAAGTAACTTGTCAATTTAAGGTTACTCATTCATTCATCCTACATTACTTCCATTTGGTACACGTTAGAAGCAAAAAAAAACATAAATAAATAATAATAATAATATGAGTTCTTCATCTTCATTTTATGATTCATCGTCCTCGGGATCATTCTCGTGGAACGATGAGTATAATCACGTAAATTTTTTACAAAATTATCTTCCATTCAATGCAAATGATTCCGAAGATATGTTTCTCTTTGAAATGCTGGCTAATACTGTGCCAGCAGACATGTCCACGACCACAACCACAACCACAACCACAATAGCCTCCTCGACTCAAGTCAAGGAGGAGGAGGTCACATCAGATATTTATAATAGCAGCAGTAGCAGTAGCAGTAGCAGTAGCAGTAATAGTAATAGCAGTTGTAATGTGACAGAAGAGAAGTCATATAGGGGAGTTAGAAAGCGGCCATGGGGTAAATATGCAGCGGAAATAAGGGACTCGACAAGGAATGGAGTTAGAGTGTGGCTAGGAACGTTTGACACAGCTGAGGCAGCGGCTCTGGCGTATGATCAAGCGGCTTTTTCGACTAGAGGGTCAATGGCGGTGCTTAATTTTCCTTTGGAGAGGGTTGAGGAGTCTCTAAAAGAGATGAATTATAAGTTTGGAGAAGGGTGTTCTCCTGTTTTGGTCATGAAAGATAGACTTTCTATTAGAAAAAACAAAACAAGTAATAATATAAGTAAGAAGAAAAATAATAGAGATGTTATTAGAAGGAAGAATAGTAATAGTAATATTAATAGTAGTAGTAGCACTAATAATGTGCTTGTTTTTGAAGATTTAGGGTCCGATTACTTGGAACAACTCTTGGCCGAAAGTGAAGGTTTCTAGTTTAAAGGTGGCGAGATTAATCAGACGAAAGGTGAAACAGTATACTTCCTCCCATTTTTAATGATGTTTCCGGCCACTTTATATTCATTGTGAGTAGAGTTTGTTTAATAAAGTGGTAACATCATTAAAAATGGAAGGGAGTACAGTGCATCTCGCATGTTGTTGGTATTATTTTTTAATTCATGGTAAGGAAGGGGATTAAATTAGTTATTATAAAATTAAATTCAATACCTTGGCAGTTCTATTGGTTGAATTTTTTTAATCTATAGTTTATTCATTTATAAATTTTGTTACGGAGTACTATATATTGGAAGGGATATATATAATATATTGGACCATTTTAATTAATTAATTAATTACTCCGTACTATATATATATAAACTGAACGATCGGATTTTGCTATTATCCGATCCTATGTAAATATGACACTTGTGTATAGTTGAAGTTACTTAGTTTAAGCAAACAACAATTCAATTGACATGCATTTCTATGTCAAATTATATCAACTTTGATTAACATGTTAATCCGTACTATATATGATGAGTATTTTGTGATGTCTTACTTTAGAAAGAGTGCAATCACTAATTCACTATTTACTTACTTATTAAAGTAGCAAGTTGATAAAAGTCGCATATACGAAGTACTTTGACGTTGGTGGGTACCAAAATACCAATAATAATAATAATGATCCACTTGCTTACACTATTTAAGCTTAATTACTCACCCAAAAAAACAACTATTTAAGCTTAATGATGTCCATAATAATTTAAAAAAAATAATAGTACACCCTCCGTTTCAATGAATTGTTTACATTTTGATTTTTTTTTTTGTGAGAGAAATTTAAAGAAAATGTAAATAAATGACTGAGACAGAAGGCCAGGTGTACTAATTTTGTAAGAATAATTTTTCATTCTTTAAGCTACAAGCCTACAACCATGGATGAAATTATTGAACTTTAGCTATATAAGCTAGTACAATCCTAAGAACTTTTCTTAACCTTCAATAATTAGCTAGGCTAGACATAATTAAAAGAAAGCCACTAATTGAAATACTAAATATTCTGAACAGATTAATAGATGAAATTATTAGGTGGTACTATACAGAGTTACGATTTTAATCTAATAAGCATTTCATTACTATTATCTCAGTTATATGTACGTGCTATTAAGTTACTAAGTGCACTACTGATGACCAATTAAAAAGATGAAACTTAATCATATGATAATGAAGTAATTATCGTTCATTTAGTAATGGCGGTGCTAGAATAATATGGATAAATACGTTAAAATTTATTTAATTATTTGACGGTCCAAACTAAATGTCAAAAAATTAGGGTTAGTTGGTCATAATCAGTAAGATCTCGTGAAATACTATATACTGTATTTGATTTTGAAAGTGTGCTCATACATAACATTAAAAGAAATAGCCAAGTTATGACTTATTTATAATTGTTGCTTTCTCATAGTAAAATACTTCCTCCATTCCAATAGGTTCTTTACGTTTGCTTTATGCACGTACATCAATACTCGTTTTGTTTCGTTCATATATTTGGTTTCGTATTCTCGAAAATTTTAAAATTTTGATATTAATAATGTGCTCGATACGACAATTAAAACAAGATCACACATGACTATTTTTTATTTTGTATTTTAGAAGTTATATCGAAGATTATACACACTTGTGAATAGTGTCAAAAAAGTGAAACGTAAAGAACCTATTGGAATGGAGGAAGTAAGAAAGTTGAACGTAACTTACATTGCGTTTAAAATTAGACAACTTAATTAGTTTGGTCATTTGATGTTACACCTTTGGCTCCTCATAATTGACTTTCCATGTGTCTTTAATATAATTTGTGTAATCAAAAAAATTTAGGGGTTTATTAAACTAGTTAGCGAGTCTATAAGTTAACGAGAAGATTAAACGATAAAATGAAATAAATAATCTTGTCTCGACAAAAAAACATAACCTAATAAATAAGTACGATGAAGCATGTAGGTATAATTTAGAACAATAAACTAATCTTGTTCGACCATATTCGTATATTTTATAGACTCACATTTCTTATCAAATATATATATTTGAGCACGTAAATGTTAAAAAAGTAAGAATTGTTTTTTCTAAAGTGTACTCCTTAAATAATAAAAAAAGTACTTAGTGCGGTATACAATCTTTTATAAAAATCGAAAACTACCTTATGATGCAAAATTTGAGGGAATCATCACTAAATTAGTTCATTTTGGAGTGATTAGTTTGAAGTAATTATTCTATCTCAATTAAGTCAAAAACAGATAAAATTACGTTTGTAATTCTACTTAATTTGCTCTTAAATGAAATTTTTCATTAGTAATATTTAAATATATGTACTCCATATTATGGTGTATATATTTCGAGTTAAACTTTTTTTTTTTTTTTGAACGGTATTTCATATTTAACTTTAATGTAAAATATATTATATTTTAATATCATGCCACATATACAATAACTATAAATTTTGGAAATATATACGGAGTATTAGCAAAGTGATACCCGTCATCGAAGATAAAACATGGTCACGTGGATGGTCATGGTTTTTGTAGAAATTTTGTTCGTCACAATTTGTATACTACGATGAGTGTGACTTGTGTTGTTAGCTTATATGCCAGATCATTCATCGGGTAATTTTGAGAAAATAAAATTACTTAAACCTATGTTGAAAACATGGATAAATTATACACGTATACTCAGTAAATCGTAACAAAATAAAATCGATTAAAAAAAATTAGTTGAGGAGGAAATTATTGACATATGTTCATAATTTTAGGTGACATATAACACGATTTACATTTAAGTTCAAAGAAAGCTCGGGTCAACTTTCAAAGTTAAATGACAAACAAATGACTGAAATAAATGACATTTTAGGTATCTGTTTATCTTTTTGTTTGATATTACATGTAAATTAATTACATATTTTTCCTATATACTTACTTCGTTCCATTCAATCATACCGTATTGTAATTGTTTTGTAAGTAACATTTTAATTAGAGGCGAACAAATGCGGGTTCAGGCCGGGCTTAGCATATTTTTTTGGCCCACGGACAAGCGGGTTAAAAGCTTTCAGGCGGGTTCGTGGGTTGGGCCTTTGTAAATATAGAAAATGTGTTTTCCATACTTGCTTTTTCTGCAGGCCGTATTGGCCGGGGGCTAAATGGACGGATAGACCCATAATCAACTCTAATGTTAATCAAATGTATACAGTTAATTATAAAACACACAAAAATAAAAAATTTACAATAATTTTCACAACAAAATGATAAACAAATATGGAGTACGGAGTAGTGGAAAGAAAACTTAGTAAATGTATAAGGTATTGACGGTCCAAAAATGCAAGCCCAACCACAAGAGGATACGGAGTATTATGCCAAAACCTAGTTGGCCCAGCCCACTATACCAATTAACCAAGTTGAAAGCCCAAACACATTTAAAACAGTACAGTATCTGGAGGTGACTAACTGTGTAGGCTGATTTAGCTCGATTTATCCCATTTATCGAGGCCACGTCTTCGTTAGCTCGATACCTCTCGAAATCCAACTATCCATTTTTTTTGTTTTCTACCTTTTTTTTTCTTTTAAAGGACAAAGCTGAGCTCGAGTTGAAATTTGGCTAACTCGACCTGGCCAGACTCTCTACTCAAAATGGACAACTTGGAGTTTAGCCTAGTAGGCGTAGTCCATCGACCTGAACCCAAACCCGAACAAAACAAACAAGAAGTGGAATACATAATACGTAGTATTTTAAAACAGGTCGTAAAGAGCTGAGCTTGCTTCGCTCGTCTCGTCAGGGAGGCGAGTTAGACCCGAGCTTGCAAAATCAAGATCCAAATCTAACCTGTTGGCTATAAGTTACTACTCCGTAGCATAGAAGAAGAGATCCGACGAGTCAAACCTAAAAAATCGTAACCCGAACAAAACCTGTAATGACCGAACCGACCTGCACAATTGGCCACCTCTAGCTTGGTGAAAATAACGGCTCTTATTACATGCCATGACTCACCTCACACATCACACTCTTCCGCGTAAAACTCCACAATAAATTAATTAAACAATTCATTCCACACACTTTTTTTTTTTTTTTTGATCTTTTATTATTCTTATTCTCCACTCAATTTCATTTCATTTCACTTGATTAAATATCAATATTTCCTTCATCAATCATCATCATCTCAAAATTCTTCACCTTTAGTTCAAAAATTCTGCAAAAAATCCAACAATTAAGTTCATCATAATTACACCAAAGTTTGAAACTTTTTTCATGTGGGTAACTGATTAAATTTTGATGGATTATGGTTTAATTGATAGTATAATTAGTAGGTTGCTTGATTTAAAGGGTAAACCTGGGAAAAATGTTACACTTTCTGAGAATGAAATTCGTCAACTTTGTGTTTCTTCAAGGTCTCTCTTTTTGAATCAACCTAATTTGCTCGAACTTGCTGCTCCCATCAAAGTTTGCGGTAATTTTTTCGACTTTTTTCGGTTATTTTTAGTTCGTTCTTTTGTAAGACGGTTTTATAGGAGAGTTGTTTTTCATATTTCAGTTTTTTTCTTTTTTTTTTTGGGTTGATCGTTGTTGAATTTTGTTATTGGCGTGGGAAAGTTTTGATCTTTGGATATAACAGTAATTATTCTGTAAGGCAGAACTCACGTTATACGATACTACGAAAATTTAGTAACAATTAATTACGGTGTATAACTTAAATAGTAGAAAAACTATATAATCGAGTACAAATGAATAAGATTTAGAACCTGTTCTTTCGGACTTTTTAGAGCTGAACCGAATCGAATCGAGCTGAACTGAAATGAATCGAACTGAATCGAATCGAACTGAACTGAACTGAATGAGGTTCAATTAAATAATATAGCTGAGCTCAGTGGCGGACCGAAAATTTTTTCAATATGGGGTCCTAATTTTATTTTTTTTCAAATCTTTGTTATATAAATATAATAAATTTTTTTTTAAAATAAAATTAAGCAAAATAGACCGAAATAATTTACGACATGGTGTCCCGGGATCCCCTATACTCCAACATACATCCGCCACTGGCTCAGCTGAGCTGAAAATAAGAGCTAAAGAACAAGTCCTTATTGGAAGGCCTGACTCACACAAGAATGTGTGTCAATATAAAAGGTTTTATGGACTTATTGAGCGTAATAAGTTTTAAATCGAATATTTTCGGTTAATACGGGGTACAATTTTCTAATATGACACGGTTGTTTGTAAAAAGGAAGTATTGAATGATCGATAACAGGTTTCAGGTTCGAATCCCGAAAAAGCTCATATAGCTGTTAATAGAAAGGATTATCAATTATAGTGATTTTCGAAATGTGGCTCTGATGTTTGATCTCTTATGTTGACAGGGGACGTCCACGGACAGTACTCGGATCTCCTAAGGATATTTGAATGTGGCGGATTACCCCCGAAATCCAACTACTTGTTCCTAGGTGATTACGTAGATCGCGGAAAGCAAAGCCTCGAAACAATCTGCCTTTTGCTGGCATTCAAAATCAAATACCCCGAAAACTTCTTTCTTCTAAGGGGCAATCACGAGTGTGCGTCTGTAAATCGTATATACGGTTTCTACGACGAGTGTAAGCGGAGGTTTAACGTCAAACTTTGGAAAGTCTTTACTGATTGCTTTAACTGCCTGCCAGTGGCAGCTCTTATCGACGAGAAGATACTTTGTATGCACGGCGGGCTTTCCCCCGACTTGCATAACTTGGACCAAATCCGTAGTCTTCGTCGTCCGACTGATGTTCCAGAAAGCGGGTTGTTGTGCGACCTTCTTTGGTCGGATCCTAGTAACGAGGTTCATGGGTGGGGTGTGAACGATCGAGGGGTTTCATATACCTTTGGTGCAAACAAAGTTGCCGAGACTCTTCAGAAGCTCGACGTTGATCTTATTTGTCGAGCCCATCAGGTAATTAATGTAGCATCCCGTCTTTTTCGCTTATTAAGTGGTTACAAGTTTTATCGCTCACGACAATATGTTTGCAGGTTGTTGAAGATGGCTACGAGTTTTTCGCGAATAGGAGATTAGTGACGATATTTTCGGCCCCTAATTACTGCGGAGAGTTTGACAATGCTGGCGGTATGATGAGCGTCGATGAAACTTTGATGTGTTCGTTCCAAATACTGAAGCCTGCGGATAAGAGGCCAAAGCTTGGGTTTGGGAGCTCGACAAGCGGAAAGTTCGGGACTCCAACTAAGGTTCGGGTATGCTTCTGATCGAACGTGATTTCAGCGAATTTGTTTAGGATTAGCTAGTTCTCGTCATCTTTTTATTTTTCTTAGCTTATCAAATCCTTCAGATGACTTCAAAAAACTTCAGCACTAAGTTACTTCGAAAAACACTGGATTTCAAAAATTTCGACATTTTGAGTGAATGTAGAAGTCTAAGAACTATCAAAGACTATCATTCGTCTCCGTCTGTGGATTTGACGACATTAGCCAGATCTTTCATTTTTTGTCGGACTTTAGACAACTTAAGACGAAAAGAACCAAGTCGTTCGTTTGGGAGTGGAAAAACAGAATTGAATTGCGGAATTTTCAGCTGTAGATTTCCCTTTTTTATTTGTTTGAACTTACGATTAAGCAATGACGATTTTCTCGTCCATTTAAATTTACAGCCCTTCCGCTGGTCATCATGAGGCGCACGACCTGAAAATGTGGATCTAATTTACACGCATGCAGGCATGAAGAAGCTGAGGGGCCTGTCTTTTCGACACGATCTCTGGAAAATATTCTCCGGTGCCATTTTGCGTTCATGTGCACTGCGGAAGCTTCGTAAATATCCCGTCTGTCCTATAAATCTCGGCTTCCCAAATGTTGAGGGTGAATAATGGTTGATTAATCGACGTGTTTTGTGTAATATGATACGGGATTTTGGAACCGGGTTTGTACATTCGACTGAGTTTGAAAACTTGGCTTGGCTGTGATTCAGGCATTCGAAAATGTTTGATTGAAATCGTTGATGACCAATTTGTGGTATTTAGATTGAAATTGTTTCAGATCGAAAAGATCAGCGAGAATTTCGGTCCATTTTTCGTCGGAGCAATGGATATGTTTTTAATGCAACAATTGTCCTAGACGGGTTGATAGCCATAGCAACTAGCAGTGCGAACCAAAACGCAAAACAAGCCCGAACCAAAACCCAAAAAAAAAAAAGGCGAATTTCGGGACAATTGATCCTTTTATGTACTCCATTTGTTCTATAATATAAGCCGTCCTCACTTTTTGAAACGACAACTTCTTTTCGATATCTCCCATATAAAAGATAACGTGATGAAATGCGTACTCTTAGGAAAGTATTTCCGTGATAAATCTAGTGGTATAATTTTTAATTCGTGTAATTTTTCAACTAATTAATCTTTTTCAAAAAAGAAGAAAAAACAAAGCCCCTCCAAAAACGAAAACGACTTATATTTTTGAACAGATAGATAATAGACCCAATTAATTCGATAAAACACAATTTTGAAAAAGCTTAGCATATGACCAATCACTTATTACCATATTTGTTTTTTTTTCTTTTCTTTTTTCTTTTCTTTTCGTTTTTTTTTCCTTTTTAAGTATTTGTTTGTTTTATATATTGACTAAACCTGACTCGTTTCAAAAGTAAATGGGAGAAAATTGAAGCAAAGAAATACTAATTAAATTATACACATCATATCAATTCAAGAAGTTAACATGTTCAATATTTAAATTTTTTGTGAAAAAGTAAAATTGACAATATTGTTCTTTGAGATAATAAAATTGAACTTTGATTGTTTCATCATCAAAAACATGGAGTATAATATTAGTGCTATGCTATTTATAATACAAGCTAGCTATCATTTTCATGACGTATATTTTTTGTTATTTATAATATTTATAATATTAGAAAAACGGGAATAATACGTAATATAAAGTATAACTTAATATTTAATTTAAGCATCTTTTAATTGATTCCAATATTATTCTTTTTCTATGGTACGTGATTGCATGAACTAAAAAAAAGTGTTGAATTCGCCTTGGCCAAATATGCCATGATATTGATATTTGCCATATTACCCATCGTAAAAATCATTAAAAATCATTTATTATCGATTTTTAAGTTTTTCAAGAAATTTAGATTCGATTTTTTTTTTTTTTTTTTTGTTTTTTTTTTTGGTGACGAGGGTTGAGTCCCCTAAGACATCGTCTCGCACCACCACACGTGTACTATGTAAGCCACCGACGTCGGCAAGTGGTGTGCTTTGGTTTTAAATTTTGGTTCCAGGTGGGATTTGAGCCTGGGACCTCACACTTTGTTACACTTCCAGGTTAACCCAAATTCCACCTGGGCAACCACCACTTGGTTAGATTCGATATAATTGATATATACATAACACAACAAGAAGTTGGTTGTTTCAATGACGATTTCGATGTCGTCCTTGATACAATTAAAATTAAAATTATGCCTAACTTTATACTCCGTAACTTGTGATGAGTTTTGAAGCCATTTCAAATCTTATATTCAGTAATTAGTATTATCATAACACAGATAATTAATTTGACTAGCAAATTAATCAAATATCTCAAAGCTAAGCATATTAATAACACAAAAATTATCGTCATTTATAATGAGTTTTAAAACGCCTAAAAGTTTTATCATATCATTTTATCTACCGTCGTCCCTAAGTCTAACACCAACATTTTAAACTAAGATCTCTTTCTCTATCACATAATTGACAAATTATTCCTAGTTGACTTTGGGATGTCAACGTTTTAATATTTTTAATCCTAATTATCCTATCCTATTTATTTAATTACAAAAATAAATATAGCCTTCTTGTTATTCTAATATATACACAATAATATCGTCACTTAACCCTTCTTCATTCTAAGATTAGTTTCCTAAAAATAAATTTGCTGATATTGTTTTCGTTTTTACGAGTCGGAAGAATAATACGCTAGCTCATAAGTTAGCGCATGTTGTTGCTCGACGAGCTCCCAGTGCGGGCTAGTCGTGTTGTTGCTTCTTAATCGTTTACTCAGTTTGGATTTAAAAAAAATAAAAATTACTAGAGAGTATCTAGAATAATACTCTGCATGTATCATAAGTATTTTTAACAGGTGTATTACAAAAACGTCTCACAATGTGAAACTTACTAATTAATTAAGAAAATTACCTCAATAACTCAGTGACCACATACTTTATATTAGAGTATATGAAGAGGTATTAGAGTATATGAGGAGACATATACTTTTAATTACAAATTTATACTTTAAAGTCTTAAAATTTCGATCAATAATACAATATGGAAAGAAATAATACTTCCTCCATTCCAATAGGTTGTATACGTTTCACTTTTAGGACACTATTCATAAGTGTATAGAATCTTCGATATAACTTTTAACATACAAAATAAAAAACAGTCATGTGTGATCTTGTTTTAATTGTCTTATCGAGTAAATTATTAATATCAAGAATTTAAAATTTTCGAGAATACGAAACCATAGATATGAACGAAACAAAACAAGTATTGATGTACGTGCATAAAGCAAACGTATACAACATATTGGAATGGAGAAATTATTAATATAATAAAGGGTTTCGATCGTATAATAGAACAAAGCTGTATACAACAACGATTACAGAAATCGTCCACATTTATGTAGGGCACGATATGAATTATCAAATGGGTTGCAAATTAAATTACACAACTTAATTAAATTAAAGAAATATTTAATTAAGTATATTCCTTAAGATGCCAGAATTAGTAAACTTATAATCTTCATTTATATACCTAAGCTTTTTCCTCTTTATCTTCACAACTTCTCTAAATTTCCTCTAATTTTCTCTTCACCTTTCCAATTTTGGTGAGTTCATCGACCGTCTTTTACTTTTTAATTGTTTTATTTTGAATTATTTGCATGGTAAATTAATTACGTAGTACGGAGTACTCCCTATATTAGTGTTTCTTTTGTTAAAAATAATAATACGAGTATTAATAGTAATAATGTATTACTTACACTACATAGTTTAGCCTCTTATATCGTTCTGTATTTTATACGGAGTACAAAATACTTGTATATGTACTCGTAGTCGCATTTTTAAACTGAAAATATTTTCAACAAATCAATAGTATTTTCATTTATAATGAAGATGCATGCTTGTTAACATGTATAGTGCCCACGATATCAAAGAATTTGTAAGAATAGTACTCATTCCGTTTCAGTGAATTGTTTACAGTTTGACTTTTCTGTAAGGGGAAAAAAGTCAAACTGTAAATAAAAAACTGAAAAAGAGGGAGTAATTAAAGAATAAAAGTCAAAACATATTTCATGAATGTATACCATGCAAGTTTATGTTATAATCATGCATGTGAAAAGTCGATACTCAAGTTAATGTTATGAACATAAAAATGACATGTGATTTAAAGAAAATTACTAATGTTAACATATTAATTGTGTATGTTGTAGGAAATTACATTCAAAAATCAAAAAAGATAAAAAAAAGAAAAAAGATAAAAGGATAAAAATGGCGAAGACGAAACAGCTAGAGGTGCTAAATGCACTAGATGTGGCAAAAACACAATGGTACCATTTCACGACCATTGTGATCGCGGGTATGGGATTTTTCACCGATGCATATGACTTGTTTTGCATCTCTTTGGTGACCAAGTTATTGGGTCGAATCTACTACCAAGAAGAGGGATCAAAGAACCCTGGCGCGTTGCCAATCAATGTCGCAGCTGCTGTTAGTGGTGTGGCCCTCTGTGGGACACTAGCTGGCCAACTCTTTTTCGGTTGGTTGGGTGATAAGATGGGTAGGAAAAAGGTTTATGGTTTAACCTTGGTTATGATGGTTTTCTCTTCCTTAGCTTCGGGATTATCTTTCGGGCATAGCGCTAAGGGTGTGATGACCACTCTGTGCTTTTTCCGTTTTTGGCTAGGGTTTGGCGTTGGAGGAGATTATCCTTTATCAGCGACAATTATGTCTGAGTACGCTAATAAGAAGACAAGGGGAGCTTTTATTGCGGCTGTATTTGCTATGCAAGGTATGGGGATTTTGGCGGGTGGTATTGTTGCTTTGATAGTATCTTCAGCATTCGAGGCAAAATACCATCCTCCTTCTTATGAGGTGAACCCTGCTTTATCTCTACCCGAGAATTCCGATTATCTTTGGCGTGTTGTCCTTATGTTTGGAGCAATTCCAGCTGCCATGACATATTATTGGCGTATGAAAATGCCCGAGACAGCACGATACACAGCCCTAGTAGCTAAAAATGCCAAGCAAGCAGCATCAGACATGTCGAAGGTGTTGAAGACAGAGATCGATGCAGAGGAAGAAAGAATTGATGAGATTCAGAGAGACGAAAAGCACCAGTTTGGGCTATTCACCTCACAGTTTGTACGCCAGTACGGTCTTCGCCTTCTCGGTACAACTAGCACCTGGTTTTTGCTCGACATTGCCTTCTACAGCCAAAATCTATTCCAAAAGGATCTTTTCTCGAACGTGGGATGGATCTCGCCTGCAAAAGAGATGAGCGCAATCAGGGAAGTCTACAAGATCGCTCGGGCCCAAACATTGATAGCTCTATGTGGCACAGTGCCTGGATATTGGTTTACTGTCGCCTTTATTGACATCATTGGACGTTGGATCATCCAGATGATGGGATTCATAATGATGACCATCTTCATGTTGGCCCTAGCATTTCCTTACAAGCACTGGCAACAAAAGGAAAACCGAATTGGGTTCATTTTCATGTACGGATTAACCTTCTTCTTCGCCAACTTTGGGCCTAATGCAACGACTTTCGTGGTGCCAGCAGAGGTTTTCCCGGCTAGGTTAAGGTCTACTTGCCACGGTATATCAGCTGCTGCTGGGAAAGCAGGTGCCATAGTAGGTGCATTCGGGTTTTTATACCTATCTCAAGAAAAGGATGTGACTAAAAGGGATCACGGGTACCCTGCTGGTCTTGGGAAGAGGAACTCGCTCTTCATACTAGCCGGGATTAACTTTGTAGGTATGTTATTCACCTTCTTAGTTCCCGAGGCCAAGGGACAATCTCTCGAGGAAGCATCTGGAGAAGTTGAGGAAGAAACTCAGGTCGAAGAAGGAGAGACCAGATACTCGGCTTGATCCATTTCATATCAAGGCTTTTGTCGTTGCATTTTGTTTCTGATTGATTTCATTTGTATGTGCTTGTGTGATTTGGCCTTGCCTTTTTGATGTTAACTCTTGATTTATTCATTTCTTCTTGATTGTTCAACCATTTATCAGATTGATTAATTGAACATACAAATTATGCGGTTTAATTTTATGAAATCCATGTTAATCTAATTTTTCACTTATCGTTTTACTTGATCATTTCTACTAAACAAAGACCGGTACCAAATGTTCTATAGATTCTATTTAAAGTTTTAGTAACGATTTTAATCAATTTATATCATAGATACAAGTATTTCGCAATTGTTGCTTAGTAAGTGTCGACTACCATAGATACAAGTACCAAACGCTCTGAATAATGATTAATATTAATCGTCATTTATGTGAAATAGTGTCGGACATTTTCATGATTTTGTATATCTATATACTTTAATCAGATACGATCGAGCTGACATAGATACATATAATCACTTTATTACATGTTAAAATCATGTTAATTTAAAAAATAACATTAGCTATGAAAAAAGAGATAAAAAAAAAACTAGGTTCAATTAATTACAAGTTTCAAAATAAATTCTCATTTGACGCTTGTTCAATAAATTTTAATAGAGTTTCCGTGATTTCCGCTATCGGGCCCTTGATTTTCTCTAACCCGTTTGAAATGTTTCACTAAAGCAAGGCAACAATTCTTTCCTTCTATGTAAATATTTTGTAGCTGTTAACTATTATTTTCCTTCTGTAAATACATATAGGCTCCTACATATATACTCATGTAACATCCCTTGTAAACACAGACTTAAATTCAACGAAATATCATTTATAATATGGTATCGAGCTCAGGCTACGACAACTACTAGCATTTTTTTTTTTTTCCTTTTCCTCCTTCGTGGTCATCGTGAACCTTCACTATGACTAATTCCGACAATGATAAAATCCCCGAATCGAAACACACTTCATCTTACACCTTTGTTCCTGTTGAAAATCCGGGTATTGACAATAACTGTAACAAACTTTTCAAACTTTCTTTTGATTGACAATAACTTACTCAACTAACACGCATGTTATCATACTTTACAATTTGAGTAGTTCTTAGGTAAGACCGTACTTACGTTAATATAACGTAAGACAACACATGAAAAGTTATTAAAAAAAAAAAAGTAAAATAAAATTAAATTAAAAGTAATCATCCTCATGTGAGAGGTCTCACATGAGAATTAGTATTACAATTTTCCAAAACTTATAATCATACGACATTTACAAGCCCAAGAACCATATTACGCATATGACAAATTTTTATTTATAATAACAAGATCGAACAAAGAATCTATCACCTAAAGAGAAATGAAAAATACAAAGGGTACGAATTATTATTATCGTCAAATTTCGATCGCAATGGTAGTTTTTGATCGACAATACGGACACGAGTTTTTGTTGTATATATCGATCCAGGAGAAAAGGTAGACCGAGTGAAAAGTATGGTTGCAGGGGTTAATTTTCACAAAAGATCGTCGACGGGTGGTGATTCGATCGAGACAGATAGAACAGATGTTGTTATCCTCGTCTTCAAGCGTATAAAATCTCGAGTGCAAATTCAACCTTGTTTAGAATTTTTTCCTTCTCATCGCATTCATCAACCCACGGGTTCTCGAGAGTACTGTGGGTTTGATCTTGTGTGGTAACCCCACATTTGACCCACATGTCGATAACGACAATCAAGAAACACCTCGTTGATGGGTCGTCATCTTCGTCCCTCTGTTTAAATGACATTCTCCGCTTCATATCTTTAGCAACTCGGCTCATATAATATTTTAAAAGCTCGACGTCGAGTTCGTTTCCTATAATATTTTCGAACTCAAACTCAAACTCGTGCCTTACACCACTATTTATTTAGAGTAAGTCAATAAGAAATAAGAAAGTTTTGAATAGAAATTTCGTTATTTGTGTTTTGTTGACGATCTTTTTCAACCTAATTCTTACATTTGGCCACGAATTATGCCACAAAAAGTTGTTAAACGTGACAAAAAAATTATTTAATCTCAAAAAAACTATTTTGGAAAAAATGATTCTACGAGACAAATGATATTAAAACAATTATTCATTTGCTGCACGAAAAATGAGCGACGAATTGAGTCATACAAATGACAAAAATATCCGCATAATCACGAAATAACCACGAAGCGAGTTACATTCGTGGCAAATATTCCAAATATTGTCATGATTAAAGCAAATACATATGAAATCAGTAGTATGTTTTAACATTTTATTATCTCATCTATATGAAAAAGTCTAAGTATTCATTTGTTGATTAGTAAACTAAGCAAAGTATCAAAATATATATGGAAATAAATTGTTTAAATGTAAGTATTGTTGAAACATTACCATATTACCATGTTTTAGTATATACGGAGTACCAAATGTTCTATACATTCTATTTAAAGTTTTAGTAACGATTTTAATCAATTTATATCACAGATACAAGTATTTCGCAATTGTTGCTTAGTAAGTGTCGACTACCATAGATACAATCATACAAGTACCAAACGCTCTGAATAATGATTAATATTAATCGTCATTTATGTGAAATAGTGTCGGACATTTTCATGATTATGTATATCTATATAGTTTAATCAGATACGATCGAGCTGACATAGATACATATAATCACTTTATTACATGTTGAAATCATGTTAATTTAACAAATTACATTAGCTATGAAAAAGAGATAAAAAAAAAAAAAAAAAACTAGGTTCAATTAATTACAAGTTTCAAAATAAATTCTCATTTGACGCTCGTTCAATAAATTTTAATAGAGTTTCCGTGATTTCCGCTATCGGGCCCTTGATTTTCTCTAACCCGTTGGAAATCTTTCACTAAAGCAAGGCAACAATTCTTTCATTCTATGTAAATATTTTGTAGCTGTTAACAATTATTTTCCTTCTGTAAATACATATAGGCTCCTACATATATACTCATGTAACATCCCTTATAAACACAGACTTAAATTCAACGAAATATCATTTATAATAAATTTATTGTGAGAATTCTTACTAGAGTGATCGTTACACTATTATGTTCTTGTCGAGGGCTGACAAAATTATATGTAAGATGAAATGTGAGAGTACTAAAATTATATCAAAGTTGTTTTTTTAATCATTATATTTTATTCATAGGAAATTAGGAATATGGACAATCAAATTTCCAATCTTTATCTAATCTAGGGTTTCAAAATACCAAAATTCAAAATTTCCAACATAAAAAATTAAATTTTATTAGAATCATGCAATACTTAGTTAATTAAATTGCATAAAAATTTGTATTTTATTCGAATCAATTGTGTGCTTCAAAATCGTAGCAAAATTGCCCCTGATTCAATTCAATTCGTTCTTTGATGACTTTTAACTAGATCTATTAAAATTAATAAGTTGATAGAAAAATAAAAACTGGAAAATATTGGAGTACTACTTTATCGAAGTTGTTATCGGATTTCACGATTGAGTTATTGAGAAATTGTTTAAATTTTATTAGGAGAGTTTAAAAGAAAAAATAAGAAAAACATGTACAAGCACAAAATTAAGGGTAAACATGAAAAAATAAATGAAAAAATTAAATCATTAAAACTTGTATATGAAAAAGTAATAACTTTTTTTTAATTTTTATTACTCTATCTGTCTCATTTGTCTCAAATCTCTCTCACAAAAAAATCTAAGTGTAAACAAATTACTGCAACGGAGGGATTAAATATATAATTTCAGATTAATACATTAATTATTATTACAAGTATACATTATTTGACGATCTGACGATAATAAATTATTATTCTATTTCCATATCTGAGAACTAATCATATTCATACATGATATGAGTGCTCGGCTATTTTCTATGTTGATTAATTAATACAAGGCTTAGCTATTATTTTTGTATAACTTAATTATTAACTAAAGCATCTTCAATATGATTCTTTGTATGTTCTCTTCTAATTACGTGATTGCATGATTATCAACCTTGAAATGGAGTAGTCCAAATAGATCGATCTGGTACCCGAATTATGAGCATCAAATTTGAGATATTGGCCGTAAAACAACTTTACGATAAACTTATCGTATACTATTTTAATTACTGAAATTTAAATGAATTATTCTTATCAGAAAATGGCTTTTATTGAAAATTAAATAGTAAAAAATCGTCCATTGCTCTAAATCATGTATGGCACGATAAGAAAAATGGGTTGAAGATATATAATTATAATTATAATTATAATTATAATTATAATTATATTGTATTATATAAAAGATACCGTAATATATACTTATACAGTTATACGTTGCAATGTTGCATGTTCAAAAGTGGAAAGAAATGTAGTACGTGCAACATTAGCTAAATTAATTTTTATAGGTATATTCCTTAAAATGCCAGAATTAGTAAACGTATAATCTTCATTTAAATACCTAAGGTTTTTCAATGTAATATTCACAACTCTCTCGATCAATTTCCTTTTTCATTACTTTCTCATGTTTTGTAAGTCAATCCTACTTTCTTTCCCTTTTAATATTTTGTTCTTGCATCCACTAATTATCATATAATCGATATGAAATTATTTGGGTAAATTTATAAAGAAAAATATAGTGTATGCTGAGTTATGATTTCTTATTTTATATTTTTATTTTTATTTATTTCGTATTATATACAGAGTATTTCATATACACCAATTGATGTTAAGTTTTTCTACAATTTCTTAGTTTTAATTGAATTTAATAAGAAAATACGAGTACTTCACGTTATATAATTTATCCCTAGCGACTATAGTTCTGTCTCGAATGACCATAATACGTTATCCATGTTTTTTTTGAAGTCAAAGGATTAAGTTCTCAATTTGTATCATTTTTCCTAAAATATTAAAAAAGTAGGAAGAAATAGACAAAATTATGTAGACTTCGTATTTATTAACTTGTTTGAATACGTGGTAGTTTTATTTCAATTTTGCTTTAATAATGCATACATGTAAAAGGGTAGTAATAAAATTAAGGGTTTTTCTATAAGGTAACCCTGAACTTTTTCAAATCCCACAAGGTAACCCTACAAATTAAAAAACATCTTTGGTAATCCTGTACTTAATTAATACCTATCAGCGTAACCCTGAACTTGTATTCCGTCAATTTTTCCGTTAAATAGTTAACGGAAAGTGTTGTGCTGGATTTAATTTTGTGTTTTTTCTATATGGTAACCCTGTGATTTAAAAAAAATTTAAATATTTTCTAATTGATTATGAATTGGAGAAATAGAAGAAGTTGGGGAATTAGGGTGGGTTTTGATAAACTAAATGAGTTTTATGTTTTTGAAAATAATCAGTCCACGATGCCATGTCAGTAGCTAAGTCAGTCCACAAATGTCCAGCACAACACTTTCCGTTAACTATTTAACGGAAAAATTGACGGAATACAAGTTCAGGGTCACGCTGTTAGTTACTCCGTATTAATTAAGTACAGAGTTACTAAAGATGTTTTTTAATTTGCAGGGTTACCTTGTGGAATTTGAAAAAATTCAGGGTTATCTTATAGAAAAACTCTAAAATTAAACAATGACCATAAAGCATACATTAATTTTAATTTTGTACATATGTAATGTGAGTCTGCGTATATTAGCTTAGTTAACGTGAGGAGCTTAAGATAGTCAATATAATTATGTGATCAATTGATTTTATAGCTGATCGACTAACTCGTTTAATAATTTCACATGATACAGAATATCTCTAAAAAAAAAAAAAAAGTAATAAGGCAAAGATGGCAAAGAGGCAACAATTAGAGGTGCTAAACGCACTAGATGTGGCCAAAACGCAATGGTACCACTTTACGACCATTGTAATAGCTGGTATGGGATTCTTCACCGATGCATATGACTTGTTTTGCATCTCTTTGGTGACCAAGTTATTGGGTAGGATCTACTACCAAGAAGAGGGATCAAAGAACCCTGGCGCGTTGCCAATCAACGTCGCAGCAGCTGTTAGTGGTGTGGCCCTCTGTGGGACACTGGCTGGCCAACTCTTTTTCGGTTGGTTAGGCGATAAAATGGGTAGGAAAAAGGTTTATGGTTTAACCTTGGTTATGATGGTTTTCGCTTCCTTAGCTTCGGGATTATCTTTCGGGCATAGCGCTAAGGGTGTGATGACCACCCTGTGCTTTTTCCGTTTTTGGCTAGGGTTTGGCGTTGGAGGAGATTATCCTTTGTCAGCAACAATCATGTCTGAGTACGCTAATAAGAAGACAAGGGGAGCTTTTATTGCGGCTGTATTTGCTATGCAAGGTATGGGGATTTTGGCGGGTGGTATTGTTGCTTTGATAGTATCTTCAGCATTTGAGGCCAAATATCATCCTCCTTCTTATGAGGTGAACCCTGCTTTATCTCTACCCGAGAATTCTGATTATCTTTGGCGTGTTGTCCTTATGTTTGGAGCAATTCCAGCTGCCATGACATACTATTGGCGTATGAAAATGCCCGAGACAGCTCGATACACCGCCCTAGTGGCTAAAAATGCCAAGCAGGCAGCATCAGACATGTCTAAGGTGTTGAATACAGAAATTGATGCTGAGGAAGAAAGGATTAGTGAAATCCAGCGTGACGAAAAACATCAATTTGGTCTATTCACCTCGCAGTTTGTGCGCCAATATGGTCTTCGCCTTCTAGGTACAACTAGCACCTGGTTTTTGCTCGACATTGCCTTTTACAGCCAAAATCTATTCCAAAAGGATCTTTTCTCCTCCGTGGGATGGATCTCGCCTGCAAGAGAGATGAGCGCCATCAGGGAGGTATACAAGATCGCTCGGGCCCAAACATTGATAGCTCTATGTGGGACAGTGCCTGGATATTGGTTCACTGTCGCTTTTATTGACATCATTGGACGATGGATCATCCAGATGATGGGATTCATAATGATGACCATCTTCATGTTGGCCCTAGCATTTCCTTACAAGCATTGGCAACAAAAGGAAAACCGAATTGAGTTCATTTTCATGTACGGATTAACCTTCTTCTTCGCCAACTTTGGCCCTAATGCAACAACTTTCGTGGTGCCAGCAGAGGTTTTCCCAGCTAGGTTAAGGTCTACTTGCCACGGAATATCAGCCGCTGCTGGGAAAGCAGGTGCCATAGTAGGTGCATTCGGGTTTTTATACCTATCTCAAGAGAAGGATGCAACTAAAAGGGATCACGGGTACCCTGCTGGTCTTGGGAAGAGAAACTCGCTCTTCATACTAGCCGCGATTAACTTTGTGGGTATGTTATTCACCTTCTTAGTTCCCGAGGCAAAGGGACAATCTCTTGAGGAAGCGTCAGGAGAAGTCGAGGAGGCAACTCCGCAAGAAGAAGCCGATACCAAATACCCGGCGTGATCCTCTCCACATCGATCATGGCCTTTGTCCATCTTTGCATTGTCTTTGTGACTCGTTCTATTGTGTGTTTGTGTGATTTTACTTTGTTTCCCTTCTAAAATTTTGATTTATTCATTTTTTCTTGTTTGTTTATCTATTTATCTTGTTGATTTATTGAGCAAACAATATCTTTATTTATTAATTCAATTTCACTCTTATATACTAACTTGACTATTTAAGCTTAACATTGACCAGAAGTCCAGAACCAATGTTTTAAATATTCACCTTTAAGTACGTGTTAGTTAAAATTTTAGTCAATTTGTATCAAAGATACAAGTATTTCGCATTGTTGCTTAGCAAGTACTCCATGTCAAGTTGTCAACTACGGAGTAATATTTACTTGTCGAATACCTCGAAATTGTAATTATAATTATAAGGATTATTTGTTACTCGTATCTCTCACATTTTTTAAACATAATTTTAAAATCTTTCACTTTTTTTTTTTTTTTTTTTTTTTTTTTTTTAAAGTTCTCCACCTTTCATAAACATAAACATTTTTTCAAAAATTTCACCAAAACCCCATCTTAACCATATTATTAAATGTCTATTTTCACTTATGAAAATATGAAATTCTGGTTTTATTTTTAATTTTCACATTTTGAATTTCGGTGCACGATAGATTACACTCATAATGAAAATAATTTTAAAAAATTCTTTAATTTTCACAAATTTTTTTTTGTTTTGGTGGAGGTTTTTAAGAAAATAGTTATATAAGGTGGAAAATTTCAAAAAAAAAAAAAAAAAAAATAAAATTAGAAGATGTAATTATTCTTTCATTAATCTTTGATAATCAATAAGATTTATTACCTTTTACAGTAACAAGACACTAAATGAGACATGAAAATGAGACAGAGAATCCGCTCTCCCGAAATTTAGTCGTACTCCATACACCGTACATGATATGAGTGCTCTGCTGTTTTATCTATAGATTTATTTTAAAATGCTAGCTATCGTTTTTATATGAAAGTTTCTTATTGATTGAACAATTGAAAGTGATAACACGTAGTTTGTACATCAATTTGAATATAATTATCTCTTCTAAACTACGTGATTCCATGAACTTCAACCTAGAAAATTAGAATGGCAGTAGGCCAAATTAAACATGTCCGATCCCGGAATTAAGAGCGTCATATTTTCGATATTGGCGCGCACCAAAAAAATTTTTTTGATATTGGCAGCAAAACGACGTCAAGACAAATTTATCGTAATTATATAATTAATTATTGGAATTTGGATGAATGAAAAAGATTTTTTATTGTAAATAAAATAAGTGCTATTGTTATTATGTAGACTCTCATTTAAGAGATGGTTTTACAAATTTATCGTGGGATATCTCAAATGAGAAGTTAATTAGTGTGATATTTTTGATTTCAGTAATTCTCCTGTAGCACTGGGCCTTTACACTAAGCTTAACGCAGACAAGAAAGATAAATCAGAAGCAGTTAGACAAAAACTCAAACAAATCTATTAAAGTCACTTTTAAAAAGATTTAAAAATTTTAGTTACAATAAATACGAGTAATAATTATTACTAAAATTCAGACAAAACTATATAATCGAAAGACAAACAAGCACCGACTTACAATAACTTCATCAGAAGACTTGCCTTACACAAGAATTTGTGTTTTGATTTACGGTGTGAAATGGTTGCATAAGAAACACGCTGCAATGAAAATTATTCTAGCACACACAAATTCTCTAATAAAGCGGATTAATTTTAAAATTATAGTATTATCACAAAAGAATTGTTGACGAATATAAGTATGGAGTATATTTTAATAAGTAAAACATTATATATATATATATATATATATATATCAATTTATATCGATTATGTTTATCGATATAAATTTTTAAACATATTTATGTTTGAAAATTTTAATCCGCCTTATCGAAAGATAAATGTAAAATTAAATTTAAAATAAGAATGACTTGTTTTTGAGTTTGATAATAATATGATGATGGAGTACTCCGCTTATACTGTACGCTATAAAATAACAAAAATTGTCCTTCGTACTTATTCATGTACGGCACGATAAGATTAGTGAGTTGAAAATAAGTATAATAATTGAATTAATTTTATAAAAAAGACCCTAATTAATATTTTGCTTGTTCAAAAGTGGGAGAAATGTACTACTTACAACATTAGCTAAATTAATTTTAAGAGGTATATTCCCTAAAATGCCAGAATTAGTAAACATAATCTTCATTTAAATACCTAAGCTTTTTCCATGTAATAATAATATTCACAACTCTCTCTCAATTTTGTTTTCATTACTTTCTCATATTTGGTAAGTCAATCCTCCTCTTTTTTTTTTTTCCTAAATTTTTCCTTTTAGTATCTGTTATTGTGTTCGCTAGGCATCGTATTATCGATTTGAAATTATTTGCGTAAAATTTGTGGTCAGAAAAAAATTTATCAAATATTGTGTACTTATTATTTCTTAATATATGTACTTTAATTTGTGTATATATTTTGTACTACCTCCATTAACTTCACTCTCCTCATGATGTAACGCCACGTTTGTTGAGACAACTTTTATAACGATAATATCTACTCCTATAATTATACGTTATAAAAAAGGTGTAAAAGTTTGACATTATTGTTGTATTTAAGAAGATATGTCAAACAAAGTCACCCACGACGTACAACTATTAAGTATTTACTATAGATTTTGACTTATATTCTCCACAATTTCGAATATTCTTTATATTCATAAATAGTGTGAAAATTTGAAATAGGTGAATGAAATTGAATACAATGAGTGTATAAACATTAATGTTCATGCATGGTGTGATACTGAGTAGTAAGCTTTTATACGACAATCTCATATGCGCAATATAATACTATTTGCCATTCAATTTAATGTTATTCTTTAGCCTTTAACTTATTCTAATTTTACTAACCATATTTGAATTTAATAAGAGAATATTACTCCGTATTACATAATTATCCCTAGTGAAATAGTAACTACGGAAAATTATTCTGTCTCCCACGATTAATATAAATTCATATGCGCAGTTCAATGATTTTATAATAGACTAACTTGTTTAATATTTATATATATGTTATAGGATATCTTTGAGGAAAAAAAAAAAAAGTAATACGATAAAAATGGCAAAGGGTCAACAACTACAGGTACTAAACGCACTAGATGTGGCGAAAACACAATGGTACCACTTCACGACCATTGTGATAGCTGGTATGGGATTCTTCACCGATGCATATGACTTGTTTTGCATCTCCTTGGTGACAAAGTTAATGGGTCGGATTTACTACCAAGAAGAGGGATCAAAGAACCCTGGCGCGTTGCCAATCAACGTCGCAGCTGCAGTTAGCGGAGTGGCGCTCTGTGGGACACTGGCTGGCCAACTTTTCTTTGGTTGGCTAGGTGATAAGATGGGTCGGAAAAAGGTTTATGGTTTAACCTTGGTTATAATGGTTTTCTCTTCCATTGCTTCGGGATTATCATTCGGGAGTAGCGCCAAGGGTGTGATGACCACCCTGTGCTTCTTTCGTTTTTGGTTAGGGTTTGGTGTTGGAGGAGATTATCCATTGTCAGCAACAATCATGTCTGAGTACGCTAATAAGAAGACAAGGGGAGCTTTTATTGCGGCCGTGTTTGCTATGCAAGGCATGGGGATTTTGGCGGGTGGTGTTGTTGCTTTAATAGTATCTGCTGGATTCGAGGCTAAGTATCATCCTCCTTCTTATGAGGTGAACCCTGCTTTGTCCCTACCTGAAACAGCCGATTATCTCTGGCGTGTTGTCCTTATGTTTGGAGCCTTTCCAGCTGCCATGACTTACTATTGGCGTATGAAAATGCCCGAGACAGCACGATATACCGCCTTAGTGGCTAAAAATGCCAAGCAGGCAGCATCCGACATGTCTAAGGTGCTAAAGACTGAAATTGATGCCGAGGAAGAAAGGATTGGTGAAATAGGGAGAGACGAAAAACATCAATTCGGGCTATTCACCAAACAGTTTATGCGCCAATATGGCCTTCGCCTTATAGGCACAACTAGCACCTGGCTTTTGCTCGACATTGCCTTCTACAGCCAAAATCTATTCCAAAAAGATCTTTTCTCATCCGTTGGATGGATCTCGCCTGCTAGGGAAATGAGCGCCATAATGGAGGTACACAAGATCGCGCGTGCACAAACATTGATTGCTCTATGTGGGGCCGGTGCACGGATCTTTGGTTTACTGTCGCCTTTATTGACATCATCGGACGTTGGATCATCCAGATGATGGGGTTCATAATGATGACCATCTTCATGTTGGCCCTAGCATTTCCTTACAAGCACTGGCAACAAAAGGAAAACCGAATCGGATTCATCGTGATGTACGGATTAACCTTTTTCTTCGCCAACTTTGGACCAAATGCAACGACTTTTGTGGTACCAGCAGAGGTCTTCCCAGCTAGGCTAAGGTCCACTTGCCACGGTATATCAGCTGCTGCTGGGAAAGCGGGTGCTATCATAGGTGCATTCGGGTTTTTATATCTATCTCAAGAAAAGGATGCGACTAAAAGAGATCACGGGTATCCTGCTGGTATTGGGAAGAAGAACTCGCTCTTCATACTGGCGGCGATCAACTTTGTCGGTATGTTATTTACTTTCTTAGTTCCCGAGGCAAACGGACAATCTCTCGAAGAAGCGTCTGGAGAAGTCGAAGAGACAACTCAGCTGGAAGAAGCCGATAACAGATACTCGGCTTGATCTTTTGTATATTAAGGCCTTTGTTATTGCACTTTCTCTATGATTATTACGCTTGTGTTTGTGTGATTTGTCCTACGTTTTTCCTTTCAATTATTGATTTATTCATTTCTTTTTTAATTGCTTAACCTTTTGTCATATTGATGAATTGGGTGAACAATATCTTCATTTATTTCATGTATCAAATTCCTTGTTAATTTAATTTCCACTTATCCATTTTCTTAACCAATTGATGATCTTAAGACTTGCTCCAATTGTTCTATATATATTGAATTTAAGTTTTAATAATAGAAACTTAATTAATTTATATCAAAGATACAAGTGTTTTACATTGTTTCTTAAGTAAGTGTCAATTACTCCGTATTATTTACTTTATTGAAAATTATGATTATCATTGGAGCATTTTGTATTTTTTTCTAAATAATGATTAATATTTTTGAATTGATTGTTGTAAATTCAGTCATTTGTTTACCTTTCTAAATAATGATTAATATTACAGCAAACTAAGATAGGTACAACTATTATCTTCCCTTTTAATCAATTTCGAGGTATAGAAAAATAATTTTATATGAAGAAAATCGTCAATTTATATTTTTTTTCCAAAATAGAAAGGTAAACAAATGACTGAATCAGAGGGAGTATAACTTAATTATGAGTAAGTCTCGTGTGAGTCAGTCTCACACTAAAATATGTCAGTTTAATTATACAAATTATAGTTAAAGAGATACAAAAACCTAAAATAGATCCAATAAAGTCACTAACAAGGTTACTAAAAAATTAAGTTACAATTGTCAAAACAGGGATGTAAATAGTATGAAAATGATCACTGCTCTTCTAAATGACTAAATATGATACTGTTTCATGCAAGAGTTGGGGTTCAATTATTATGTCAGTGACTACAAATAAAGTCTTACAATAAATTATTATTATTATTATTATTATTATTATTATTATTATTATTATTATTATTATTATTATTATTATTATTATTATTATACTGTTTCAGGCAAGAATTAGGGTTCAATTATTAGCTCAACCATCTTCAATATGATCCAGTAATCTCTTCTAAATTAGGTGATTGCATGAATATCGAAGAAACTAGAATAATACCCGTGCATAAATGCACGGGATGTATAAAATAAGTTAATAGCTAATTGAAAAAATTGGTAATTGAATTAAATATTAATTAAATTAAATAAGAATACTTCGTAATAATAATATAAAAGCAACATAAATAAACATGTATTTTCAAAACCCGAAAACAACCAATTATATTTTACCCGACTACGTATTTACTTAATATGTAATCTGCTTATATGACTTGTTTAACAGCTGCTAGATTAACCTTTCAAATTTTGGATCAAAGTTCATCAAAAGTTGTTAAGTATTATGAAAATATTTAAATCATTTGACCCGTAATTGTCTTCTATTTAACCCGTTTAATAGGTTTGAAAGTATCGATTTTGATTTTTCTTAATTACCTATCAAAGTTTAGATGATAGAAATGTCGGAAATCATAAAAATAAAAAAATAAAAAAAATAAAAAAATAAAAAAAGAATAACGGAACATTAAATTTTTTACAAATATAATTATAAATTTATTTTAAAATATATTATAATGTGGTGAAAACTGATCAAAGTATTGCAATAAATTGTCTTAAAATTTATTATTTATTATAATAATATGGTAAAATGCGCTTAAAGTGTTATATTGAAAACACAATAAAGAAAAATGGATAGTTTAAGTGATAAAAAGAAAAAATATATACTCGGTAGTACGTAGGAGATATTGACTTCCTTATATAACATAATTTCAAAAAGGAAATAAAATAAAATATAAGGGATAAAAGTTGGAGGGAAAATTGTGGAAGGTGATTTTTCTTTTATATAATTAATATAGATGACAATAGGCCAAAAATATTTGATCTCAAAATTAAGAGCATCATATTTTAGATACAGGATGTAAAACAATTTTATAATATATTTTATGTAGACAATATTTATTGTTAAAATTTGAACGAATTATACCTACAATAAAACTTATTTTTATTGAAAATGAAAAATATTACCCCCTATTGTACAATGAATTTTGTTAGCATAGAATTACCGCCCTTTTATTGCATTGCCTAGCTCTTATTCGTTTATTTTCATGCACAAAAGTCGTCATTTAGGCTCGTTTTTGTCATTTTCGCTTGTTTCCCGTCATTTTGCTTTAAGTTTCCGCTTTTGGACGAGGTACTGCTGTATATTGGTCTTGTATGCAGGTACTCGGGAGCACACTCGATGAATTCAAGCTTAAGGAGCAAAAGAAGCAAGCAAGAAACAAGAAAGAATCAAGAAGAGCAAAGGTGGGGGAAAACGGGCGACAGAAGCACAGCACCAACGACAGGTCGCCCGTCTGGCGACATGTCGCCCACCGGGCGAGTCGGGTCGCCCGCCGGCTTCGAATTCGTCCGCCCACTTGCCCTGCTTTTTACGACTTAAACCGTCTTATTTTGGAGCAGCTATATATAGTCTTTAGCCGTCATTATTGTAAGATACAACATTTTAGAGTGATTTTAAGAGGTTTGAACGGTTTTGAAGATTTTGGTTCATATTCAAGTTGAAATTTGGGTTATTTGGTCTCGATTTTTCCTCTATTTTCTTTATTATCTAATTCTCTCCTCTAATTTAGGGTATAATTTCTCATCTCTCTTCATCTTATTATTAATATAGTTTGAATGTTTGTAGTAATTTAGGTTTTGGTTGTAAAACTTGTTGAATCATCTCTTATTTTATATATCTTCTTATTTTAAGTTTAGATTTGTGTTTTTGGTTGTTAATTTCATCATCTATTGCAATTTGTTCATTAAAGTTTGAGTCTTTGATCATGAGTCTTATTTGGATGTTGATTATATGCCTTGATTTTGTTGTCTTGACCATGATTAGTGAGTAGTTCTCTAACTAGGGGTTGATTATCCCCTAATCGCCTAAGTCATGCATTAAAACCTTTAAAAAGATGAGGATTGTGGGATTTGTGTTCTTTATTTGGGGTAAATAATCGCTTTGGGTTGAGGAATTGATGGGTTTTTGATCCTTGACCGTTAATGGAAGTTAGCTAGATTTTGACCTCTTTGCTCGCTCATTAGTGACTAGAAATTGTTGAACTCGGAAGGGTGAATCGTCTCTAGGATCCCCTTATATCGACCTTGACCATGGGAATGGAAGGGGGACGACCTTAGGGTACCGTCACACTTAATGCCTCTAGGTTGGGTGGAATTACTACGGGAGTAGAGTCGAGTCTAGACTAGGGAGTCTTAGAATTGAACCCGGACGGGAGAATTTTGAGTAGTTATATGGCGAGTCCACATGAATCCCTCGATCCTCGTTTGGATATTAACTCTCTTATCGCATGACTAAGGTGAAAAGGTGGAGAAATCGACCCCTAGCTTTTAATCAATCGTATAACTCTTCTCTCCTTCTTCTTTTAGTATTTAGTAGCTATAGTTAGTTATCGTTTTAGTTCATTTTTAGTAGAATCGTTATAGTAGTCATAATCATAATCATTTGTTATCGATCTAGATAAACGCGTGAACAAGTACATTCATAATCATCTACTCCCTTGTGGTTCGACCCTCTTAACGCTACAATCGAACACGTGCGCTTGCGTAAGAGGTTATTTAAAACCATAACAAATTTATTGTGATACATTTAGTTGTTTGAAACGATTTATTTTTAATAATCAGTAGGCCTTGTGGTGTAAAATGATTTCATAAGAGACAAAATAAAAATTATTTGAACTTAAACAAATTTCCAAATAAGACGAAGTTTATCATAAGATTATACTCCTGGTAAAACATCTTGCATATTAAAATCGCATTTGCACCATATTTCTAAAAAAAAAAAAAAAAAAAAAAAAAAACTAAACTTAGTATTTAAATTATTGTACATTATATAACGCGTGAATAATTCATCTTATACGTTGTCTTTCAAAAATAAACCTCATTTGTCTATTCTCACTAGAAACTCAAATATAACTATCATATTCCATAAGGTAGCGTTTGGGAACTCGAATTTGATTTCAAATTTAGGATTTAGAATTAGACATTTGAAATTGAGGGTTTTAAAATCAAATTATTAGTTGTGTGAGTTAGGATTTGGAAATGACAGCATTTAGGGTGTCATTTGAGGTTAGCTAGTTTTCTTAAGGGATGGATTTGGGTTGGATTTGACTCAAATACAAATCCAAATTCTCCAACTTCCCAAACACCTAATTTGAGCCAAATCCGACATTTGAAATCAAATTCATGTTCCCAAACGCACCATAAATGGACCCTCTTCAAAAATTACCGGTTGATAACCCGCTAGCATGTTATCACCATATTCCAACCCAGGGCCGGCCCTGAGGGTGTGCAACCCGTGTAGGCGCACAGGGCCCCCAAAATTTTAGGGCTCAATTCGATTAATCTGCTTTTGGATCAATAATATAGATATTACTGCATTATAATAACATCAACAGTTTGGTTGCACAGTTGGTTAGTTGATTCTCTTGGGAACCTAAGGTCAAGGGTTCAAATCCTAAGAGGAGCATTTTTATTTTTTATTTTTCCTTCTAAATATTTGCATATGTTTATTAATCAAAACGATTGTACACTATTTTCAATAATATTCTAAAATGTTAACAACATCTTGAATTTTTGTTTTAATTTTTTTTTTTTAATTTTTTTTTGTTTTAAAAATTTATGATTATATCATTATTAAAAAAAAGTATAAAGTCATTTTACAATATCAATATTCTCATAGGTTCAAGATTAAAATGTCGAAAAAAAAAATGCTTTATTTGATATGATACGTGTCAAAAAATACTATTCAATACTCCATAAGATATACTCCGTAATAATAAATATGTACTCGTAAATGTGTTAAAAAATAAAAAAAAAAATCCTCTAAAATATTAAAATAATTTTAAAGACATACAATAGTTCATACTATTACGGAGTAGTACAATATAATGTAGAATTAATGGGGCCTAATTTTATATTGTCGCACAGGGCCCCGAAAACTCAGGGACGACCCTGTTCCAACCTCTATCATCGACCATGGTTTCAGCACCTCCACCACCCTCTTTTTCACCGCTAAAAATAGACTCCACTGTTACCACCAAGCGCCAACCTCGACCACAACCACCACAAATCGACCACCCACTCGATCACAATCATCAACGTAACACCTCCCCAACATGTACAAGTCCAACAACCAACTTTGCCGGAAAAGACCCACACTCTCTCATCACTTTCGCGGTAAAAGGGACCACTGGCAGAGTGGCAGTACACATGTGTAGTTCTGTTGTAGGTAATCGAGTATATTTAAGTAAAAAAAAAGGTAATAATCAAGTTTAAGGCGAGATAAGATGTCGGACTATTTATTTTTGGAAGACCACTCATAAAATGAATTATGGTTATTAAAATTTTCATATATATAATACATATGTAACTATTTGTTTCAATTACGAGTATATTTTATCATGTTTATGTTTGAAATTTTTAATTCACCTTATCAAAAGGTAAATGTAAAATTATTTTTTTAAAACAATGGATTATATTATGGGTCTAATAATACGATAATACACTAATTATTATACTCCGTATGAGACAATAATAAAATAAAATTATTATAAAACTACTCATATGAAGAAGTTATCTTTTACTCGTATAAATTTTGTTGGTTTAATGGTAGGTGTCACGTGCAATATTATATCGACCTGCCTTACCGTACGAGTGTACGACCAAGTTGTTCCGTATGATACGAATAACAAAAAATGTCCTGTCCTTATTCATGTACGGCACGATAAAACGAAAGGGTTGAAGATAAATATAATTGAATTAATTATATAAAAGATACCCTAATAAATACTTTGCTTGTTCAAAAGTGGGAAAAATGTAGTACTTGTAATATTAGATAAATTAATTTTTGAAGGTATATTCCTTAAAATGCTAGAATTAGTAAACATAATATTCATTTAAATACCTAAGCTTTTTATTCATCAAATATTCACAACTCTCTATATTTTTGTTTTAGTTTCTTTGCCATGTTTGGTAAGTAAATCCTCCTCTCTTTTTTTATTTTTCTCAATTTTCCTTTTGGTATTTGTTCTTGTGTTCACTAGGCATAATTATATAATCGATTTGAAATTGTTTGCGTAAAATTAAATTTGTATGTAAAATAACTAACTTATATTGTACTATGTTGTGTTATCATTTCTTATACAAAGTATTATCGGAGTATATGTACTTCGTATTGCTTGGTACTCTAACTTCCTCAATTCAACTCTACTCACAAGTCATTACACAGTACTTGTTCAGAAAATTTTTACGAAAATTATGAAAATTTGATATTAATATTATTGTTTTTATAAACACTTATCATATAAAATTACACGTAACTAAATTTTTAATTTCAATAGTTCTTACATCTATAAATAGTGTCAAAAAAAAAAATTAATGAAATCTAATAGAGTGTGTATATAACATTAATGTTGTTACAACTAGCTCATCTGCGCAATATACTGCTATCTCCCATTCAATTTAATATTGTTATTGTTATTTTTACTTTTAACTTATTCTGATTTAACTGTTCATATTTTATTTTGATAAGAGAATACTACTATGTACTCCGTAGTATATAATTATCCCTAGTTAAATAGTACTCGTAACTATTATTTTGTCTCCTACGATTAATAAAATATTCTTATATTTTTGAGGTCAAAGGATTAACTAATTATTTTATATCACTTTTTGTAATAATATTAAAGACGTAAGCTAGAAGAAATAAATATAATTAAAATAAGACTTCGTACTTTATAACTTGTTTGTATAGGTGGTATTGTGGTAGTTTCATTTGAATTGTGTCAGTGTATTTGTGCTGCAAATATATGATCAATTGCTCTCTAAATGAAGATTTAATGTTGCAAGATTAAATGTGTTATGAGATTATTAATGAAATTAAATATAAAATTCTTGATGTTTAACAAGTATTCTTCCTCCTTTGTTACTATTATAAAATGAAGTGTATATACTCCCTCCATTCAAAACGAAACTACACTTATGCTTTATGCACTAGTTTTAAGAAAATGATTTTATAATATTAAAAGGACAACTAGTGGGGGAAAAATATTAGTATTTAATGTTATTTGTAGTGAAAATGTGGGCCATAGTAATATAATAATATTATTTGTATAGCCAAAAAAGAAAATGTGCAATTTGAACTTGAATGGACCAAAAAGGAATAAGTGCAATTTGGAGTTGAATGGAGGGAGTATATATATATATATATATATATATATATATATATATATATATATATATATAGGGATAAGATCTTTTAAGCCCAACTTATTAGAGAAAGTCATTGAGTCCTGAATCCGCTTTGAGATTTTAACACAAAAATTTGAGATTTTAACACAAAAATTTGAAACTGCAAAATTCCAGAATATTTGAGATTTTAACATTGTTAAAATCTCAAATATTCTGGAATTTTGCAGTTCTAAATTTTTGTGTTAAAATCTCAAATTTTTGTGTTAAAATCTCAAAGCGGATGTCTGGACTCAATGACTTTCCCAAAACTTAGGGCTTGAAAGATCTTATCTCTATATATATATATATATATATATATATATACAATCATAATTAATATAGTTATGCATGGTACAATGATTTTACGGTAGACTAACTTGTTTAATTAATATTCAAATATGTTATAGGATATCTTTGAAAAATAAAAAAGAAATAAAGCAAGGATGGCAAAGGGGCAACAATTGCAGGTGCTAAATGCACTAGATTTGGCAAAAACACAATGGTACCACTTCACGACCATTGTGATTGCCGGCATGGGATTTTTCACCGATGCATACGACTTGTTTTGCATCTCCTTGGTGACAAAGTTAATGGGTCGGATTTACTACCAAGAAGAGGGATCAAAGAACCCTGGCGCGTTGCCAATCAACGTCGCAGCTGCAGTTAGCGGAGTGGCCCTCTGTGGGACACTGGCTGGCCAACTCTTCTTTGGTTGGCTAGGTGATAAGATGGGTCGGAAAAAGGTTTATGGTTTAACCTTGGTTATAATGGTTTTCTCTTCCATTGCTTCGGGATTATCATTCGGGAGTAGCGCCAAGGGTGTAATGACCACCCTGTGCTTCTTTCGTTTTTGGTTAGGGTTTGGTGTTGGAGGAGATTATCCATTGTCAGCAACAATCATGTCTGAGTACGCTAATAAGAAGACAAGGGGAGCTTTTATTGCGGCCGTGTTTGCTATGCAAGGCATGGGGATTTTGGCGGGTGGTGTTGTTGCTCTAATAGTATCTGCTGGATTCGAGGCTAAGTATCATCCTCCTTCTTATGAGGTGAACCCTGCTTTGTCCCTACCTGAAACAGCCGATTATCTCTGGCGTATTGTCCTTATGTTTGGAGCCTTTCCAGCTGCCATGACTTACTACTGGCGTATGAAAATGCCCGAGACAGCACGATACACCGCCCTAGTGGCTAAAAATGCCAAGCAGGCAGCATCCGACATGTCTAAGGTGCTGAAGACTGAAATCGATGCCGAGGAAGAAAGGATAGATGAAATTGGAAGAGATGAAAAACATCAATTCGGGCTATTCACCAAACAGTTCATGCGCCAATATGGTCTTCGCCTTATTGGTACAACTAGCACATGGCTTTTGCTCGATATTGCCTTCTACAGCCAAAATCTATTCCAAAAAGATCTTTTTTCGTCCGTGGGATGGATCTCGCCTGCTAGGGAAATGAGCGCCATCATGGAGGTACACAAGATCGCTCGAGCCCAAACATTGATTGCTCTATGTGGGGCGATTGCACGGATCTTGGTTTCTTTATCGTCGCCTTTATTGACATCATCGGGCGTTGGATCATCCAGATGATGGGATTCATAATGATGACAATCTTCATGTTGGCTCTAGCTTTTCCTTACAAGCACTGGCAAAAGAAGGAAAACCGAATCGGATTCATCGTGATGTACGGATTAACCTTTTTCTTCGCCAACTTTGGACCAAATGCAACGACTTTTGTGGTACCAGCAGAGGTCTTCCCAGCTAGGTTAAGGTCCACTTGCCACGGTATATCACCGCTTTGGGAAGCGGGTGCTATCATAGGTGCATTCGGGTTTTTATATCTATCTCAAGAGAAGGATGCGACTAAAAGAGATCACGGGTACCCTGCTGGTATTGGGAAGAAGAACTCGCTCTTCATACTAGCGGCGATCAACTTTGTCGGCATGTTATTCACCTTCTTAGTTCCCGAGGCAAAGGGTCAATCTCTTGAAGAAGCATCTGGAGAAGTCGAAGAGACAACTGCTCAGGAAGAAGCCGATACCAGATATTCGGCTTAATCCTTTTAATTTGCATCATTAATGCCTCTTTGTTTGTAATTTCTTTTTCATGTGAGGAGTGTGCAGTGTGCTTTGTGTGATTTGACCTCATATAGTCATATATTTCTTACTATTCTTGCTTGTTTTCTTTGTTCTTTATTTTTGTTCAATCAATCATCACTTTTTGAACATTACTTGTATTATTATTGAATTTTTGATCCTATTGTTAGAGTAAAAAATCAGTTGATGAGCTTTAAATTTATATCGCAAGCGTACGGTTGTCGTAGCAAACGGGTCGATCACAGGGAGGTCGATAAACTAGTCACTAGTTAGTCTTGGATTATAAGTTATCTACGCGGATCGATAATTGTGGTTGTTTAAACTAAGAGACTAAGCTAAACTAAATTAAAAAGCTACCAATTATTAGGGTGTCGGTATCATTACCAATACGAATTAATCGATGCAATGACTCCTTAACGACTTGTTAAATTGCTTACTCAAGTGGAACTAATGTTCTACCTTAACTCCTAAAGTCAAAGCCTATACTTAATATTCTCTCTCGAGATATAAAAAGTCTATCTAACCTGTTACAAGTCCTATTCTCATGGCTCAGATAACACGATAGATGCATTACGAAATAACATTAAACTGTCCTGACTCTAACTTTCACCTATTCTCATGGGAAAGGTCGAATCTTAATTAGGGTTCTCTAAATACAAGCCCTACCATCGTAGTAACTTATATTGAGTAAAATTAGTAAAATTAATTATGATAAACCCTACGACTCACAAAGATCAAGACTCGACTCTCGTACGTAATCTCAACCAAGAATCAATAATATCAAATCACAACAATAAGACTAATCAATAAGCACAACCCTAATCAAACCTAAGTAAAACAATTCAACAATTCAGAGTCATTACAGTGATTAATTCATACCACGTACGGTTCAACCAAACCCTAATACTAAACTACTCAAGAACTAAATTAATAATAAGAAGAACCAATGACGGAGCCAAGTGTTGGCCCAACCGGCCATAGCCGGGTTGGATTTTTGTATAATTACTAATAGCTGTCAATAATAAACATACAAGCAAAGTAGCAGAGTTGGTTGAAGTGTTGAAGTGTTGAAGTGTTGAATTCGGGTTTAGTGGCAGGGGGTTGCGAGTTTGACCCTCGAGGTTATCATTTTTCTTTCAACTTTATTTAATTTTGTTTTCTATTTCGATTTATTTAATTTTATTATTTTTATATATTTTTCTTATTTCTCATTCACAAATTCTTGAGTGAAATGGTCTTATAATAACTTTCTTACACGTTATTTTAACGCGAGACAGTCTCACATTAGAGCAACAAGTACACATTTCTAATTTGATTTTTTTATATTTAATGTAATTTTATTTTTCATAACTTTAAAATTATTTCGAATGACAATTCTTGTTAAAACATCCCAAATAATTTGGGACTACAACTTTGTTGTTAACTATTCATTTAATTTTGTAATAAATGAAGGTTTTTCATAGTAATAAAATAATTCAAATTCACATGTTAAAGTTGTGAAATAGTTTTAAAAATAATTAGCATTAGACAATTTGGTACATGATTATTTTTCCAAATACATATTATGATATTTGATTTGTTGAAATAGTTATTTTCATATTGGTATTATGTGTAAATTGTATCTTTGTGTAAATCATAATTAAAAAAAAGTGTCAAATACGAATGGTCGAATGGTATGAATGGACGATATTTACGCCATGTTACTTTATATTTAACGTCGTAACTTTTATAGTTCAGCCCAGGTAACTTTTTGATCCCGGCTTCGTCCTTGATTAAAAGCCATAATCTTCAACAGAGGAAGAAGAGAGAAAAGTGCAGTAAAAACTACTTCTAAAACTACCCTAATCTAATCCTACTCCTAATTCTAATTCTACTCTACATTCTATTCTACGTTCTTGTGCGTTAAACTACTACTTTACCTCCTGTTATTTTTTTTGGTGCCTACTTGTAAAAAGAAAACAATAATAAAACTACTCCCTAATTAATTGCAACTGCCTTCCATACTTGCTTGGTCTCTTTTGTTTTGGGCCTATCTTTCATGAGTCCAATTTAATTGGACTCATAATTGTTTAACCATCATCTTCAATTCTTCAGGTTTCATTCCTTCTTGCTCTCCTCGATTATACCATCTCGTCTATTTGGTAGTCCGATTGATCTCATGTCATATTTTCAGCGTAAATGTCTCCTCCCTACAAAAAATTTCACAAAATCGCAATAAAGCGCTCTAGGAAAGAATATAATACAAAACGGCCTAAAAATGACGAGAATAAATATTAAATCACAGGAGAGAATGTACAAAAAGAATGTTAAATTACAAGTACAACATCAGTCTTGACCGGTTTTCCACGAATTAGTTTAAATTTTTAGTTGAGTGGTTTTGACAACTATATATATCTTAAAATCAAAATAAACATGCGGCAAATCCGGCAATACACTGAGAGTCTGAGACACATACTAAAGTATTTATATTTATATTTACACATTATAATAATATGAGACACATACTAAAGTATTCATATTTATATCTACACATTATAATAATATAATTCTATTCCCGCAAGGATGTGGTCTAGTGGTTAAAACATGGGTGAAATTTTCATGGGTCTCAGGTGAAATTCCCTCCAAGAGCAATCTTGTAGAAAATGTTAGAAACTTGAGGCTATGCCTAATAGATCATGAGTCTGTCGTCGTTGTAAAAAAAGGTGGGTTTGCAGGCTATCATGCACGCTCGGAGGGTTTACCCAATGCGCACCAAAACTAGCGGTTACAGGTTCGCCACGTTATCCAAATATATATATATATATATATAGAATTAGGATCATTAGAGTCCACAAAAAAATTAGAGTCCTAGAGTCCAAATTTCGGCCATCGAAAAAAAATGAAATTCCAACCACAAAAAATGAAATTCCAACGAAAAAAATGAAATTGTTGATTTTGCTTACGGTTGATTGGCCACGGCCTGACCTACTGCCCCACACCTTTTTTGAGATTTAATCTCAGCCGTTGATCATCACAATCTAATGGCTTAGATTAGGACTCTAAGACTCTATTCTATATGTGAACTCTATATAACCTACCACTATATATATATATATATATATATACTCCTATAATTCTATATGTATAATATGTAAGGAATCAAATGTATGGAGTATATATAAGATACCTCCTCTATGTACCCCATAAATGTGCACCGCAAGTCACATTTCAGCTAGACTTTAGTGGTTTAATATATAGGAGTAATAGGACATGTTCATTTCAGTTCAGTTCAGCACAGCTATATTATTTAATTGAACTTCATTTAGTTCAGTTCAACTCATTTCAGTTCAGTTCATTTAATTGAACTTCATTTAGTTCAGCTCTAAAAAGTTCAAAAGAACAGGTTCATAGTCCTTGAAATGGGAGTAGAGTGTTAAATGGTCATTGTTATGCGATTAGTGTTGATATCTATCCAAAATTGTTGACATTTAGGCATTAATTGTGATATATTATTAAAAAAAATGATCGAAATAATTTTAATTAATATCAAAGTTGAATAATTTTAATATTAATGAGAGTGTAATAACTTTAAAATCAACATGTATCGACGTACACTTTCTAGTCTTTATTGTTAATTAGCTTAATAATTTTCAGTCGGAAAATTATTGGATATCATCATGTGTTGCTTAACTTTGACCATATCCTAATTTTATTATGCGCTCCGTAATCTATACTAAGTATAATTCAAGATATAAATCTTTATGAGTCATGTATTGAACCACCTAAACCTGTTAATTTTAAAAGAAAATTAAGCTCTAATAAATATTTAAAAATTCCACCAATAAAAGAATATTTTAAATAACAATTTAATCACTATTCATTCTGAAAGACTCGAAGATTTACTAGACAAACAAAGCTTCATACTCGTACTACATTTATAAGAACACAAAATATATTGATATAAAAATTACTGTCAATTCTATAATTAGGTAAAACTTTTCTTTTTATTCTGTCAAAAGATAATGTCCTTGAACTAATTTCATTTGTCATATCAAATATAACAAACTTATCGGTATAATTTTAACGTGCTTATTTCTTTAGTTTAATTCTTTTTGAAATATATATATAAGAATTATTATACTTACGTAATGCACTCGTATGAGAGCACATAGTATGACAAAGATAATATTTTAGAATATATTTTGAGTGAGAACATAGACAAAAGTACATCGTTACAACTTACAAAGTTACAAGTCTCACTTTAGGTTTGTTACATAAAACTAAAGACTAAAAAGTATGAGCAGTTCGTTGACTGTTGACTTTTAAGTATCAGTTGGGGCCAGTGGCAGCGTATATTGGACAAAGACGACATCGTTGACTTTGAAAATTTTTCACGTAAAAACTAGGGGTGTGCATAAAAAACCGAACCGAAATAACCGAACCGTTTAACCGATAACTGTGCCTTTTATCGGTTCGGTTAACCGTACCGTTAAAAATTAGCAGATGCGGTTAACTGCATCTGTTAAAAATAGCGGTTAACAGAATTAGCAAGATTTTTGGTGATAACGGTTAACCAATTAACCGTTAAGAAAATTTAAAAAAAATAAAAATAAATAAATAAAAATGGAGTGAGTAACTTGTATAGCCTTTATTCTTCTAAAGTTACTCTTCTTACTCCTTTTAAAAAAACTTAAACCATCTACAATATCACATTCATCCTCTTCAATTTTTTGGAACACAATGTTAATTTTTCACAAGTTACAATCAAGCATTTACAAATCAATAAATTCGATAATAGTTGGACTTTGGTTATTTTATGGTTTTTTATTATATAATCGGAAATTTTTTATGTAAATGTTTGAAAATGTTTGAATGCTTTGTTGTTAAATTGTACTCGATGAAACATGGACATCTTAAATTTGGCCAGTTTATTAAAACCGTTCAATATTTTGTCATGTTTTTACGTAGCTAGTATTTTTTTTTGAGAATTTGTAGAATTAAAAGAAAAATGTAACATAGTGGTTAACGGTTAACCGGTTAACCGTACCGTTATAATGGTTAACCGAACCGTTAATAACCGTTTCTTAACGGTAGGTAATGGTTACGGTTTTGGCATAACCGTTTTCACGGTTAACCGTTATCCTTAACGGTTCGGTTACCGTAACCGTTAATGCACACCCCTAGTAAAAACACAACAATCATACAAACGGCCCAACATATATCGTACAATTGCACTAATTTAAGTGCTCACATAAATTCATAAGAATTTCACGTTAACGTCTAAACATAATAATACGAAGTACATATCTGTTTTTGGATTTTGGATTTTGGATCGTATATAAATATAAATCGACAGTTTATTTTCATAGCTGTAATTCGGTAAATATGATTTATAGTAATCAAATTGACTGATGTTGTGTCATACTACTGTTAATAATTTATTCTGCAGAATTATGGTGCACATTAGTAATTAGATTAGATCTAGGTTGATATCCAATTATGCACAATTCATAATATTTTCATTTATATTCGTCTTAACAACTAGTGGCCGATCGACTGATTCGTTACTATTAGCATGATGGTATCGGATATCGCTTCTCTAATTGAATATTATTTTTCCGCCTCTCTAAGAGAACAAAATTCAAATCTCAAACTCATAATGTTCAATAAGCATATTTTTTTGTACATAAGCCCCTATACAAATGATATATTGGCGGATAGAATAAGAGTCAAGAATTGTATACGTGAAATCCCGTGTTATTCATTAATCATAGAATGGTTTACATAGGTTACAAGGATCGATTCGCAATTTACGGGCTACATAAGCCTATACACACCTATTAATGAGGTCATTTTAAACGTCATACATCACGAATCCACAAATATCACATAATTTTGTTTATCATTACTACAGCGATAATGAAGCCCTAAAAATTTTCGGTAAGTAAAACTTTATGCAGGAAGTCACTTTCACCATGTCAACTAAATAGTTTTTTTCTGTTCCCATGATTTTTCAATTCACGTGAGTTTATTTTCCTGCATCGAACCAAACGACCCTTATAGATAATGAAGCCTATCGATATTCTCAAAATACATTATTGCATAACACCATATAATTAACTTTGTTTATAAGCATTGACCGACAGCTGTTAGAATATTACAAACCGCTGAATAAAATAATATTTAAAAGAAAAAGGAAAAGTTAACAAATATTGAAAAATATATAAATAAATAAAAGAAAGAGCGGCTAAATAACACATGCGATCATATTTAAGAAGGGAGCAAGAGGAAAGAAATTACAAGAAAGGCATAACACAAGGGAATATCCCAACTTAAGTAAAAGATGCCAACATTTTTTCTTTTACGTGTTTAATTTCATCAACGTCATTCTTTAGGACTTCTTTCGAATATTATATCCCTCCTTTACCTATAATCCTTATTTTACTCATACTTTTCTTGTTTCTTTAGTAAGTTTTCGGTAAGACTAGTTTTACACTATGTTAATACGGAATACTAGATAAGAGTATAAATTGTAACTAAAAGGATACAAAAATATAAAAAAATCAACTGAAATCACTTTTAGGGTAATAAAAAATTTAGTGACAATTGTAATAATTATCACTAAAATGATTAAAAAACTATATAATCGAGTATAAATGAGGCTGACTTACAATAACTTATTGTGAAGCTTAACTCACACAAGAATTTGTGTTTTTTTCATGCTCCTATATGTTATTTTTAATTTTTCTATACACATATTTTAACTAATCCTTTGTTTCGGTCATTTATATACATTTAATTTTTTAAAATTAATGTAAATCAAAGAATTTCACAATATAAAACTAAAATTTAATTGAATTTTTAAAATCGATACTTCCTTCATTCAAATAGTGAGTGAAATTTTCGTTATAACTTGTACCAAATAAAATAAAATATAGTCGTGTGTGATTAAGTTTTAATCGTCTTTTCGATTACGTTATTAATATCTTCATAATTTTTAGTAATATGTACTCGTAGTTAAAGATATGAACAAAAGAAAATTTGCATACGTACGTGTAAAACACAAATGTTTAAAAAACCAATGAAATAAAATAAGTATATTGTATTTTAGTGAATCATTTCTTATCAACGAATAGATTATTAAACGAATTATTAAGACAAAAAAAAAAAAATATACTTCGTATATATATTCTTACAAAAATACTCCGTATTCTTCAAGTTTCGCTACGATAAGTTTTTCAAATTTTCTTACAAATATTTTTGTTTACAATTAAAAGTCAACTTACGTAGTTACGTTGAAAAAAAAATTAAAAAAAAAAAAAAAGGAATAAAATAGTATAATTTGCTTAATTATTATCCTTAACACAATTTCTCTCCTAGTTGAAAAGTGTGACAAGAGGAAAAGTCATACATGAAGTATAAGAGTATCGTACTTACTCGTATAAAAAAAAATAAAAGTGGGTCCTACACGCAAATAATTAGAGTATTTACAAAAATAATTTGTCTTTTTAGTAGTTTTTTGCTCTTTAAATACCCTCATGCTTCCTCTTTACATAATAGTCTCTCATACAAGTGTTTTTTTTTTTTGTTTCCCTTACAAATTGGAGGAAACAAACACTTTATTATACACACATAAATTAAACTTCAACCTCAAATTATCTATCTAGGTATGTAAATGTTTACTTTTACTTCCTCTTTAATAGCGTTCTGGTCGTTAATTTATACGGAGTACAACGTTAAATTGGCGACTATTTTACATAGTAGTGATACGTTGAGATTTTATATATAGTTGTAATAGCCTGTTTTTTATGTAGTCGCCAAATTGGGCACTATTCTACATGGTTAATGTCGTCCATTTTTTGATGTTATATTAGTTGTCATCGTTGCTAAATATACGATATAATTAAAATTATATCGTATACGATAGATATATTAGAAAAACTATAATGTTATGATATGTACGTATTCCAGATTAAATTAGTTATGCCAGAGTAATTATCAAAGAAATGATTAATGTTCCTTTAGTTAGTTTACCAAATTTTATGTTTTTATATTCGGTCATCCTAGATAAATTAGAGATTACTTTTTAATTATTTTTTTTCTGAAGTAAATTAATAATCAAAATATATATAATATTACCTTTTTTTGGGTAGATTTCAATTTTCAGCTTTTTATTGAATCTTATAGCATGGATTATTTTGATTGGTTTTTATGAGTTTTTTTTTTTTGGACCCTTTAAGATTCCTTTGATTCCACAAGTCATTTGGTGGGACTTCTTCCAATTTTATGTGGTGCTTTATTTAATTGTGATTTATATTTTTATTTTTGAGGTTTTTCATATGCCTTTTTTCTTCTTGTTTTTGTCCTTTTCTTCATTCTTTTTGTGTGAATATTTATTCACGTAATTAATATTATATGCATACAACGACAACGACTACGGAGTATATAATTACTCAATATTTCATTTATTAATGTCATATTTATAATATATTAATATTAATATTATAAAGGATATGTTATTTGTATATATTTTTTGATGAGCAAAATGAATGGATAGAGTTTTATTTATCCTTAAAAGATTTTTTTTTTTTTTTTAATGTGAACAATATAATGTGAGATTTTTTTTCTCCCTCAAGATTTTTTTTATAATATAAACAACTATTGAGTAACATTATCCTAAAAATTTATGTATATTAAATGTCATATTTGTATTATCATCTAGCTCTAGAAATCCATTAAAAATTCACTTTTCAAATTCACCTATTTAAATTGTTTGAATTGAGTAGAATATAAGCTTAGTTTGACCCAAGTATTAAGGGTAATTGTCTCCTATAATTTGTTTATGAACACATAAAATAATTTTATTTTATTTTATTTTATTTATTTATTCTCTCAATAATTGGTTGAGAAATTATTCAATTATGAGTGTTAATGTATGACTTTCTTAGTAGTTTCTTTATTTAAGACACACATAGTAGTGATAAATTGACCTTAAGTCATTACCCAAAAGGGTCACTTTCTTTGAATTGTCATATTATTGACTTCAAATTTTCAACATTGTTGACTCTTCCTACTTCTTACTTCCTACATATATGCTTAATTGATTTTTTGTACAGTTCAGGACACGTGTTAGAAAAACCGTTAATCTGTGAATAATTTTTACTTGTTTCTAATTTTACAGTTGAGCGAAGATGTCGGGAGAAAACAACTTGAAAGTGCTAAACGCACTCGATGTAGCCAAGACGCAATTGTACCACTTCACGGCGATAGTTGTCGCGGGTATGGGATTCTTCACGGACGCCTACGACCTCTTCAGCATTTCGTTGGTGACGAAACTCCTCGGTCGAATTTACTACACGAAACCCGGCGCATTGAAACCGGGTACACTCCCACCCAACGTCTCAGCGGCTGTGAACGGTGTCGCCTTCTGCGGGACCCTAACAGGCCAACTTTTCTTTGGTTGGCTTGGTGACAAAATGGGCCGTAAAAAGGTCTACGGAATCACGCTCATGTTAATGGTTTTGTGCTCGATTGCTTCGGGATTGTCCTTTGGACACGAGCCTAAATCGGTTATGGCGACGCTCTGCTTCTTTAGGTTTTGGCTAGGGTTCGGAATTGGGGGTGATTACCCGTTATCGGCCACGATTATGTCTGAATATGCGAATAAAAAGACGCGTGGTGCGTTTATAGCAGCGGTGTTTGCGATGCAAGGGTTTGGGAATTTGACAGGTGGGATTATCGCGTTGATTGTGTCGACCGCGTTTAAAGCAGGGTACCCGGCACCTTCGTATAAAACCGATGCTGCAGCGTCGTTGGTCCCACAGGCGGATTTCGTCTGGCGAATTATTCTAATGTTTGGGGCAGTCCCCGCAATACTGACATACTACTGGCGTATGAAAATGCCCGAGACTGCACGGTACACGGCCCTCGTTGCAAATAACGCTAAACAGGCCGCAGCCGACATGTCGAAGGTGCTACAGATGGAAATCACCGAGGAACAGGCGAAACCACCCATGAAACGGCCAACACAATTCGGGCTCTTCAGCAAAAAATTCCTTAAACGACACGGCCTTCACCTCCTCGGAACAACCACGTGCTGGTTCCTCCTCGACATCGCGTTTTACAGCAACAACCTCTTCCAAAAGGACATATTTAGCGCGGTAGGCTGGCTACCAAAAGCGGAAACCATGAGCGCGCTTCAAGAGTTGTACATGGTTGCGCGCGCGCAGACGTTAGTTTCACTCTGTGGGACCGTCCCTGGGTACTGGTTCACAGTCGCATTTATCGACATTATTGGACGGTTCGCAATCCAATTAATGGGATTCGCGTTCATGACCGCGTTTATGTTCGGTCTAGCAATCCCATACCACCACTGGACGACAAAAGGGAACCACATCGGGTTCATAATCATGTACGCGTTGACGTTCTTTTTCGCTAATTTTGGGCCTAACGCAACCACGTTTGTCGTGCCAGCAGAGATTTTCCCTGCACGTCTTAGGTCGACGTGTCACGGGATTTCATCCGCTGCAGGGAAAGCAGGGGCTATTATCGGGGCATTCGGGTTTTTGTACTTGGCCCAGTCACAGGACCCGGCTAAAACAGACGCCGGGTACCCCCCAGGTATCGGCGTCAGAAACTCGCTCATGATACTTGGCGGAATTTGTGGGCTTGGCTTTTTTGCGACGTTTTTAGTGCCAGAAGCGAATGGAATATCGTTGGAGGAGATGTCGGGTGAGAACCAGGACGACGCTGATGAGGCCGCGTACCAAGCTAGCCTCAATAATAGGACTGTTCCCGTTTAAATTGTTATTTTTCGATTTTATTTTTCACGGCGTATAATTTTTTTAAGGTTTGTTGTGCAAAGTTTACTGAGGTATGATGCAAGAAAATAAGAACATTAAGAGAATTACTAACTACCAATACAGAGTTACACTTGTGCACTCATATTTTCTTCTCATTGTTTCATTGCACCATAAAATACTCTCAACAATACGATACGCAACACACGATTTAATCGATGAATTATCATTTGACCTCATTTTACGACAGCGTCTAGATGTTGTACAACGGCTTTAATTACTCTCTCCGTTTAAGTGAATTGTTTACAGTTTGACTTTTTTGTGAGGGAAAAAAAGTCAAACTGTAAACAAATGACTGAGACAGAGGGAGTACAAGGTTATGGTATCCATATAGTTAGTATTCAACTATTCACACTGAATAATTGAAATGTTGTTAATAACTTAATATACATAACGAGTTTAATCTTTTATGGTATCAGAGTCTAAAGCCCTCAGGTCCTCGAGGTCGATAATTTCTTGTCATTTATCCAAGTTTGACGCCTACTTATTACATATGTAAACTTATCTTTGGAATTATTAACCAATCAAATTACAAAAGTCATCACAAAGTCGTTGTAAACCGTGTTACAGACGATAGAACTTTTCATCCCGAGTTACGAATTCCAACGTCGCTGTAGTTATCGATAGGACATGCCGGACAAATGAATGAAAGGAAAACATTAATGGCGACTGTGATATTTTTACAAAGCCCATACAAAGGATAATCGTAATCAGTTAAGACCGACGACTTTGACTTGTAGACATTAAGTCTTCTCTTACACTTATCTCTGGTCCTTCACAAGGGCATATGACAATTACTACGCCCCACTCTTTTAAGGTACGGAATAAAATCGTGTTTTCGATATGTCGTGTTGTGTCGTGTTGGTTAGTACTGAGTGCGGTATACGCTGTACTCGATTATTGGTTTGATCAATTTGTAGAAATTTTTTACGGATACCGTTATTTAGGAACTCCGTAATTTGTTTCTTTTGATTTTATTACTTACATGAATATTTTAATTTTAATATAAATAATTCTTTGTGAGAGCGGAGGGCATAGCAAAAATTAATGTGGTGTTGCCGTTGATCTAATCGATCTGTATGGTCAGTGAACTAAACTGAACTAAACTGAATTTATTAAAAATAAATGTAACTTAATTTAGCATGATTAGAGTATGAATACAAGAAAGGTGATATTATACTTTTGGACCTCAAATGAATAAAAACAACTTTGATGTGAATAATTTTGGAAAAGCAAGCCCACCAAATTTAGACTTTTATGCAAACAATCAATTGACAAAAATTATCCTATTAATTTTGTCACTTTGCAACGTAAGACCAACCAATTTAAATCTTAATAAATAGTAACTACGGAGAGATATTATATTGTCGACGTTATATTAGAATAAAACATAGTCATACGGAGAAACTACCTAAAAGAGAACGTCATTACTCGTACTGTAATATAAGCATACTCGAATCTAATTTAAAATGGACAAATTTGTATGATGTAAGTTTGGAAGGTACAAAGTGTACATTGAAATTATTATTTACGAATTTGCAGTTTAGTACTAGTTCGAATAATTATGACAGGGTTAAAGTGGTTCAAGAATTTCAGAATATTTTTCTCGCTTTTTTCTCATTTATGTTTATATATATAGACATTCATATACCATGATCGAAATAAAAAAACTCGATTACTGATTTTCTGCATCTCGAACAAACTAAAAAGTAAACTGCGTACACTACTTGAAGTTACATCTACGTCCTTTCAGTTTTAAAACAGAGGATACCGTCTTATCTCAGTAAAAAAAAAAAAAAAAATCGACATAGCTACCGTACTGGGTAAGGGTCGTAACCCAGCAAACGACGTGCGCTGTACACCGAGTTCCGATGATTAATATACGGAAATATGAAATGTTCTAAAAAAAAACCAAATGATTCTACAAGACCGTTGTTGGCGTTGGTCCAACCTGGGGACCACGCTTTTCCTAGCAATGCGTTGCTCGATTTCTCCAATTCATTCTCGAAACCCAAGTCTTCATAAGATGTTAATCCTGTGCTGGATTAAAGCCTCAGACCTTAAAATATTGCAGCGTAGAATTGCCGCCAAGTCCTTTGTTCATGTGGAAGGTCATGTACTCTGCGACAGTGGTTTCTCGGTACCTTGGAGGGTTCGAATCCGAGAGTAGCTCTTTGATGGGACCGAAAACTTTATTTGCTGGCTGATAACCAGTGGAGAAGAAGGATGCAACCGATATCCGTGGACCTTTGGTGTTTGCGATTACTCTGTGTTCGATACTTTTGAACTTGTCATTTGTTATCAACTGAAACAAATGTATTAATAACATTAGTAGACAGACATCTAAATTTGGACATTAATTCATCATCGGCTATATGACCAGAGCGTCGGGAGTGGGAGGAACGTCAAACCATTGATTGTCGTGTCGAATTTGGAGGCCACCGATGTTATCTTGAAGGAGAATAGTTAAGAGGTCACCATCAGTGTGTGGCGAGACACCCAAAGTGAGAGCTAATTGAGGGCAAGCAGGGTAATAATGCCCGAGAATTTGGAGACCTTCGGAACAGTGTATGTCATTCAAGTAGCTTGGTTGCAGTCCTAGCGTCTCGAAGTAAAGCTCGAATAGGATTTTCCCGAGCGTTAGACATAACTACTAGAGGCTAAAGGCCGGAATGCAATCGACATTATAAATCTAACTTTTGAACAAAATTATATTGAAAATAGTTAAACTGAACTGAAATTAAATCCAAAAGAACACGCCAACGAGAAACTGACCTGCAAACGGTAGGGAGTTCCTCGGGCGCAGGCGGTGTAGGAGCTATGAAACAAGAGAAAGTATCCCTCCAATTTGCAGCCTTTGAACCAAACAAATCAAAGTTAGTGTTATAGGTGAACATTTTTCCTGCGAAATCTCTCGAGTAATACTCCTTCTTAACCTCGTTGTCTTGCTCGAAAAACCGTCTTACACCCTCAAACATTTCATCTAGTATTTCTAAGGGTATTCCATGGTTCACCACTAGGAAAAAATCCCCATGTCTTCAGGGCATCTCGAACACGTTTGACCGTGTCAGCCCTTTGTATAGGATCGGTCTCAAAACCGTTAAGGTCTATGGTTGGGACAGTTAAGGTATCATTTGTTGTAGTCAAGGAATGGATCGCGACATCGCGTCACCCTTTTTATTATTATTTTGGACACGGACTACGTTTTTATAATCGTAATGTTGATGCTATCATGCTGACGAGCTTGAATTTGACCAGGAATTGTCTCCTTGGCAAGGTCAGGAGCCTGACGCCTGATTTAAAATCAAAAAATCGACCTATGACTAAGTCGATGTACTATCAAATATGTATTTTCGTCGAGTTGACTGATTCATTTTAAAAATGAAGTTGTCGATATTAGAAGTTTAGGAAATAAGCATTAGTATTGGTGGCTAGAAGATAAATTCTAAGATCGAAAAACGGTGCCCTAGTTATTCGTCTATGTCGTGTCATGACTAGCCTTGTTACGCGGTACAATCATCGTTCCTTAGGTTACAACTTCCTTATTCCGCATTGAAGAAAAAATGTATCAAAGCAACATAAATGTGTAGAAGATTCAACAACAGGAAGTGAAAGAGTGAATAAAAGATAACATCGTCTTTTGAGACGGTTTTTATTATATTAGAAATCAATATAAACAAGTTGCGTATAAAATCATAGATACGACACACTCGATTTGTGATTGCTCGAAGCAGCTTTTTATTTCAAATCTACTAGACCTTATTCCGCGATGACAAAAAAATGTACGAAAGCACAAACATAAGTGCCTAAAATACAATATTGCATCGTCTTTTGAAGTTTATTGGAAATCAAATTACTAAAAAGTGCATAAAGATAAGTTTATAGAATTGACACGATTGTCTTTTATTGCTCGAAACTGTGCTGGACTAACGTCTCAGACCTTAAAATATTCCAGCGTAGAAAAGCTGCCAAGTCCTTTCTTTGAGTGGAAGCTCATGTACTCAGCGACAGTGGTTTCGCGGTACCTTGGAGGGTTTGAATCCGAGAGTAGCTCTTTGATGGGACCGTAAACTCTATTTGTTGGAATAAAACTGGTGGTGAAGAAAGCCGCTACTGAAATCCGTGGACCTTTGGTGTTTGCAAGTACTCTGTGTTCGATACTTTTGAGCTTGTCATTTGTTGTCAACTGAAACAAATGTATTTAACATTAGTAGAAATTAAATGATCACATTTAAATTCCGACATTAGTTCATCAAACGCGGGAAGATGAACTTGCCTGTAAGAGGTCTCCTATATTGATAACCAGAGCACCGGGAGTGGGAGGAACGTCAAACCATTGATTGTCGTGTCGAACTTGGAGGCCTCCGATGTTATCTTGAAGGAGAATAGTTAAGAAGTCGCCATCGGTGTGTGGTGAGTTGCCGAATATGAGTTCAGATTGAGGGCAAGCGGGGTAGTAGTGCCCGAGAACTTGGAGACCTTCGGAGCAATGTATGTCATTCAAGTAGCTTGGTTTCAGTCCTAGCGTCTCGGAGAAAAGCTCGAATAGGATCTTCCCGAGCTTCATCACGTGATTCGAGTACTCAAAAAGTATGTCGCTACGTGTGAATTTAAGAGTGTTAGACATAACTACATGTGAGTAAATGTAGTTCAGTGTAGTGTACTCAGGCCATGTTAAATTGAAGTAAAACGAGTTAAACTGAACTGAAACTAAATTCAAAAGAACACGCTAGCGAGAAACATACCGGCAAACTGCGGGGAGTTCCTCGGGCGTTGGAGTCTTAGGAGCCATAAAACAAGCGAAAGTATCCCTCCAATTTGCAGCCTTTGCACTAAACAGATCAAAATTAGTGTTATAGGTGAATTTTTTTCCTGCGTAATCTCTCGAGTAATACTCTTTCTTAACCTCATCGTCTTGCTCGAAAAACCGTCTTACACCCTCATACATTTCATCTAGCATTTCTAAGGATATCCCATGGTTCACGACTTGGAAAAATCCCCATGTTTGTAGGGCATCTCGGACACGTTTGACCGTGTCTTCCCTTAGTTTAGGGTCATCCCCTAGACCCTTAAGGTCTATAGTTGGGACACTTAAGGCGGTAGTCGTTTTTGTTTCGGACAGTGGGAGATTGTTAATGCCCGAGTTTACAAAATAAGATGGCAGGGTCGTGACACCTGCGTCGACGAGTCCTTTAACACCGGTTTTGGTGTTATCGAAAGCTACCAATTGTGCTAAACGTTCACTACTTTGTGATGCCATTGTTTTTGTAATCAAGTAATGCACTAACCACGTTTTTATAATCGTGTTTTGGTGTTGATGACGAGAGGGACTCCCAAATTTGATGACGTTATGTGTATCCTTTTTTCGACCGTCTCTTTTTCTCCTCACATGCAAATAAACAATGATAATTTAAAGTTAAAAGTAATTATATTGTAAAATGGTTGTATGCGTACAACAACCAATAGAATCATTCAACATTGCATTTAAGCGGGTATCATAAATACAGTTTTTAACATACTGTTGGCCGTTATACGCATGTAACGGTTTCATTTTAACATATGTCCAAATTATAATCAATATATATTTATTACATGTGATATGCCTTGTTTCTTATTATTTGATTAAAATTTGTAATCCATACTAATTAATTGATAACAATTTTGCATGAACATCAATGAGTAAATAGTTACTATGTAATTAAAATTGACTACGTAACGAGGTATATTTATATATTGCATATCATTAATCATTAATAACATGTTGGTATATTTACTTTTCCAATTTAATTTTGGTTGAGTTTAAATTCTTTACAGATTATTTATTATTGATGGGTTAAGACTTAAGATTATAATCATTTTTAATTAATACTCCGTATATCATTATGAACCAAATCTAATTGGGTAAAAAAAACCTATAACTCGATGAAGGTAACTAAAACTTATGATTAAGTTTATGTACTCATATATAATTAATCGCGACACCCTATATGAGTCGAGGGAATAAAATGGTGTCTAAAATCCCGACCTTTTCTCTCCCACTCCCATGGTAAGAGTCTCGGTCCTAGTCAAGGGGTGCCCTCAAAAGGTTGCCTCTCCCAAGTTTAACCCAAATTAGCGAACAAAAAGCCCCTTAACAAACCCAAATATTACAATCCCACAACTTATTAAAAGGAATTGAATCACAAGGAAACCATACTAGGAATTAATCGAACCTTACTAATTAAATCACTCACAACCCATAACTAATCTAACACAAATTATATTAATAATGAATTCAAACATAAAACTAAGTACTACTAATAATAAAGATCGAAACTTTAATTAAATTAGAGCAAACATAAGAGGAAATATCAAGCTCAAATTGAAATGAAATGGACTAAAATATTCACATGAATCATTAATTAAACCAATAAACTAAAGATTAAATACTAAATTAAACTAAATCTAAGTAAAAGAGAGAAAAATACGAAATAAAAATGGAGGAAAATAGCTCTGAAAATCAAACTACTCCTACTGCTGCGTCACGCTGTTGGTGTGTTCTTCTCTGCTCTCTAATTTCCTACCTTCTACTTGCCGCCACCATTACTAAAGAATGGAATGGATTACTAAAGCATGGAACAAATTAAGGGGTATAATGACTTATTTAGATAGTAAAATGACCATCTTGCCCTTAGTGTTAATAAAATTGAAAATTAATTTTATTAGGTTATTTACCTTTTTTTTTATTATTTATTTATTTATTTACCGTGAACATCAATTTCAATGGGAAATTTTTTTCTATTGAAATTGATGTTCACGAAAAAAAAAAAAAAAAAAAAAAAAAAAAAAAAAAAAAAAAGGTAAATAACCTAATAAAATTAATTTTCAATTTTATTAACACTAAGGGCAAGATGGTCATTTTACTATCTAAATAAGTCATTATACCCCTTAATTTGTTCCATACTATAGTAATCCATTCCATACTTTAGTAGTGGCCTTTTTTTTTTTTTCTTTTTGCTGCTCTTCTCACTTTTTTGGGCTCCATCTTTTTTTGTTTTCATTTTATATTTTTTTTTTCTTTTTGCTGCTCTTCTCACTTTTTTGGGCTCCATCTTTTTTTGTTTTCATTTTATATTTAATTGGGCCGATTTATTTGATCCATTTATTTTTGTTCGGTTCATCTTAACTCATTTTCACCATATTCTCGACAAAATAGATAAAGCAAGATAAAATTGTGACCGACCCATATTATTTGTAATCGACTACAAATTGAGTTATTTAACCAATTAAGACCGCAAAACGGATCACACAAGAGTTATAATGTGGGTATAAAATCAGTAAAAATATCGTTTATCAGAAACTAATTATATTTCTAAATCTTACTTCTTTTTAGGGGGTGGAGACACGTCTTGGAATCCACATGTAACTGTAACTGTAATACTTGGAAACTATTACGTTGAATGTTAATATAAGGCAATTTGATACTCACACAAGCTAATTTAAAAAAATTGTTAATTGTTGTGAAATTCAAAGCAATAATTTTGTTAAAATAAAGCTATTTTTTCAAACTTTGTATAATATAATAACTACTTTAAATAAAGTCACTTGGTGTTCTTAGTACTTTAATTTTGTATTTGAATTGAATAAATTTAAGATGACAAAAAAATAAAATTAAAAAAATAAAAATCAAAGTGATGAAATTGCACACAATCGTACGTACTCTAACTGAATTAGGTTTACACAATCTAAAGTGTTGAATATTATTTGATGTTAATGTACGCATTGAACTAACTACTTTATATACATCACCGTAATAAAAGTCTAACAATTAATCTTATTTGTTAGAATTTTTTTTATCCCTTTTTTATGAGCTAAATTAATATTCTTGAAATATTAATTTTTGAAGACATAATTTTATCATTAAATGATTACTTTTAATGGAGATATAAGGAAGGTATGAATCATTCTTGGTGGTAGTATATTCTATTTTTTTTTTCTTACTTTCTTCCACGATTATTTTTTTGGCAAAAAAAAAAAAATGTATAAAAGCAAATGTAATATGCTTATTTAAAGATAGGAGTAATAAGTAATCATAATCATGTTAAGATAATGCTCTTTGTTTTTAAATAGTTGCGAAATAATCATTATATTAATATGGAGCTATTTGATACTCCCTCCATTTCACTCATTTATTCTCATCTCTATCTATGACAACTTTAAACAATGAAAACACTTTTATCCCTACAAATTAAATATATCAATTTTACGAAAATATCACACAATTTAATTTATCCTCTAAAATGGGTCCTACTTAACCAAAATATTAATAACACCTTTAACTTTCTAATTTTCTAAAAATAATTTTGAACAAAATAATTAACAACAAATATAAATATTAAGACATAAAAGTTGCAGCCGCGCGATTTAATTTAAATACACTTTGAGTTTGCGTATGTAGGGAAACAAATAATTTGATTAGTAGATATTCAACACTTAGATATATTATTAATAAACCTTAAGTGGAGTGTCAAAACAAAACAACTTGAACATCACTTAATATCTTGATCTAAAGTTAAGTTAATGTAGCTTACGTGATGCTCAGATTAATTCGTAAGAACAATATGTCATTAGTTACGATTTGATGTTTTCGACTAAAGTTCAAAGATAAAATGTAAATTACTTTAGGATGTTATATTACGAGAAGTTATATACATTTTTTTTTTTAATTGTCTGCATACATCAAAGAATACCACAATATTAAAAATATAGGTTATTGTAAAAAAAACGTTTTTTAAACTCGTGCATAGCACAGGCTTTATAACTAGTATTTTATATATTCGCTTGAGGAAAAAAAAAGTTAAAAAGATTAGGCAGAAAGAAAAGTTAGATAACAATATTTCTTCTTTAACATCTTCATCTGCATTGTCACTTGTTATTTGTCACCACTCGTAATTTTATTTAATTTTCTTGACTTGGAAAAGTAGATAAAATTCTCCGCACAAATTCTACGCGATTACATCTACCAAAAATTCAGTCAACATGAAAAATCTAAACAAAAACCAGTAGTATTATGGTCTATGGACTTTTTTTTATGGCTCGTCACATTAATATTTATGTTGTCTTCATCAAGGAAATATTAGTCCATCTTAATAATTTATGTTTTTTCTCACAAAATTTCTTAAATATCATGTTTTTCTCGTAAATATATAAATTGAAAGTTGCAGTATTAAGTGTAAATGTGTGATTTTTCAATAATATAATCTCATACAAACAATAAAAAAAACTTAGTACATATGTTTATTTCTCAAAATACAAAAGAGATAATCAAGAAACTAAATCCACTAATACAAATTCAGCTAAATAATAATATGAATAAGAAAGTTGGGTTAAAGTAAACCTTACAAGTATATATGTTGGGCTCTTTTTAATTTGGGCTGAATGTTTTGTAATTTATTAGTGATTAAACGGGTACGGACGGTGCGGGTACGGTGCAGATACTATGTAACTTTCATCCCTGCCCCATTACCCATGGCGGGTAGTTATTTTCTACACATACCCGCCCCACTACCCGCGAAATTATTGTGCATACCCTCCCCAACTGGGGTGGGTACAAGGCGGTAACAACATTTACCCGCCCCATTGACATCCCTAGTAGAGGGACATCCAAATTTGTTGACGAGTTATGTTATGTGTATTCGTTTTTGGACCGTCTCTTTTTCTCCTCACATGCAAATAAACAATGATAATTAAAAGTCAAGAGTAATTTTATTGTAAAACCGTTGTATGCGTGTAACAACCAATAGAATTACTCAACATTTCATTTAAGCGGTATCATAAATACAATTTCAAACATCCTGTTGGCGGTTATACGCATACAACAGCTTCATTTTTACATTTGTCCAAATTCTAATATTTTATATATTCACTTGAGAAAAAAAAGTTAAAAAGATGAGACCAAAAGGAAAAGTTGAATAACATTACTTTCTCTTTGACATGTTCAGTTACATTGTTACTTGTGTTGGAGATGGATTCAGCCTAATATAAATTCTCACATTGCGTCCCACATCGGTTATGAGATGAGAGTTGGTCTTGTTTATAAGGCTACGGGCTACTCTTGCTATTGCCAATTGGTTTTAGGATGGAACCTCCTAGACCTTATAAGCGGACTCTCTCATACTCTCGGGTGTGGCCCAGGCCCGTGGAATTTAACATGGTATCAGAGCCCATGGTTGTGTGACCTGGGACTCTCGTTAAATTGGGCCTTTCCCACATTATTGGTTTTAGGATGGAACCTCCTAGACCGACCTTATAAGCGAACTCTCTCATACTCTCGGGTGTGGCCCAGGCCCGTGGAATTTAACAACTTGTTGTTCGTCACCACTCAGTAGTAACTTTATTTAATTTTTCTTGACTTGAAAAAGTAGAAGAAATTCTCCGCACAAAATTTACGTAATTACATTTTAAAAAAAAGCAATCAACATGGAAAAAAGCAATTAACTTTATTTAATTTTTCTTGACTTTTTCTTGACTTTTCTTTATGAAGTTCTTCACACTAATATTTATGGACTTTTCTATATGAAGGTCTTAAGTCAAACTAGGGAGAGGAAGCGGGAATTGCAGCTCCAGCTGATCACAGAAGACGCCATGGCATCGGTAGTGAAGCAAAACTCGTGAAAGCGCGTCCAGTCTCATCGTACACCTCCCATGGTTCGTGCAACAAATCCCCGTTGTAGGTATTACGATAATGTTATGCTCTCCGAGTTTTTCTTTTACGTTGTGATCACGTACAAGTGAGACCGGATCTTCACAAAAATAAGTTTGCGTTAATGAGCGAGCAGCGTGTGAATTACAGTAGACATTAAACGTGATCGGAATCACCATCTCACAATTTACAACTACGAGATATCTACTTGAATCAAAACGGAGAAATCTACGCAATCCAAATACATCGGCAAACCAAAACAAATGGCTGGAGATAACAGCAACCGAAAGAAATCCAACGAAAAATACACAGCGTATAATCCGCAAGGTTATGAACATTGCTCTCATCAGATATTTTAACCACGTGAAACATAGCTCAAAACCCGACAGTTCTACTGTAAGAACAACACAAAAAAGTAAGAAAACGGGCCAATTTAAAATCGAAAAATTGACCAGGAATTGTCTCCTTGGCGAGGTCATGAGAAAGCCTAAAAGGTTTTACCTGACGCCTGATATATATAAAATCGAAAAATTGACCTGTGACTATGCCAATGTACTGTCCAAATATATATTTTCGTCGAATTGACTGATTCATTTTAAAAATAAAGTTGTCGATATTAGAAGTTTAGGAAATAAGCATTAGTATTGGTGGCTAGAAGATAAATTCTAAGATCGAAAATAAAAACGTGTCCTTGTTATTCGTCTATGTCGTGTCATGACTATAGCCTTGTTACGCGGTACAATCATCGTTTCTTAGGTTATAACTTTGTTGGGAATTCTTAGGGGGGAAATTGATTTTTATTCATTCACACTCAAAACTGAAATACAACAACGAAATTTATAGGACCCAAAAAACGTAACCGAAGAATTCTAAAGATCCTTCACTAATGACTCCATAAAGTAATATAAATTACTCCTAATTAAACACCTTAAATTTTGTAACCGACACGTACTTAATAATCGTAATTACTAGCTAGCAATTAATTTGAATCAATTCTCAACAAACTTCCTTATTCCGCGTTGAAAAAAAATGTATCGAAGCAACATAAATGTGTATAAGATTCGACAACAGAAAGTGAAAAAGTGAATAAAATATAACATTACCTTTTGAGACGGTTTTTATTAGAAATCAAGATAAACAAGTTGCGTATAAAATCATAGAAACGACACACTGGATCTGTGATTGCTCGAAGTAGCTTTTTATTTCAAATCAGAGTCTAAAATACTAGACCTTATTCCGCGATGATTAAAAAAATGTACGAAAGCACAGACATAAGTGCCTAAAATACAATATTGCATCGTCTTTTGAGACGTTTATTGGAAATCATATTACTAAAAAGTGCATAAAGATAAGTTAGTAGAAACGACACCGCGACACGGATGTCTTTTATTGCTCGAAATGCTCGAGTTTTGCACAAAACTGTGCTGGATTAACGTCTCAGACCTTAAAATATTCCAGCGTAGAAAAGCTGCCAATTCCTTTCTTCGAGTGGAAGCTCATGTACTCTGCGACAGTGGTTTCACGGTACCTTGGAGGGTTTGAATCCGAGACTAGCTCTTTGATGGGACCGTAAACTCTATTTGTTGGCTGAAAACCAGTGGTGAAGAAGGACGCTACGGAAATTCGTGGACCTTTGGTGTTTGCGAGTACTCTGTGTTCGATACTTTTGAACTTGTCATTTGTTATCAACTGAAACAAATGTAGTGAACATTAGTAGAAATGACATTTAAATTCCGATTTTAGTTCATCAAACGTGGGAAGATGAACTTGCCTGTAAGAGGTCTCCTATATTGATAACCAGAGCGCCGGGAGTGGGAGGAACATCAAACCATTGATTGTCGTGTCGAACTTGGAGGCCTCCGATGTCATCTTGAAGGAGAATAGTTAAGAAGTCACCATCGGTGTGTGGTGAGGTGCCGAAAATGAGTTCAGATTGAGGGCAAGCGGGGTAGTAGTGCCCGAGAACTTGGAGACCTTCGGAACAATGTATGTCATTCAAGTAGCTTGGTTTCAGTCCTAGCGTCTCGGAGAAAAGCTCGAATAGGATCTTCCCGAGCTTCTTCACGTGATTCGAGTACTCAAAAAGTATGTCGCTACGTGTGAGTTTAAGAAGTGTTAGACATAACTCCATGTTCTTTAAAACAAAACCGCTTAAAACATGAAATGTATAAACCGACTTTAGAGCAAAATTGCAGTAAAACAAGTTAAACTGAACTGAAACTAAATTCAAAAGAACACGCTAGCGAGAAACATACCGGCAAACTTCAGGGAGTTCCTCGGGCGTTGGAGTCGTAGGACCCATTAAACAAGCGAAACTATCCCTCCAATTCGCAACCTTTGCACTAAACAGATCAAAATTAGTGTTATAGGTGAACTTTTTTCTTGCGTAATCTCTCGAGTGATACTCTTTCTTAACCTCATCGTCTTGCTCGAAAAACCGTCTTACACCCTCATACATTTCATCCATCATTTCTAAGGGTATCCCATAGTTCACGACTTGGAAAAATCCCCAAGTCTGTAGGGCATCTCGGACACGTTTGACCGTGTCTTCCCTTAGTTTAGGGTCGGTCCCTAGACCCTTAAGGTCTATAGTTGGGACACTTAAGGCGGTAGTCGCTTTTGTTTCGGACAGTGGGAGATTGTTAATGCCCGAGTTTACAAAATAAGATGGCACAGTCGTAATGCCTGCGTCGACGAGGCCTTTAACACCGGTTTTGGTGTTATCAAAAGCAGTCAATTGTGCTAAACGTTCACCACTTTGTGATGCCATTTTTTTTGTAATCAAGAAATGTATCACGTGACTTTTTTTTTTTTTTGAATATATTTTCGGTACCAACAACGTTTTTATAAAGGTAATTTTGGTGTTGATGACTTGATGACTAGAGGGACTCCCAAATTTGGTGACGAGTTATGTTTTGCGTATTTCTTTTTTAGACAGTTTCTTTTTCTCCTCACAGACAATTAAATAATGATGATTTAAAGTCAAGACTAATTACTCCGTATATTGTAAGACCGTTGTATGCGTACAACAACCAATAAAATTATTCAACACTGCATTTAAGCGGTATCATAAACACAATTCTTAGCATCTTATTGGCCGTTATACGCATTCAACGGTTGCATTTTAACATTTGTCCAAATTATAATATTTTATATATTTACTTGAGAAAAAAAAAAGTTAATAATAATAGGCAAAAAGAAAAGTCATATAACGATACTTTTTCTTTGACATCTTCATTTGCATTGTCACTCGTTGTTTGTCACCACTCGTATTTTTATTTAAAAAAGTAAAAGAATTCTCCGCCAAAATTCTCCGCAATTAAATCTTTAAAAAAATTCATTCAACATGGAAAAATTAAGCAAAAGAAACTAGTATTATGGACTTTCTTTTTTTTTTTTGATAAAATATTATGGACTTTTCTATATGAAGTTCTTCACACCAATATTTATGGAGTATTCATCATGTAAATATTAGTCCATCTTTATAAATTATGTTTTTTCTAACTTGCAAAATTTCTTAAATATTATTACTCCGTATGTTTTTCTCGTAAATAAATTAAAACTTGCAGTACTAAGTGTAAATATGTACTCCCTCCCATTTTTAATGATGTTTCCACTTTAATAAAATACTCCTCACAATGAATATAAAGTGGGAACATCATTAAAAATGGGAGGGAGTAATTTTTAATGTATATTATATTTTGAGCGATTGAGAACGTAAAAAATAGGAATATCATTGGGGCGGGGCGGGGCAGGGGCGGAGGAAGGTTACTCCATACCCATACCCGCCTCCTAAATCTCGTACCCATACCCGCACCACCAACCGCCACGGGTACAAACTCATCCATCACCCGCTTGGCGGGCGAAAAGTTTCCCTGCACATTGCTTGCCCCATCCCCGCCGAGTACCAGTGTACCAGTGCGGGTATAGGCGGTTCAGGTACGGTGCGGGTACTACATATGTAACTTTCATCGCCTCCCCATTACCCATGGCGAGTAGCTATTTTCTACCATACCCATCTCACTACCCGCGAAATTATTATTCATACCCTCCCTAACTTAGGTGGGTGCGGAATGGTACCCACATTTACCTGCCTCATTGACATCCCTAGTAAAGGGACTCCGAAATTTGTTGACGAGTTATGTTATGTGTATTCTTTTTCGGACCGTCTCTTTTTCTCCTCACAAGCAAATAAACATTGATAATTTAAAGTGAAGATTAATTATATTGTAAAACTGTTGTATACATACAACAACCAATAGAATTACATGACACTGCATTTAAGAGGTATCATAAATACAATTTTTAATATCAAATTGGTCGTTATACACTTACAATGTTCTCTTTTTAACATTTGTCCAAATTATAATATTTTATATATTTATTTGAGAAAAAAAAAAAAAAGTTAAAAAGATTAGGCAAAAAGAAAAGTTAGATAACAATACTTTTTCTTTGACATTTTCATTTCCATTGTCACTGGTTGTTTGTCACGCTCACTTGTAATTATATTTAATTTTTCTTGACTTGGAAAAGTAGATAAAATTCTCTGCACAAATTCTACGCAATTACATCTACAAATTAAGTATAAACAACTACATGAAAAAATTACATGGAAAAATTATTTATGGACTTTTCTTTATGTTGTTCTTCACACTAATATTTATGGAGCATCCACGCTTCAAGCCCAAAGGAAATTTACCTGAGGGAGCGTGTTAGAGTATATAATCGATCTTGGGCCTCCAATCATAAACTTAAGCTTTTGGTGGAGTTGGTGCCTTACAGATACACAACATACGATTTAATCGATCAATTATCCTTTGACGTCATTTTACGACAACGTCTAGATGTTGCATGTACAATAGCCTTAATTACGAGATTATGGTATCCATATAGTTAGTATTCAACTACTCACGCTAAATAATTGAAATGTTGTTAATATACATTACGAGTATAATCTTTTATGTTATTAGAGTTTTAAGCCATCAGCCCTCAGGTCCTCGAGGTCGATAATTTCTTGTCGGACAGTTGACAATGTCCTGTATTTATCCAAATTACAAAAGTCATTACAAATTTGTTGTAAACCGTGTTACCGACGATGGAACTTTGAGCCCGATACAAATTCCAACGTCGCCGTCGTAATCATGTCGGACAATTGTATGAAATGAAAACATTAGTGGCGACTGTGATATTTTTACAAAGCCCGTATAAAGGATAATCGTAATCAGTTTACAATGACGCCTTTGAGTTGTAGACATTAAGTAGGTCTTCTTGCTCTTATCTCTGGTCCTTCACAAGGGCATATGACAATTACTACGCCCCAATTCAAGCTTATAAGATACGGAGTAAAATCGGTTTTGATATCTCATGTTGTGTCGTGTTGGTTAGTACTGAGTGCGGTATACAATGTACTCGATTATTGGTTTGATCAATTTGTAGAAAACTTTTATGAATACCGTTATAAATGTGATATGGTACAATCTACCAATGAAAAACAAATACGGAGTATAAATATTTGAATACTGTTTACGGAGTAATTTATTTTTTTATTGTGAGAGCCTAGCATGTAGTAAAAATAACATGGTATTACCGTTGCAAGAAATTAGATCAGTAAACTGAACTGAATTGAATTGAATTGAATTGAATTGAATTGAATTGAATTGAATTGAATTTATCTAAACAGAATGTAACTAACTTAGTTTAGCATGATTAGAATATGAACACAAAAAAAAAAGGGGGGGGATATTATACTTTTGGACCTCCAATGAACAAAAACAAGCAAAATACTTTTTGCAGTCGGCTAATTACTTCGCGCAGTCGGCTTTTCTTTTTACTAATTACGCTTAGCGATTTTCATAATTTTTTTTTTTTTTATTTTAGTAATATAATTTATAAAGTTTTGAATTACAATTTCTAAAATTTTGATATTTTCACGAAATCTGTAAATTTTGTTGTTGTCGTTACATTTAAGTGAATGTTTAATTTTTGGGTTTTTCTACGGTGTACCCTCCAAGTTTTTGGTTTTCTATCGTGTACCTCTATTTTTTTTTCCCTTATACCGTGTACCCTTGAACTTCATTACTCTTTCTATAAGATGACCTAAAGTCACTAAACTGTTAACTAAATACTAACACCGTTAGAATAAACTCCTATTTTTACTATTTTTATGTTTTCCCTTTAAAATTATGAAATATCCCCTTCTTTTTTCTAATTTTCCACTATTTTTCATCCTTATTCATTTTTTTTCTATAGTATATAATTTTTTTTTAAATTGTTGTTAAAAGTCATAAACTTTAGGGTTTTTCTACGGTGTACCCTCCAAGTTTTTGGTTTTCTATCGTGTACCCCTATTTTTTTTCCCTTATACCGTGTACCCTTGAACTTCATTACTCATTCTATAAGATGACCTAAAGTTACTAAACTGTTAACTAAATACTAACACCGTTAGAATAAACTCCTATTTTTTCTATTTTTTATGTTTTCCCTTTAAAATTATGAAATATCCCCTTCTTTTTCTAATATTCCACTATTTTTCATCCTTATTCATTTTTTTTCTATAGTATATAATTTTTTTTAAAATTGTTGTTAAAAGTCATAAACTTTATTGATTTACTTTATCGTAAAATAATCATGAATATTTGAAATTCATAAATTTAGAAGGAAATATTAAAAAGAGGGAGAAATGAGAGCTTAATGTAACGGTGTTAGTGTTTAATTAACGGTTAAGTAACTTTAGGTCACGGTTGAGAATGGATAATGAAGTTTGAGGGTACACCGTGTAAGTGAAAAAAAAATAGGGGTATACGATAGAAAGCAAAAAAGTTGGAGGGTACACCGTAGAAAAACCCAAATAAAAATTTACTTTATCGTAAAATAATCATGAATATTTAAAATTCATAAATTTAGATGGAAATATTAAAAAGAGGGAGAAATGAGAGCTTAATGTAACGGTGTTAGTGTTTAATTAACGGTTAAGTAACTTTAGGTCACGGTTGAGAATGGATAATGAAGTTTGAGGGTACACCGTGTAAGTGAAAAAAAATAGGGGTATACGATAGAAAACAAAAAAGTTGGAGGGTACACCGTAGAAAAACCGAAATAATTGTATTAGCAAAATCGATAAGAAATAAAAAAAATGTAGTCTTTGTAGTGAAAAGTTATAATAAAAGTATAAACTAAGCTATATTACGGAGTACATGAAATGAAAAACTACAAAATAAAAATTTACAATCAGTGAGATTTGAACCCAAAACCTTAAACTTAAAAATTAATCTCCAAACCACTACACTACCACAATTTTAATATTCCATTTAATATTAATTTTACTCTATTTAAACAAAAAAAAAACAAAAAAAAAAAAAAACAAACCTTTCCGTGGACTTCTTACGTATGGGGCTGGGGGATGGCGTGGAGTAGGCGGGGGAACGGGTGGAGAAGGGGAGGCATGGGATTAGTTAAAGCGTGAATTTTACTTTTTTTTTTTCTTTATTATTTGGTTACGATTTTTTTAAAATTATTTGATTGTCGATTTTTTATAAATGTCTAAATATTTTTTAAACGTTAATTTTTAATTGATGCGGGTTTAAAAAGATCGTATTTTTCTTGAATATTTTTGTATCGATGTAAATTTTTTTGGTCGATTTTTATATTTATTGAAATAATTTTTTGCACTATAAAAATTATTGAAATTATATTATAGACCTAAAAATTAATCGAATGTTTTAAATATTAATTGCAGTTAGTTAATTAAATGACGACTGCACGAAGTAAAATATCGACTGCAAGAAGTACGTCCCAACAAGCAATTCCGATGTGAATAATTTAGAAAAATCAAGCCCCACCAAATTTAGACTTCACCAATTCTTGTTTGAGGCAGATGCGTGCTCAAACAAAAAGCAGTCAGTAGGGGGAAAGGACAAAGGACAAGTGGGGGAGAAAATCTCCCTCCCCCACTAGTTCCTTGTCTTTTTCCCCTCTACTTGACCCGTTTCTCCCTTAAAACGGGTAACCCGTTTTAAGGGAGACCTACACGACAGACTTTTGTGCAAACAATTAATTGACCGAAATTATGCTGTAAATTTTGTCACTTTGCAACGTAAGACCAACCAATTTATATCTTAGTAACTACGGGGTGATATTATTTTGCCGACGTTATATAAGAATAAAACATAGTCATATGAAATAACTACGTAAAAGAGAACGTCATTACTCATCTATTGTAATATAAGCAATACTCGAATCTAATTTTAAATGGGCAAATTTATTTGTATGATGTAAGGGTGTAAGATACAAAGTGTACGTTGAAAATAATTATTTACGAATTTACAGTTTAGTACTAGCTCGAATAATTATGACAGGGTTAAACTGGTTTAAGAATTTCAGATTATTTTTCTCGCTTTTTTCTCATTTATGTTTATATATACAGACATCCATACCATGAGTCCATGATCGATATATATAAAACTCGATTACTGATTTTTTGCATCTCGAACAAACTAAAAAGAAAACTGCGCACACTACTTCAAGTTACATCTCTGTCCTTTCAGTTTAAAAACAGAGGATACCGTCTTATTTCAGTAAAAAGATAATGACATAGCTCCTGTACTAGATAAGTGTAATAAGTCGTAACACAGCTAACGATGTGCGCTGTACACCGAGATCCGATGATTAATTTACAAAAATATGAAATGTTCTAAAAACCACATAAGTTACAGGAGAAAAAAAAAGTGTTGAGATCACAAAATGTATCTGCAGTTTCAATGAGACATTTACTTCATGGATGATCTTTGTTTGTAGCTTTACTCCACTCCATCTGTTCATTCCTACTTTGCTTGCCGTCCGACGATTCACTGTCGTCATACGACACGGAACATGCTTGCGGCACGCAGAACAAGCTCGTGCTGAATGTCGGCCTCTTAGCTGACGAAGAATCAGCCGTTGAGCTCAAGTCTTCGTTCTTTCTCGACCCTTCTGCGTTACCACCATAGCAGGCATTTCGATTATGCTCTTCCTGAGGCCTTTCTTCGGTGCAAATCCGAGGTCGCTTCCCACTAGACAAGAAATTATCCGGGATTTGCACCGACGGAACCCTTTGATCCCGGGACGACCCAGACATGCAACTGGGTTTTACGATTAAAGCCTGTGTAGGATTGGAAGTTCCCTCAATTTCGGTGTTATCGACTACGACTTCGTTTACCCCGTTTGAAGATAACGGGTCGGATCCCGACATGACTTGCATCACACTGATGGCCTGGGTTAGATTTTGTCGGGCCGTGTCGATCTCGATGATGGGATTCGGATAGTTGGACCCCAACTCTACGCCTGCGGATTTGAGAACGGAAGTGGGCGCGTCCCAAGGGTGATGAATCCACTCGGTTGGCATTCTAGCTAGTTCCGGGAGCCATTGCCGTATGTATTCCCCTTCCGCGTCGTATTTCGAGCCTTGAAGCTGGCACATACAAACCGAAAATAAAGATGAACAGACGACCGACAATAGAATCTAAAATCTAAAAGTAGACGATAAGGCAAAACGATATAATCTCGAGTGGAGCTTAACATGAAGGAGGATGATGTACCTCGGGATCATCTAAACGGTTAAGATCATGACCATCGGGCAAACTCCCCGAAATATATTGCCAACCGAGAATATCGGACTCCAAATCGGCATCCAAAAGCGTGTCCCAAAAGTACTTCATCCCCCATCTCCATGGAAGCAACAACAATTTCACGCAAAAACACGCAGCTATCACTCGCATCCTATTATGTGTCCACCCCGTTGCCCAAAGCTCCCTCATTCCGGCATCCACCAACGGATACCCCGTTCGACCCTGTTTCCACGCCTTAAAAAGAGCCTCGTCCGCATTCCAAGGGAAGTACTTCAAGTGGTTTAACAACGGTTTTTCATGAGAAAACGGAAAATTGAAACACAAATACCGAGAATACTCCCTTAACCCGATGGCCTTGAGGAACATGTTTACGCTTTCCATACCACGGATGTTTCCTTGATTTGCCCACGTCATTTGCTTCAATTGTACGTAATGGAACACCTTTCGTACGCTTAGTTCTCCGAAATGAAGGTATGGGGACAACAACGATGTCCAATTCCCACCGAGCTTTACCCTATTTTGTGAGTACTCGAGAAGTTGCTTATCGACAAATTCTACAAGAGCGTTGTTGGCGTTGGTCCAACCTGGGGACCACGCTTTTCCTAGTAATGCGTTGCTCGATTTCTCCAATTCATTCTCGAGACCCAAGTCCTCGAGGGAAAATTTCTTTTGGAATCCTGCAACAAGTCGATATGTAGAGCGACAAAAATTTAAGAGAACTTCATAAGACAAAACTCCAAAAAGATTTCAAACGAAGAGAGCAGGTCTTAAGTCAAACTAGGGAGAGGAAGCGGGAATTGCACCTCCAGCTGACAGAAGACGCCATGGCATCGGTAGTGAAGCGAGTTCCATCTGCATGTTCAGGCATTTATTCCAGAAAGGCTCAAAAGTCGTGAAAGCGCGTCCAGTCTCATCGTACAACTCCCATGGTTCGTGCAACAAATCCCCGTTGTAGGTATTGACGATAATGTTATGCTCTCCGAGTTTTTCTTTTACGTTGTGATCACGTACAAGTGAGACCGGATCTTCACAAAAATAAGTTTGTGTTAATGAGCGAGCAGCGTGTGAATTACAGTAGACATTAAACATGATCAAAATCACCATCTCCTTTGAGTTTATAACTAAAACTCTCACAAGTTACAACCACGTACGAGATATCTACTTGAATCAAAACGGAGAAATCTACGCAATCCAAATACATCGGCAAACCAAAATAAATGGCTGGAGATAACAGCAACCGAAAGAAATCCAAAGAAAAATACACAGCGTATAATCCGCAAGGTTAAGAACATTACTCTCATCAGATATTTTAACCACACGAAACATAGTTCAAAACACGACAGTTCGACTGTAAGAACATCGCGAAAAAGTAAGAAAACGGGCCAATTCAAGAAAAATAACGAATAGAACTAGAAACATACCATAAAGGCGATTAAAGACGAGCTTAGTAGCGCCAACAGCTTTGACACAATCTAACAAAGCGTCGGCAGTATTGTCAGCCTTAATAAACTCGAGTTCGACACCAAGTGACCTTAAAGACTGATCCAAATGTTCTAAGGAATTTTTAAGCCACCACCTAGAAACCCTACCAGGGTAAAACTGCCCTTCTTCTGTAGGACACCATACGAAAACGGGACATATACCGCCTTCTCTAGCTGCTGCAGCTAATGCAGGGTTGTCCTCTACCCTTAAATCCCTTCTAAACCACACTACTGTCCTACAATTACTCCCCTCCATGTTTCGTAAATCGTACAACGAAAAACGTTTACAATTCACTGGAACGGAGGAAGTACATCCATGTTTCGTAAATCGTACAACGAAAAACGTTTACAATTCACTGGAACGGAGGAAGTACAGTAACTATAGTTTACTCAAATGATTCAAAACTTTGGAGCATAAATGATTAGATCATGGAAAAGTAAGAGTAACCCATTAATCTAAACCAACAATTAAGTCAAACCCAGAAACAGCAAGTGAAAATTCAACCAAAATTCAGAAATACTCAGTATACAACAACTACTACTAACTACAACTACATGATCATCAAAAGAACAAAAAAAAAAAACAGAAAACTGAAGATTTTGCAACAAATCTAATGAAATCAACCTCAAAAAGTAAAAAAAAAAAAAAACAATAAAGTTATTTAGTGAGAGAGGAAACACATCTAACAAAGAAAGAAAAGCAGGAAGAGACTAGAAAGATCTGATTTTGGAGTATATGGGACACAACTGGTCTATTTCGACACCGTTTCACACTAAAATAGTATTTATAAAGATAAACAAAAAGAAATAAAAAGATTATAATTATCGTAAGATCGTTTCATATGAAAAATAGTAGGCAATAAAAGGGCAAAAAGATTGAAAATGGCAAAAACATTAAATTTAGTATGGTGAATTATGTTGTGATGTTATGGGAGAATGTAATTTAGACAAAATCTTATCCTTGGAAAATATTGTTTGGGTAAAATACCCACATTTTAGATTTGGATATGCTCAAATAGTCAAATGTCACATAAATCTTTTTGCACAACTTGATTGATTTTGTAGATATTGTAGATATTTGTCACTTCTAAGAATTTTGAGATATTGTTTTCCTTTCATTCATTTGGGACGGTACGGTACGGTGCGGTGTGGGAGATGTAACTTTCGTGTAATCAGTTGAAAAATCATCCGATGTCCTTTTACCGGTTTCAGCATGTAATTTACAGTTACTTCATCTGTTCTAACCAGTTGTATACGTTAAGTTAAAATAAATTTTCACAAATGAATAAAAATTGAAATAAATGGAGCAAAGTATTATTGGTGCACCTAATAATTGCAAGGGGTTTGCATAATGAACATTGAACAATCAATTTGATTAACAACTCATTAAAGACTTTCAAAACCACATACATCTCAAATGTTACATCTTTTCAACATTAAAAATTTGCATTTATTTCACCAGACAATTCAATCATTAGCTGGGTCATACACTCATACATCAATTACATTCAACACATAATTCAACAGATCAATCAAATATACAACACACATGTATTCATTCATCGATCTGAATCTCGTAGGGCTCAAATACCGAGTTATTTAGGACAAACAAGTAACATAGACGGAGATTTCGTGGTAATATATGCAACGGGTAGTTTTCAAATTACGTTATTTTTAGCATGGGAAGGGGGTCGTTGCAGAAGTTAATGTTGAAATCGTGTTAAGTGGAGTAAAATACTCAGTTAGCTCGGTCTTGGAGGACCTCGAGATCGACCTCAGTTGGGTCAGTGGCTTGAATCTCGTAGTGGATTCCTTGGAGCTCTCTTCTGAATCTGTCCTTAGATGTGGCGTAGAGCATCTTAGAGCGAATTCGTGACACTGATGGAGACCTGAGGTATAAAATAAACGAAAAACGGAATTTTTTTAGTTTTCAAAGCCTTCATCAGAACTCAGAAGTAAGCGCTTTACACAAAAATACGGATTAAGTGACATGAGTTAGATCATCACAGATGGACAGTCGAGTTCCTATTCTCCTTTTCTTATTTTTTTTTCTTAACTTGATAAACACTAAAAATAGTTCAGACAACTTCCGAAGAATGTAAATGATGAACTTAAAGGCATAAAGAAAATTAAGTCCAACGACAAAGAGACTAACCATGCGAAGAAAAATATTTTGCTCTTTTGGCAATTCTCAGCAGTGACAAAGTCGTAATCATAAACAGCGTAGCGACAATCATTATCAGGCAAGGATTCGAGGAAATCATCGTAACTCTCAGCAGGTTCTCCAGTCTTTTCCACGACTACTTCCTTCTTTTTCTCGTCAATCTTGAACACCACATAGCGATGCACCTTCTTCCTTTGTAGTTCCATGTATGTGTTTTTGCAGTGATCGGCAACCCCCATGCCCGACGATGCATTTCCCTGGAAGTCAGACCCAATTCCGTTAAATTAGTTGATCAAACAGACGAACACTCAATTCAACCGTAAATGAAGCACTAACCAAGAACACAAACACATTATCAAACCCCTCAGCATACCCAAAACGTTGTTTCGGCCCTGTTAGGTACTCAACAAAGCCACCAAAAAGCCGAAAAACTCATCTTTCTCTCAAGGACCAAATGTCAGATCCATATAAATGTAGTCATCTCGACAAAATAGTAGTCTCAACTCGTACTTAATCGGGGAGATTACAAGACACGACCTTGTGGGGACATATACGGTATAATAAGAGTGACCTAATTATTGAGTCTTATATTCTTATCAAACAACGACTTTTATCCATAACATAACGATCAACCGTGTTGTAGGACAGTGCACACTAAACTCCATTGATTGCGTCTCAACTCAGAAATCGCTCAAATCCCTCAAACTGCTTACTCTCCAACAAAATCATCCCAATGCACATCGAGCTCAAATCCTGCAAACTGCTAACTCTCAAACGAAACCATCTCAATGCACAAGGTTACCGTTACATCTATGCATTATCCACCCTTCAAATCCGAAAGACAAAAGAGTATATTGAACCTCAACTATCTCCTTAGGCTCAAACAAAGAAAGAAGTGTGATTACGCGTAAAAAGTTCGAGGCTTACGACTCTCCAACTAAACTAAAGAATTATATAAGATTGATTATAAGTAATACTCCATCTGTCTCAGTCATTTGTTACGCTTATCTCAAATCTTCCTCACAAAAAAGTCAAACTGTAAACAACTCACTGAAACGGATGGAGTAGAAACAATAGATTTCATTTCAAACCGATAATTTTACCTTTAACACCCAAAATTCATGTCATAAACCTCTAAAGATTTCACCTTTTACATCTTCCAATTGAAAAAACAAAACTACTTAGAAAACCCCCAAAATACCAAACAAATTTTAAACTTTGTACCGTCTCTATCTCAGTCATTTGCTTACCTTTCTACTTTACGAATCGATACAAGTCAATCATCTTTTGGTACAAAATATATAATTTGAGATCCATAAAATTCATAGAGGAGTGAATTCTTGGATCAAATTAATATTTTTTTTTAATTTTTTTTTGCACATTAAAACACCAAATACCAAACAAAGTACACAGAAATCACCAAAACCCAAACAAATTCAAGAACTTTTAACATGAAATTAGATAACCCAGAATTCAGATATGTTTGATGAACAACAATTGATATGATTACCAAAGAATTAAGTTGCAAAGATCAAAACTTTGACTACATAACACAAATTAATTTACCCAAAAAATTAAAAAAAAAAAAAAAAAAAAAAAAAAAAAAAAAAAAAAAAAAGTGGGGGAGAATGAAGCATACTCCTCTGAATGCCATAGTTGCGTTGCGTTGCTTTGCCGCGATGAATTGTGTCACACACTTTAAAATGTTTGTTTTGGTGAGTTAACGTTATTGGGTGGTATCGAGTTCTGCTTCGTATATACGGAGTACTAGTTTTAAAAAAGACGGTTTTTTTTATATCACTTTGTTTTTCTTGTTGTTTAGGTGTATCTTTGGCCATTATTAGTATTTAGTAATGACACTCTGAGTTAAAAAAAAAAAAAAAAAAAAAACCGTCTGTCACGAGATTTACTCTACTCATCGTAAAATTATACTCCGTAAAAGTTATCGAATATGTTATGGTTTAATAGTCAAGAAATATAGAAAGAAACATTAAATATTTTAGTGAAAATTAGATTTTGGCCAATTTAATACGAGAAGAAACAAATTCTAAATAATATAGGCATACGAAAATACTTTAGTTGTAGGAAAATTTGATTAAATCAAGTGCGTAGAATACAGTCGTAGATTGTATTTAATACGGAGTAATTTTTACGTTGTTTGTATGTTTATGATATAATTATGTAAACTTTAGTAACTAATGATGTCATAATAATTTTTTGGTCATTTTTGGGTAAATCGATCTCATAGATAATGATATCATGTACTCCGTACTACTGCGTATGTTAAAAAATAATTACAGAATAGCTCTTGGCAAAATTACAAAAAACTACCTTATAAAAACAACTTTTTGCAAATAATTATCTTATATAATTTTTTTTGCAAATAACTACCTTATAACGCATTTTTTAGAGTTATGGTGGCTAAGGGTCTATTTAGGCTATGCGATCTGAGCTGTTAGAAGGTTGAATCTCTTGGATTCGGTCTATGTTTGGATATTTTGTGAGCAAAATCAAGCCTCAAATATATCAACACGGGCCCCACCTTCGGACCAAGCCAGGATTTGGAAGAGCGAGGTAGGCCTTATAAAAAGAGGCCATGTCGAAGGCAGACCATGCATGTCGAACTAGTCAAGACGATTAATCACCTCCCCGCGTGGAGTATGTTTTTTCCAACATTTACTTTGTATTATACTCGATATATACTGTACTTATTACCATTATACTTCGTACTAATTAATCTGTTGTACAAAATACATGTTAGAATAACCGTTATTGAATACAGAGTAATACAAAATAATACTTACTGTACATGTTTTGTTATAATTAGATGATCGTATCAAACTTTTACTCTATAACTAAAGGCATTATTGATAAAAGTATAATGAGTTGAAAGGTAAAAAATATATATGGTGCAGGTGATGTGAACCTAGAGAAAGTTGGTAAATTTATATTATAAAATACTCATTTAATTATCCAAAAAGTTTAAATTAAATTTAAGACCAATTCACTTAAATTGGTCGTTGATTTAACAACATGCATATATGGTTTAACTTTTTGACACAGTCACACAAGTAGGGTCTTTGAGAAGCCAAATTAAAGCAATTATTTACCTAATTACTCCGTACTTTTTAATTTTTTGAGTTTTAAATGCTGATAAATCATTAAATAATGTTATTTTATCAATCTATCTAATTACAGTAGTAATTACGATAATTTTGGATGAACATTGAGTGTACTACTTGATGAAGACTACTAGCTAGGGCCCTTATGATCCGTGTTTTTCAAAAGTAGTTAAGAAAGTTCGTTCCGGTGTCGGTTTATAAAATTTTATGTAATGTTGTACTCCGTAATATGATGTACGGAGTACTATATATCACAGTTTTATAACAAAAATATTTTTAAATTGCGTTTACTTCTAATTAGATAAACGTAATTATAAAATTACTTCAATTCGTGATATACTGATTATACTCCGTACTCCATACTCCATACAATAACATTCAAGAAAATTTACCTACGAAATATTAAGAAACATTGATGTATGTCTTCTTTTGAATTAGTGAATTAGAATGTTACACGCACATTTACATTGTACGTGATTACGTTAAGATGATTATTAAAATTAAGTTTGTGGTGTTGAATTGGTTCTTAATGGCTTAATTTCAATTTAATATACGATCACTAAATTTTTCCTAGACTTTTTATAATTGTAGCTTTCTCGCACCGGTGTTACAGTCTACTACCTTTTTTGTAGAATAAAATTAAGATAGTATAAATAATTATCCGTCCTATCTTACCATAAAAAGAATAAGGTTAATTAAGACTCAAATAAACATAATTCGTTCAATATATATCCTTTTGTAGTTATACTTAAATTTATTTATTTTTCATTTTTTTTATTTATTTATTTTTTTTTTTTTATTTTTTTTTTTCTGATATTGTTAGTATTCGACCCATTTAGCTAGCACACGTCTTTGAAATTATATGTAAATGAATGCAGCCATGCAAAGTGTGATTATTTGCTCACGTAAGATGTACATTATATATTATATTCTTAATTAAGACCAATAACTTAAAAAAAATAATTTTCATTTTTATATTAAAATATTGTGGTGGTCATTTGGTCAATCAAACCGTACATACTATTATAAAGTAGCAATGTAGCATTCGTGCATGCATGAACGTACAAGTCAATGATCAATGTGAACAAGACTAACATTATATTTTCATGTTTGAAAATTGTTTTTTTAATTCTTAGTAAAAAAAATGTCACGGTCTTAATTTGACGAGCAATAATCAAGTAATTAGCCACCAAAAAAACATTTTTAAGTAAACTAAGTCCCTCATATTTATATACCGAGTATGAGTTAAAATAAATTACTATGTACTCATTAGCTAAGAAAAGTACTCGATCTTATAATCAATGTTTTTGTAAGCGATGTTATCGTATTTACTTCTTCCGATTTATCAGATTCTTATCAATTAATCAATTTTATGAGTGGACTGCCCTTGCCTGACCCTTGGCTGGCATGACACCGCACGGCCAACCAAAGGCCCGCCCTGCCCTGGGGTAACAATTTTTTCTAATATTCCGTAGTTATTTAGAAATAATGAGGCTAGTCTGAACCTTAATTTGATAATTCTGGTCCGTCATTTCAAATATTCAGTTTTGGACATAGGAAATAAAGCCTGACCTGTTACGAGTCAATCTGGTCATCCGAGGCCGACCCGGGCCACCTCTAGGCTACGTCCTACAGAGTACGAAGTATAATTTATAAAAGGTGGCAATAAACAAACATAGAAATGTTTGAATATAATCGGGTACGCAACTTCGTAGTACGTACAACATGCATATAGATTCATTGAAAATTATGTTATGATTATTTTATTTGCTTCTTTTAAAATGGTTTCCAGGTATATTTTTGACCTATATTTTAACCAACTTGCTTTTTTTTTTTTTGTTTTTTTTGGATTGCTCTATTATCCAATGATTTAGTCAATTATAGACAGAATAATATCCTTAACTAGCTAGCTAGCAAGCAAGTGTCAAGTTGTTGAGCAATTACCATATTTATATTGAATTTTTTTTTCAAATCAATAATCTCGATGTGGTTAATAATAATTTACGATTAATTTTTATATACTATTTACTGATAATTAGATATCAAAAACAAACCACATAAAGTATATCTACGTGAAATCTTAATTGCTCTGTCTCAATAAATAATTAAATATACTAAGAAAATTCTTTTTTCTAGCATGTAATAAGATCCGTGGATTTTGATTTCATAGTAAAAGTAAATGTACAAAAATGAATTCAACTATTACTTAAAATGAATGTTGATATTAGATAAAAAATTATTATGACGTTTATTATTTTGAGTTGAATACGAGTGGACTTTAAAATAATTACTCCTTTCGTACATTATAATTTTTTTAACAAATAAAGCATGTGTTTAGTTATAAAGTGTGTATATTATCATTATTATGTGTACCGTACCGTGTGGCCTTCTTTCTTTGTTGGACCTTTAACTTTGATTAATATTTAATTAAGTTATATTTATTTATAATATATAATAACTAACTAATCCCATGAATTAAAGTCATTCTACTCTAATTCTGGTCCAAGTCTTTAAAATTCTACTCTAATATATAATCACTAATCCCTTTCTGCTTTTCCGAATTCAATATTTTTTTTATTTTTAATTTTTACTAAATTGCACTTCTTCTATTTTAATAAATTCATTTTTCGATTTTAAATCCAAATGGTATTATCTCGATACAATCAACTTGAAATGTGTCGCGAATTATCTTACAATTATACACTAAGAAAATTTTAAAATATCACAGATCCTAATATTCCATGATCAATACCCTAAATATCTAATTTCGTATAAAATGTGAATAAATTCATATTACATAAAATGCCAATTTTAATGAGATAATATTAAATATCAATATTTTAAATATTAAATATACTAGAGTAATATTCCGTGAAATATTAAACAATAAATTTTTGGTGTAAGAAGGTTGTCTTACTCGCGAATTAGAAGTTGGGGAGCAAGAAGGTTGTCTTACTCGGGTAGGCTCGCCTTGGTTAATGCGGTGCTTAATAGTATTCATACTTATTGGGCTTCGATTTTTGTATTACCTATTGCTGTGATGAATAGAATTGTTGCCATTTGCAGGAACTACCTGTGGGATGGGTGCGAAGAGTATCATAGAGCTCCTATGATAGCTTGGGAGACTGTTTGTTTAGAGAAGAGTTATGGTGGTTTGGGTGTCATCAACTGTAAAATTTGGAATGTTGCTTCTATGGGAAAATATGTTTGGTGGTTGGCTTCAAAGAAGGATCACCTTTGGGTTAAGTGGGTGAATCACATTTATCTAAAAGGCACTTCGTGGTGGTCTCATGAGCCCAGCTTGTCTGCTAGCTGGTCATGGCGACAGGTTTGTAAAATTCGGAATATCTTACAGCCTGGTTATGATGGGAATCAATGGCGCTCAGCTGATGGTTTGTATACAATCAAACGCGGCTATCAGTGGATTTCAGGTCAAAAAACTAAGGTACGTTGGACTCATGATGTGTGGAACCGTTTCAATGTACCTAAGTGGTCTTTTATAGCATGGCTGGTCAGATGGCAAAGGCTCCTCACTCTTGACCGATTGAGTAAGTATGGGGTGCAGACTGATGGGCTTTGTTTTCTGTGTGGAGCAGATTCCGAGTCTTGTAAGCATTTGTTTTTTGCGTGTGTGTATTCTGATGCGTGTCTTAGATTGTTGGGGTCCTGGTTGGGGTTGTGGCCTGTGGTCTCTAGGGACTTGACTCTGGTTCGCTGGAGAAGGCTGTCAAAGTTTCAGAGGTCTGTTGCCATGGCTGCTGTGAATGGCCTTGTGTATGCAATATGGATGCAGAGGAATCAATGTCGGCTTGGGGCTGTTATGCTGCGGCCTCATTTGTTGGTTACGTATGTTCAGGAGCTGGCTTTGGCTAGAATCGATGCATGTCATCTTGGTCAACTTAAGGCTAGCGATCTCTCTTGGATTAGGATGTTAAAGGGTGTGTAGGGTCTAATGCTAGCACTCTTGAGTACTTGATGATGTAATTGGATTGTATTTGGTTTGATTGAAAGAAATATAACTTACATTTCTACCAAAAAAAAAAAAAATTTTTGGTGTAAGTGTGATAAATATATAACAAAACAAAATTAGATTTCTAATTTAATTTGGTCGGAAAACAATGTTTAAAAGATGAACTCCTTGACCCAAAAAAAAAAAAACAAAAAACAATGCATCACTTTTCTTGTATGAACATAATTCTACTTTTACGTAATTAATTTGTAAAGCAAATAAAGGTATTAAAATGTGGAACTCAATACTCCGTATTAAATAACTTAGTCAATCATTTACTCTATGAATGGATGACATACTAGTGATACTACGATAGTGTATTAATTATTTTTAATATTTTCTGTTGACAACTTAACAATGTTATTTTGATTAAGTCTTTTAAAGACTTGGTATTATGGCCTTTGTAATAAATTACGACATTGTCTTTAAAAAATTACGTTATGACAATTTATCAGGTAAAAGTTAAAATAATCGATAAAAAAAAAAAAAATAAATAAATAATAATAATAATAATAATAATAATAATAATAATAATAATAATAATAATAATAAAAGATCGATATTGTAGATAGTGAATAATTTCAATGTTCTACCAAGTATATCAGCAGATTATTATTAACACGGTTATCAAAATCACATACAAACGATCGTTTAAAGGATAATTAATTACAGAATCATAATACGAGTATATATTAAGGATAACTATATTTTTTCAACCTCGTTCACATTCTGAACGTACTCAATTTTAAATAACATCGAATAAAATTATTATACGACGTACAATAATTTTGTAATACTTTTTAAATACGAGTACCATTTATTATCATTTTATAAAATCATACTACTATATAAGGGTTTTAGTTTGCGGAGGACAGCAAATATTTAAGTATGAGAACTTCCAAGAAAGTGCGATAATATAAAGTCACACGTACTTTATTTTAGCCAATGTGAGTATGCATTATAATATAATTGTTTTGTAGTGGAAGACTTAGCTATTATTATACGCTTATTCAAAATCAAACTACTTTTTTTGATGTCATATAAATGTTTGACCAAAAAAAAAATTCACGTGTATATATATACTCACAACTTCATTACACTACACCAAAGCAATAATAATAAGTTTGTGAAAAAAAGAGTGATCAATTTCAAGTGTGATCAAATCCACTAATAAAACAAAGATAATACAAATTATTTTGGAATTAAAGCGGTGTTTTTATAAGATTATCGATTGAAGATGGGAAGAGCACCGTGTTGTGACAAAGTTGGCTTGAAGAGAGGACCGTGGACACCCGAGGAAGATCATGTTTTGGTCTCTTTTATTATGCAACATGGTCATAGTAATTGGCGAGCGCTCCCTAAACAAGCTGGTTAGTTAATAAACAAATTATAACTTCTCGATCGAGTCTAAGTCATGAAATTGTTTTTGAAAATTTTAGCTGATTTGCGGCGAACTGTCTATTTGCTTTGCTCTTATATTGAAAGAAACTGCTTTTCTTGTTTACAGGCTTGTTAAGATGCGGAAAAAGTTGTCGTTTACGCTGGATGAATTATCTAAAACCAGATGTTAAAAGAGGCAACTTCACAAAAGAAGAAGAAGATACAATTATTCAACTCCATGAAATGATGGGAAATAGGTTTGTACTAACTTAATCTCACTAACATTTTCAATTAATTATTCATTATAATAAATTTCTTTTTTACATATAAATATATAATTTTATTCTAACGATATGTTATTATATTTCAGGTGGTCTGCAATTGCAGCAAAATTACCGGGACGAACAGATAACGAGATAAAAAACGTGTGGCACACCCACTTGAAGAAAAGGCTAAACAACCAAAACCAAGTGACTAATAAGAAAAATTGCAAAAACAATAACAAAAAACAAAACACCAAAAATAACACAAATTCTAATAACATTACTACAACAAGTAGTGAAACACCAAATTATTCTTCTCAACAATCATACTCAAGTGATCAAGAATTCTCATCAACAACAGAAGTTTCAATTATCGACGACTCGTTTTGGTCGTCACCAGAGCTATTATCTTACGACGATATCGCTTCCATGGATTTCATTTTCCCTGAAGATATTCAAAATGACAATTCTAGCAACAATTTTGCAACAATTTACTTGGAAAATAATATTATTAATAATAATGGTCATGTAAATAATGAAGGGGAGAGCTTGGATTTTTGGTTGGATGTTTTCGTTAATGCTGGTGGCCCCCTTGAATTGCCACAATTTTGAGAATTAGTCGCGATGAACGTTAATTTTTATATGAGACGGTTTTATAGAATAATTTTAATAATTTTATTCTTTGGTTATAGAAATTAGAAAGTATTCCGTAGCATGTAAACATGAAACACTAATCATAGTTGGTTACTCATTTTTTCTAGTTATAGGATGTATACAATTATACAAATCTTAGATGTATAATCCTTTTAATATATATGGAGTATAACCTATTTTTTATTTATGTGATGTATTTTAATTTATTTTAATTTGTATTAAAGTTCCAAAAAAAAATCACTACGGAGTATATTTCAATCATTTGTTTACACTTTTTTTCTATTTTTCACTCATAAAATTAAAAAAGTAAAAACAATTTACTAGAAAGGGTAGGATAAATTTATACATAACGGTGTATATATCTGATGAACAGTAATTCTTCCATGAGGCAGAACTCATATTAAGTTAATGTGAGATCGAATCTGAGTGCAGTTAATTAAAAGATGCAAAACATAAAAGCAAATATACTGAAAGACAAATAAAGCAGATTCTGATAATTTATTGAAGGCGCTACTTACACGACAATTTGTGTATGATGAAATGTTTTTAGTCGATATGAGCGCGAGAGCGTCTGGCGGGGTGGGAGAATCGAACCTGTGACCTATCGTCACGGGTACCTGTGTATGATGAAATGTGGGAAAGAGGACAAAATAAGAAAAAAGGGTAAAAGGAGAAAGGGCTGCGGTCAAAGGTGAATAGATTTAGCATTTAACACGTTTTGGACTAATACGGAGTATCATGGGCCATACGGCCCATACAGTATGATGATAATTAATTGATTGATAACGATGATCAATCATTCACTAAACCAAGTAAACTCCATCATCCACAGTATTTAACTACGGTAGTACTCTATACGGAGTACTAGATTACTAGTATAGTGGTATACAAAGTCAATAATTAATTACAAAGTCAATAATTAATTACACATTTTTACATAAATTAATGAAATCATTTTATAAATTAGATGTAAAAAAAAAAAAAAAAGTAAAAAATAAATATCAATTCAAATTCAAATTTTGTATTCCGCGAAAGTAGTAATTAAACCCCTTTACTTTAGCCGATTGTGAAATTAAGCCCCTTTAGTTTCAATTGGAGTGATTAAGCCCCTTAACTTACATAAAAAGTGAAAATTAGCCCTATTCTTAAAATATCATGAGAAATTGTATATCTCAAATCCAAAAAACATACTAAATAAATACAAATAATAAAAGAATAATATTTTCTTCAAAAAAAAAAAAAAAAAAAAAAAAAAAAACCTCGTTATGAGGAAAAATAAATAAAAATTTGATAAGAAAAAATTAATTTTCAAAACATTACAAAAATTATTATGTAAAGGTATTTTGTATGTTATATACTACAACTACAAGCCATACTTTTTTATATACGACGTTCCGCACATTCGTTTATTTTTGCCAAAATATTTAAACCTTAAAACGAATTTTTGTCCGCCAAAATATTGTGCTGCATATATTGTAAAGGTTTTTTTTTTTGAGAGAGAATATTGTAAAGGTTTTTTTTTCTTAAGTTTTTGACATATTTATTTATTTTTATTTATTTTTACCATTTTTAAATCGCGAAAAAAATAAAATTAATCTCATTATTTATGAAATAAAAAGTTCTACAAAGAATAAAGTTTTTTTTTTCTTTTCAAAACTCTTATGTCTAAATTAGTTTTAAATATATATAGATATATTTTTACTTTACTTATTTTAATTTAGTCTAAATTATCAAATTTTGAATTAAAATTACTTAAACTATACTTTTTTATCTAGATAAAATTATGTATTAATTTGGATATATTTATGTTTGCACATATAATAAATACAATTTCTCATGAGATATTGAGAAAGGGAGTTAATTTCACCTATTAACTAAGTTAAGGGGCCTAATCACTCCAATTGAAACTTAAGGGGCTTAATCTCACGATTAGATAAAGTAAAGGGGTTCAATTACCACTTTCGCGTTTTTTATTCTTATGCCCACTGAGCAGTGAGCATAATAAAAACACTTCTGAATTTTCTCATGGGAAAAAAAAGACATTTTAACTAATGTTTATTATTTCAATCAATTTGAAAATATGGAAACATTGCTATTTTCAGTTTTGTAGAGGTCACTGGTTCAAAAAATCAATTCAAATTTCAATTTTCGAGATTCACATTGTAGTATCGAAAAGGCCATCGAAAGGTAGCAGCACTTGAGATGAGACACAAAACGAAACAGACAACCCAATCTCACATATTTCGGGCAAACAGAATAAAGTCGGGCACAAAAATGCACAGTTTTACGATGAACGTAATTTCTCGATGCAAATTTTTTCACCACTCTAATAAGGTGTCCCAAGTTTTTCAGAGAATCAATCTCAGGAATTACAATTGTAAAAGATAATGTCCAAACAAAGGGGCCAACCATCTCAAATAGTCTCGTAACTTGGCTTATTACAAAACTTTAGGACACATTCGGAAAACCGACAACACGAAATTTAAGTCAAGCATGAGTATGCCAACGCCTTCTCCTCCACTAGCTCTGCGCCGGTGGCGTCCATCTTCTTCCTTGAGTTTTCATCGATGGGAAGCCCTGAATAAATGATAATTGGTTAAGCGGTTTTCAAATGTGATTTCCTTGACAAAATAAAAAAAATACGGAGTATATCATTTTGAAGAGTGTTTGTCGAAAATTGTTACCTTGAACAATCTTCCATTCTCCGTCTTTGCAGGTCACTGGGAAGGAGTAGATGACTCCGGCAGGTACATTGTACGATCCATCCGAGTACACACCCATCGACACAAAAGTTCCCTGCGATATGGAATATATTTAGCGGATTGAGTAAGTCTTGTAAAGACCGTCTCTTACTAAGAGCGTGAAAAACGAGTTTTCTGAAAGATAAGATGCGACGACATTTAAACTGATCGTGATTATTATTGACTAAAACTTGACCACTTAGATGTGGTTTCATAGTGATAGGCAAGCTATGTTAACCCGATTCGAATGCAAGCGTTAGACGATACGGTGTCGCAGCAGTGAAATGTCGAAAAAAGAACAACAGAAAGAGCAAAGATTCAACACAAACCTCAGGAGTTCCAAGCACCCAGTCACGAATGTGATCACAGGCTGAGCTGGCAGCAGACAGTGCACTCGAGAGCTTACGTGCTTTGATGATTGCAGCTCCACGTTGTTGCACGGTAGCAATGAACTCTCCGTCCAACCTGCCAAAGTAAACACGTACAAAATTAACATTCAATTACAGTGCATCCAACCTCGAGTCATTTTCGGACAAAACGGAACAAGCTCACATACCATGCATTGTCAGAAACAAGCTCACGAACAGGCTTCTCACCACTCGGTGTGTTAACGGTAGCGTGGTTGACATCAGGGTACTGTGAAGAAGAGTGGTTTCCCCAGATAATAACGTTCTTAACGTCAGACACCTGAACATTGAGTCTCTCTGAGATTTGACCGAGAGCTCGGTTGTGGTCCAACCTTGTCAAACAAGTAATGTTCTTTTCTGGGATTGATGGAGCGAATTCCTTAAGGATCAATGCGTTGGTGTTGGCAGGGTTGGCAACAACCAAAACCTGAAAAATAGGCAGAATAACTTGAGACGAGAAAAGATACGAAGTACATGACATGTCCAAAACAGAAACGGTGATAGACTGCTGCCTTGTAAGAAGGAAATACATGGAAAACAGGGTATGTAACACCGATTTATTTGATAGTGCTCGTCGAAATTTACCCTAATATCTCTAAGGCTAATGAGAAAACACAGAAAAAATGATAATGTTTCTAAGTAATGATGAAGTTGTTTGTTGTATGCATACATTAGTCACCTAGTGATGAAAAGGTGCACACTTTGATACTTGTGACGAATTGAAAGAGGTTTTACAAATACAAATGGTCACAATAAACGTTAAACAGGTCACCTAACGCATCAAAGTAAGTCACGAATTATGTGTCAGACGCATATAACAGTCATAACTCATAAGAGAGAGTAAGTATGTCTCCTGTACAGCCTACGTTTTCAGAATATACAGACAAAAGCACTATATCAGTCAGATAATGACGCTGTTGAAAAGAATTTAATTGATTATAGCAACATTTCATCAAGTCAGATAATTTCACAATATTTTCTATAAGCCGCACACTCCAGTTTAAACAAGTACGACACGAAACACAATTAACAGTCACACCCAATAAGGGAAAAGCCAAACCTTGCAATTGGGAGCAGCATGTTGCTCAAGGGCAGAAGCCTGAGACTTATAGATGGAGACGTTCTTCGACATAACGTCTTTCCTTTCCATGCCTTCTTTCCTGGGGAAACCACCAACCATAACAGCAACATTTACACCCTTGCAGGCCTCGGCAACATCAGTTGTTGCAACAACACCTTTCAAGAGTGGGAATGCAGCGTCCACAAGTTCCATCTTCACTCCGTTCAATGCCTCGGCAGCGGGAGGAATGTCGAGCATGTGTAAGATTACGGGCTGGTCAGCTCCCAACATGATTCCCCTAGCAATCATGGGGACAAGTGCATATCCGATTTGCCCTAAATAATCCAAAAATACCACCTCGTTAGTTTTCCATCGTGATTAAAACTCGCCTTTAAATACGAAATAAGCACACATGAGAAAATCAACGTTAAAGTAGTACAACCTAAATCATTACTATACATGACAACATTCGTAAAATACGACCTAAAGCACGGTTAATTACGGACAAACAAAAGTATAATTATGCAATAAAGCCAAAAAAATGACGCTTTTCAAAATCACCTAACGTAAAGTAATCACCTAACGGTTAATTTCAGACTTAAGACAACTTAGGATACGAGAATGCAACTTGAATGGACACGGAGGAGGCTCAGACACGCATAAATAAAAGTCATCACGAAAGTATACACATGCCGCAGCACGGTATACTTGCAATTGGTCTCGCAATAATATCAGCATCGAGAAACGTTTTCGTCATCATAGCCTCTAAATCTACAGAAGTTCAAAAAGTTAAACTATTGATGTGGAAGTCATTCAACCAACACAACGACAAGATCGTCAATCAACCATAAAACAAAATGCAAAAACAAACAATTTCAAACAATCTCGTCGTCTTCAAGAAAATCGAAAGCATCAAATGAAACAACGACAAACAAATACGAATCAAAGCGTCTTACACTTGCAATTGATCACAACAAAAACATCAACATTGAAAAAAGTCTTTTTTTCTTTTCTCATCAAAACAAAACACTAACTAGATCAAACAAATTGAATCGAATCAATTAAATACGATGTTAAGATCAAAACAAACTCAAACTAAAAACCTATCATCATCGATTTTTCGATTCGTATTCACAGCATCACACAATCAAACACATCTCATCTCACCAAATCAAATCGAAATAAGTTGTTCAGATAAAAAAAACAAGATTCAAACGAAAACACTGAAAATCAATCTAACAATCAAATCAATCAAATACGTTGTTCAGATCAAAACAAACTCAAACTAAAAATATTCAATCATCGATTTTTCAATTCGTACGCACAGTTTCACTAAATCAAACACATCGCACCACATCAAATCAAATCAAATCAAATCACACATATAAAAACAGATTCAAACAAATCAAATCAGATCGACTTTTGAATCAAATCAACAGAATAACAAAACGAATAACAACAATTAAATCGATTTAAACACAAATTGAAACTGAAAAACGACAAAAGGAGAAGAAGAAGAAGAAGAGTGTTACCGGCGGCGCCGGTGACGAGAACGCGAAGAGGATCTCTGGCCATAATTTTCCGGCGAAATCTGAAGAAGAAGAAGAAGAAGAAGAAGAAGAAGAGAGAGAAAGTTTAGTCGACTTTTTTTTTTTTTGAGTGAGTGAGTGAGTGAGTGTGCGGCCAAAATGGTTTGGTGGTTCGGATTTATACACCGTGTATTTTTTATACACCCGTTGGCGGATATTTCTATACATGATTCAAATAATTTTATCAATAAGTCTCTCTTAAAACGGGTTATCCGTCTTAAACTTAAAACAGGTCAAGTATCTATCCACTTGCACACATAAAACAAAACACTCTATTTTTTCCTACACTATTTACTTTTGTCTTATCCTAATTATTTGACCCGTTTTAAGCTTAAAACGGATTACCCGTTTTATATGAGAATTTGTGTAATTTTATCGGTTTGTGTGAGACCGTTTCAGATGTAATAATCCGTGATTAATGAAACTTTATTTAATTTAATTGGGATTAATTACTTCTTTTTGTCTCAGTTAATTGTTAATGTTTGTTTTTTTTTTTACCTTCGTAAAATAAAATAAATGTTAACAGTACGCTGGAACGGAGGGTGTAATTAGGATTTACAATAGATTTATTGTGAGATCGTTTCGTATGAGAATTTTGGGTAGGAGTATTTCTTTTCATGTTTTTTTTCTATTAAAATTAAGAGCTAACATTTACGACCTTTTTGTGAACACGCACCTAAAATTTTTGTTTTTTTTGCCCAAACACACCTGAAATTTTGCTTTTTTTTTTTTTTGTTAAAAGGCACAAAACTCAAATTCCGTCAAAAAAACCTCACAATTCCGTTAACCCTAACGGAGATTGCAGATCGGTTCACTTGTACTTAGCGTTATAGTAGTTGAACTCATACGATCTCAACTTATATGAGTTGAGTTGAATTAAAATTTTTTAAGAGTATATACTCCCTCCCTTCAAATCCAACAACAACATCATTTGCTTTATTAAGTCAACTATCAGTAAATTTGACTCCTCAAATATATCGTGAAATACAAAAAGTTAAAATATGAAAATAATATATTTGAAAACATTATAACATAATCTTTCACAAAATCAAATTTTTAACGAGAAATTTTCGTGTATACATAGAGAAATTGACGGTCAAAATATCGCCTCGAAGACCCCCAATAGTGAATGATGTTGTTGGATTTGAATGGAAGGAGTATATGTTTATTGTGTCACGTTGAACTTATAAGAGTCAAAATTAAGTCGAAAAGAACTGGGCCCAAAAAAGTAGATTACGCAATTGTGTATATACCAGATAAGATAAGGACATGGGCGACGTGACTTTAATTTGGACCATTTGACTTTCATTGACCTTTATTATTTATTAATTTTTATTTTTTTATTTTTAAATGAAGTACTTAAAAAAAAAAAAAAAAAAAAAAAAAAAAAAAAAAAAAGGTGTGTACTCTACACAATGTGGCCTTTCAAGGCTTCTCATGGACATACTCCCTAATACGTTGTTATTACGTCAAGGCCCATGGCCCATTTCTAATGTTGACGTATTTCGTATCAATTATACCCAAATAATTGTATAAGATCGTCTTATATGATAAAATTGATATTCCCCCTCATATTATAGTAGTCTTCTCATTTATATTTTGGTGCTCAAAGTTGTCGAATTTTGACTGTTAATGTTTTTAAAATTACAAATATTTTCACTTGAAAATAAAATATCTACATCTGTGATCATATATTTTTTCATACAAATATATACTTTCGACAAATAACATCATCACTTTGATACTAATAATGCTGGTCAAAAGATCGTCTCTGTCAGGAACCAACTCAACCAAAAGCCTAGTTTCTAAATTGGGCGCCAAGATCGATTATATATCTCTAACAGGCCCATCACGAACGCCTGACTAAAGTCAGAACGCAACTACATGTCCGCCTACTTGGTGCGATATATACCACTTTAAAAGTGAGGGGTGGTGAGATTTGAACTTATGACGAAAAGGTAAAATGGGAAAAACATTGTGAAATGAAGGCACTATATAATTATAAAAATTCAAAAGTTATTGTAATAATCTTCAATTTCAACTGATAATATTCACTTTTAAATTTATTTTCTCTATTTTAAGCCAATTCTATACTCGTATTATATTAGATATGATTGTTAATTAGACTGAAAATTTCTTTTTTATACTTACTAAGTACATTTTGCTAATTGCAATACAAAGTTGTTGAGGTCAACTATTATGACAAGGCAATTTAGCCAATTAAGCATATACTCCGTATTCCATTGCATAGTTGCACCTCATTTCTTAGTCACAAAGAGGCAATATTCATGGCATTCCTCACTTCCAAACTGCATGAGTTTTGTACCTCATCGATCATCTTTCGTTGTCGGTCCCGACTCCTCAGTCGTGCAATTTATACGGTTACAGTCTACTACAGGACTAGTTTAACCAAAACGTTAAGATCTAAGATGATACTTCAATAAGTTCATTTCTAATAAGATCTTACCAGTAATCGCATACTTCAAAACAAAAGATTACAGGATACGTACATACATACATAAAAATAAATTCCGTAAGTGGTTCAATTTTCAAAGAAAATAGGATTATGTCACTCGCACACAAGTAAGCAATATTATGATTTAATTAGATTTAAATAGTTACAATTAAAATTAATAAACAATTATCGAAATTAATAGACAACCAAGCCTTCTTAGCTCAGTGGTAGAGCGCGTGGCTTTTAACCACGTGGTCGTGGGTTCGATCCCCACAGACGGCGTTTTTTCCGGTTGTTTATCGCAAGACAATTCTATGCGTACAACGAGTTATCTGTGACCATTTTGTCGTCTGTCATACGCGTAAACCCGCTTTTATTATGAACTTTACGATGAGATGCAGAAACCTCGCCTTATTATTGACAAACTTTACAACCTAAGACAACAACAAAAAGCTTTTGAGGGGGGCATTACAACAACTACTACTAGCTAAACAAACGCATACACTTGATTAGTCTACAAGACTACAACCTTATTCGTGTTATCGATCTTATTATTATTCTCTCTCAAAAACCCGACTACGATACGAGACGCGTTTAGTTTACACGATGGCGAACTCCTCCCCCCTACGGTCACTCTTAGACGAGGGGCTAAACACGGTCAACTCCGGCCTGCCGTACTTGAGCCTCTTCGCTTCGTCCCTGGATACTCCGTACGAGTTCATCACCACCTCCTCCGGCATGCCTCGGATGGCCGAGATGCGACCCGCTAGAGGGCTGATCATGGACTGGTCGTTGGTTAGGAATGAGACCCATTCCAACCCCTCGCGTCCTGCGCGTTTAACCACAGCGAAGTTTTGTGGGATCACGAGGAGTTGGCCTTCGTTGACAGTGTCGTCGAACACTAGGCGGCCCTCGTGGTTCACGACTTGGATTCGGCCTTCTCCCCTTGTGAAGTAGCTTATTGTGTGCGCGTTGATCCTCCAGTGTGGTGCTAGTATCGCATTCTAGCATCAGACACCAAATAATAAATAAATTCAGATACCGTTTTAGTCTGTCGTTTCTGTATGTGTTTTAAAGCGTACTATATAAAATCGTACCTTGTAGAGGTTAACTTTCTCGGCGCTAAGCTGAAGGAAGTTAAGAATGGGGAGTTTATGGCTATTAAGCGAGGTCAATCGTCCGCCGTGAGGGTTGAACACGTCTGCGTTCTCAGGGTTATCGATGTTCTCCTTAAGCCTTAGGCTACACAATGTCTCCTCAACACCGTTTGAGTCGCCCTGTCCACCACGGTGCTGTCGCCTCTCCCTCCGCTCCTCTTCTTGCTCCTCACGGCCGTGGCGGCCACCACCACCACCACGGTGGTGGCGTTGTTGCCTCTCCCTCTGCTCCTCCTCTTGGTCCCACTCAGGGCTCAGGACCTGGAGGTCTCGCTCGACTCGAACAATGGCGCCACGGTTGTCGTTTTGGCCCTTGAGGCTTCTGATTGTTTCTTCATTGACGTTGAAGACCTCCGCTAGGAGCTCGTCGTCGAAGCCGCTGAAGATGTTTTGGCCGAAAGACTCCTCCTCTTGGCTGCCGTGTTTGCCATGGCGGCGGGTCTCTTGGTGTCGCATTTGCTGGTGGCGGCCGCGGCCTTGTTCTCCGCCTTGGCCTTGTGGGTTTCCGGCTAAGAAGAATGCCTGGTCGTTATCAAACGCATGTCGTTCTCGTTATTCTCCTTTTAATTTAAAATCGTCGTCGTTTATTTCGAACATAAAAATTAGGAGACGAACGAGTAAGAGAAGGAAGAAGTAATACCCTTAGGGTGTCGTCGAGCTGGTTTTGGAAGTTGCTAGTGTCGTACAAGGAGACGATAGTGAGGCGCTCTTGTCCGTCATTGTAGACCCATTTGGAGACGCCAGCTGGCAAGGCGATGATCTCACCTTGTCGGAAGCGTCTCACCTTTTGGTGTTGGTCGGTTGATCTTTGGCCTCTTCTTTCACTTCTCTCGTCTTCCCTTTCTCGTCTATCATCTCCTCTTTCACTCCTCTCGTCTTCCCTTTCTCGTCTATCGTCTCCTCTTTCTCGTCTCTCGTCTTCCCTTTCTCGTCTATCGTCTCCTCTTTCACGCCTATCGTCTCCTCTTTCTCGTCTCTCGTCTTCCCTTTCTCGTCTCTCGGGGAAGAATTGTTGTTCCGAAAAGCCCGCTGACTCGTACGTCTCAGGGCAACCCGGGATGTTCACTCCAATCAGTCCCCTACCTGCACGCAACATGATCATAAGATCGTTTTATAATACAATACAATACAATACAATATACTCCGTAATATACTCTCGTAGAGTAAATATTGACGACGATGAAAATGAAATTATACCCTCAACAACATAGGAGATAAGAGGAGCATTGAGATAGTGAGGAAGGGCAAGGCCCTTAGGCTCAATACGGTGGCGAATGACGGTCACGCCAGCACACTGCAGCTCCTCCTGCTGCCTAGGCTCCCAAATTTCCGTCACACCAGCCTCAGACTCGATTCTGTTAGAAGGCTCAGCTGCGGTCAGCTGGTTGATCTGACAGTCATTTCGGATCTGCTGGCCACGCTGCAGCCTCGTCTGCTTCTGCTGCGACCCCTGCTGGCCCCATATCTGGGCCACAGAGGTCGCAGGAGACAGCAGAAGAACAGTAAGTGCAAGTGGTAGTAGTAGTGTGAGTTTAGTAGTTGTGTTTGCCATTTTTGTACGTGTTTTTTTACAAGTTATGTTGTTGTGTGTTTTACGAAGTGAAGATTTGGGTGGTATTTATAGAAATGAATGTTTTGGACACGTAAAATATGGAAATGCATGGCGTTTTGTTGGTTTTGGATGATAAACACGTTGTTGTTTGGTTTTTAGGCTATGTGGCGAGTGATGTGGTGAACTTTGCATGGGGTTTCGATCATCAAAGAGTTAATTTGGTATGGTTTTTTGGTTATGGTTCATAGCATGGTGAGTACTATATTGTTGTACAAGTCTAGGTGAGGTTCGCACATATCCCAAAGTCGTTTTTATTAACGAGTTTATTGAATGGGAGTGTTCACTATCGACAACAGTAGACTGTTTATTTACTGTAGGTGTTCTCATGGAAAGATATATAAACAAGGGTTAATTGAATATACCCCCCTTATATAACATTTTTTTTTTTAAATAACCTCCTTATATGTTTTTTTTTTTCTAACTTAACCCCCTTTTAAGACACTTTTTTTTAAATTACCCCCAACACCGGAAAAACACACTTAAAAAAGGAATATTCCGACCATAATACAAATTTTTAAAGAGTTTTTGTTTTTAATACCTATTTTACCCTTTCCCCTACTTATCTTTATATTTATCCAGCATAACCATCTCCTTTTTATTTTTTTGTTTGAAATATTTTTCTTTCTCTTTCTTTCTCATATAAATCTTCCTTGTTCTTCATATATTGTTCTTTATTTAATTTTTTTTTTTCCTTTGATTGAACATCCTAATGTTTTTGACATCCTAATTTAGAAGAGGTAAGTTTTACTCATGTTCATTCCAGATCCGAATCATCCAAAGTCCCATTATGAAAAAACCGAATATTAACATACAAAAGGTTTACTCATGTTCATTTCTGAATAAAATACAACAAACAATAGTTTATTTATCTTATATTGTGCAAAAATAATTACTTCAGAACAAAATGAGGTCAAATTTCATCCACATGTAAGCACAATCAAAACAATAACCACACAATCTAGCCTCTTTTTTCCCTCTTCTCTCTCCTCTCTCCTCTGAAAAACCCTAAAATTTCTTTGCTTTGGGGCTTACCACCATTAATGGTGGTAAGCCCTAATTCCTCCTAATTATTATCTATCTATTACTATATAATATATTTTTAACTTCTCAATAATAATCTCCCTTTATTTAGTCTCTCTTCATGGGAGTTTTGTTCCCATCTATTGATGGGTTTGTTCCCATCTTTTGGTGGATTTGTTCCCATTATGGGTGTTCTCTTATGAGTCAGAAGATGCGGAACATCAGCATTGTTATTGATCGTTATATGATTATACAAATATTGTCCGATTCATGGCTACATTTAATCACGTCAGAAGAAATCGATACTCGTCAAGGAAGATTCGGAGACCCTCTTATGGTTGAAAGACGTCTTATAGATGAAGGCCTGTTGAGGCCAACCAATGATGGAGACTCAGTTGGAGTGGATCAGTCTTTGAACAAGAATTTATTTTCTACGATTGTAATCGAGTTGTATCCGTATGAGTTTGATATATGTTGTAGATGTCGTATGACTTTTTATTAATGATAACGATCTTTTCTCAAAAAAAAAAAAAACAATAACTACACAAAAATAAAATTGAAGTTTATCTTCACTCATTTCTTCGATTAATATGCGACCAAGTATTGAAGATGAAGAATTTGAGCAGAAAGTCGAAATTTTGGAGGAAGCAATTAGGGTTTTTGATGAAAAATTGGGGATTAAAAGGTGGGAGTATAAGAGAAATTGAAGGGATACAACTTAATAAGAGGGGTAAATCGGTCAAAAAATAAAAATTTGGTCGAAAATAATGAATGGGGGTGATTTAAAAAAAAAACGTCTTAAAAGGAGGTTAAGTTGAAAAAAAAAACATATAAGGGGGTTATTTCAAAAAAAAGTGTTATATTAGGGGGTTATATTCAGTTAACCCTTATATTAATAATATTAGATTAAGGCCCCATGTGAATCGCGGGTTGTAAAAGAAATTTTATATGTGTAATTGATTAAATTATTATCGAATACGGAGTATAACATTTGAAGTGTAATGCTAAAATGTCTTTTGGACTTAACATTCAAAATGACTCAATAATTTATAGAAAGAGACAAACTAATTTAGGATGAAATCATTTTATAAGAGACCTATTCATAATATATAAATAAATAAATAAATTTAATTAATGAAATTGAATTGTATATACTCCGTATTTGAGTAGGAAATTACGCATGTATATCTTATTTTTGGAATATTAATAATATTAGATTAATTTATTTTAGAATTTTATTAGTATTAGATTAACTTAATATAAAACTCTTACATTAAATAATATTAAAATAACACATTATCAACGAATGTTTGAGTGACAAATGTCGACCATATACACTATAATTTCGACTTTATATATATAGTTTTATATTAGATTATATATATTCTTTAAATTTATTTTGTTTAAACCGTATATACTAAAACATGGTAATATGGTAATGTTTCAACAATACAATAAAATGTTAAAACATATTTACTCATTTCAATTCATATACACACAGATTAATAACTTCTTAAAAATCATTAGTCACTTTAATTTTATTTGGATTTTATGCGTCATATGTATTTGTTTTAATCATGACAATATTTGGAATATTTGCCACGAATGTGACTCGTTTCGTGGTTATTTCGTGGTCATGCGGGTATTTTTGTCATTTGTGTGACTCAATTCGTCGCTCATTTTTCGTGCTGCAAATTAATATTTGTCTTAATATCATTTGTCTCATAGCATCATTTTTTACAAAATAGTTTTTTTTTAGATTAAATAAATTTTTGCCACGTTTAACAACTTTTTGTGGCATAATTCGTGGCAAAATGTAAGAATTAGGTTGAAAAAGATCGTCAACAAGGCACAAATAACGAAATTTCTATTCAAAACTTTCTTATTTCTTATTGACTTACTCTAAATAAATAGTGGTGTAAGACACGAGTTTGAGCTCGAAATCGAAAATATAATAGGAAACGAAATCGAGGTCGAGCTTTTAAAATATTATAGGAGTCGAGTTGCTAAAGATATGAAACGAAGAATGTCATTTAAACAGAGGGACGAAGATGACGACTCATCAACGTGTTTCTTGATTGTCGTTATCGACATGTGGGTCAAATGTGGGATTATCACACAAGATCAAACCCACAGTACACTCGAGAACCCGTGGGTTGATGAATGCGATAAGCAAAAAATTCTAAACAAGGTTGAATTTGCAATCGAGATCGTTTATACACTTGAAGACGACGATAACAACATCTGTTCTATTTGTCTCGATCGAATCACCACCCGTCGACGATCTTTGGTGAAAATCAACCCCTGCAACCATACTTTTCACTCGGTCTGCCTTTTCTCCTGGATCGATAAATACAACAAAAACTCGTGTCCGTATTGTCGATCAAAACTACCATTACTATCGAAATTTGACGATAATAATAATTTGTACCCTTTGTATTTTTCTTTTTTTCTATAGTCTCTTTGTTCGATGTTGTTATTATGAATAAAAATTTGTCATATGCGTTTTAATATTATGGTTCTTGGGCTTGTAAATGTCGTATGATAGAAGTACAAGTAATTTGCTAAAATTTTAGAAAATTAAGTTATTACGGAGTATAATAAGAAGTTAATTCCTCCATATAATATATAATTAGGGTTAATTGAATATAACCCCTTTTATAACACTTTTTTTCAAAATAACCCCCTTATATGTTATTTCTATAACATAACCCCTTTTAAGACACTTTTGTTTCTAAATCACCCCCAAAGTCGAAATATACTACCTAAAAATGGTATATTCACACCCTTAAACAAGGATTTCTCAAAAGGTGTCGATATATTTTAGACATTGGTGGTTGTAACTTGAAAATGACATACCCTATAATGTCTTTAATTACGATTTTTAAGTAAGAAAATTTGACGTTGGGGGTGATTTAGAAAGAAAAGTGTCTTAAAAGGGGTTATGTCATAAAAATAAGGGAGTTATTTTGAAAAAAAAAGTGTTATAAAAGGGAGTTATATTCAATTAACCCATATAATTATGTAGTTTATTAGTTTTTGTATTTTAAAGTGTTGAAATTTGAGTGGATGAGTTATGATGGTTTACGTACACTTGGAGATAAGTATGCGAAAAATAGACGCGGTGCAATTTGCAAATACGCACAAGGGACACCACTCTCATATCACATGTGACAAGCGGCAAAAGAATGACATGCACAACATAAATTTAATTTTAAATCGAAGAGAAACGGCAATCATTAAATCGAATATTTTTGGGAATATTCCTTCCGTTCAATTAAATTTATTCCCTTTGTTCCGGTGAATTGTTTACCCTTTAATTATTTTGTGAGAGAAATTTGATATAAGTGTAAACAAATAATTGAAATAGAAGAAGTAATTTGGTTGTGTTATGGTTAAATTCATGCATTAGATTTAGGCCACATCCGAAAAAGAAAAAAAAAAAATCACAAGAATAACGATATTTCATCCTAAAACCAATTAACAATGTGGAGAGTAAATCCATAACTTATAAAGTATATCTAAGGGGGTGTTTGGTTTGGAGGTATGGATTAGAAAAGAATGGATTAGATCAAATCAGGTGTTTGGTAAGTCCAATTAGGAATGGATTTAGATACCTATGGGATTCTAAATCCACCCTAAACCCTTGGAATCACATACTCTACCCTCACCCCAAGTTTTATAATCCATTCCATCCATCCCTTATGTTTTATTTATTTATTTAATTATTGTTATTATTATTATTATTATTATTATTATTATTATTATTATTATTATAAATCCATTTTTATTGATATATAAACAAAGTTTTTATAAACTCATTATTAATATTATTATTATTATTAATTCTTTTTTTTTTTTTTTAATCAATGTTGTTATTATTGATCCAAAAGCACAGTTTACATACGGAGTATTAATTTGTAAACAAAACCACTTATCATTCATTAGCACATCGATTTTGTGTCTTTTTGCTGTAACAAGTCACCATAATACTCCTTCACTTTCTCATTGAACTTGTTTTTCCCGAAGTGAACATTGAAAAATAATTAAAAAAAAAAAAAATTAAACAAAGGTGAATTTGAAATATATATATAAAAAAAACACATATAGAATAATTAATTAAAAAATTGAGCAGTGAATAATTAATTATTGAAGAAGGTGAACTAAACGACATGGATAGAAGGTACAATCCATTACGAACTCAAACCAAACAAACATTAGCATGTATGGGGTTCCAACTCCAATCCTCCCTGGATTCAATATCTAATCCATTCCATTCCAACTAGTTGAACCAAACGGCCCCTAAGTCTCTTGTGAGCAACTAATTTTTTTTTTTCATGATAATAGGCCTTGGGCGGGTTGATTTTAGCCAACCCGACCTAACTGGATCTGGATCGAGTCGAAGAGGTTTGCTCTCCGATGTTGACCTAACCCGACTCTTAGAGTCTTATCGTTGTCTTAGGCACCTCTCGTTGTGGGATTTGTTACTCGATTGCATCTGTTATTTTGATCTTAACAATCGTTATTGTATAAGTGACTCGACAGAGATATAAATGATTTGAATGGTTAAGTTGTTTATCTCCGATTTGTAACTTGATAAAACATATTGAAGTGATACATATATAAGTAGGCTTTATTTTGATTATTCAATTACCCTTGAAAATCGTCGTGTGTGTTCAATATGAGTCGAGGGTGAAATCGTTACTAAATAAAGAAGGCGGTGCAAGACTGCAAGGAATCCGCCGTAACGGCGTACCACGAGCAAAGTTTAGCTTTCCGTATCATCTATGTCGATAACTAGAGCTAGTATATATCATCTTAATCAAATTACTTTTTCCTCGACACATAACTTTAAAATTGAAAGGTTGAATAATGTGACATTATCGACCGGTAACTAATAACTAAAAATCTAAAATGCATAGAAACGTTTATTGTTGAATAAACTTTTTATTTATTCACTTACGATTAAAGTCTTCCTTTTGTCGATAAATTTATTTTGACAAAAGTCGATCACTGGATCGATCACGTACCTACACTGAATACTAAATAACCTTATTTTCCGTCGTCGTCCATCTACCTAAAACAACCTAATTACAAGCACATTAAAACTCATTAAGAAACTAAGTAATTAGAGAAATTAAACCATTTTAGGGGGAAACACACTTAATTCTTCTCTTCCATACTTAACCCTCATAGCATCCTCCCTAGACAACCCATATGAATTCATCAAGACCTCGGCCGGCATGCCTCGTATGGCCGATATCCTCCCGGCCAACGGGCTGATCATCGGGTTGTCGTTGGTCTTAAACGCCACCCATTGTAGGCCGTCTTGCTCCGCCTTCTTAACAACCACATAGTTTTGTGGAATTATCAATAGTTGCCCTTCTTGCACCTTCCCGTCGAATACCAATTGCCCGTTTTCCCGTGCGACTTGGATTCGGCCTGTGCCTCTCGTGACGTACATTATGCTGTGGGCGTTTATGTTCCAATGGGGACTCATCATTGCGTTCTGCAATCAATAAAACGGTCATATTTTAGTCAATAAGTGTCACAATCGGCCTCAAAATTGTCACATTTTACGCATAAGATAAAATTGTCTTTCACTTTTTTAATAAAAGACGGTTGTTTTTAAAATGTCATATGTATCGACCATATACACTTACGCGGGTTAAATTCCTATATAGAACTCGATTTTCAAGGCGTCTTTAGTAAAGTATTACGGTATGCATACCTCATTGAGTACACCTCTCTCAGCACTAAGCTGAAGATATTGAAGAAGCGGAAACTTGTAACCATTCAAGGTGTAAATACGACCGCCATGGCGGCTAAAAACATCAACATCAAACGTACGATCGATGTTATGCTTAAACCGTAAAGAGCAAAAGGTTTCCTCAAACCCATTTGGTGCTCTTCTCATTTTTTCATGCTCCATTTCCTCCGTTTCAGGGGTTAAAAACTCGAGATCGTGCTCAACTCGAATAATGCTCCCCCTCTTGTCGTTCTCGCCCTTCAAACTATTTATCGTCTCATCGTCTACATTGAAGATATCCGACAACAATTCGTTGTCGAAGCCACTAAAGATGTTCTTTCCGGCAACTTCTCTTGGCCCTCTTATTTTCCCTCCTTCCGTGCTCCCTTGTGGGTTTCCGGCTAAATAAAAGCTCTATTTACATGAACATGTAGACGATCAATTTAAAGTCCTATGAAATTATAGCATTGAGAAATTCGGAAATTATCGGGTTATTCATTTCAAGCTTAAATCGGATTATTTTGGATATAGATCGTGTTCCGCGTCCTAGTCGAATTGAATGGACTTTGGGTTTTATTCGAAAAATTTAACTATTGTTGAATTTAAGAATCAATAATAGTATTTTTCGGCATAATAATCAGTCAGTTTAGTTCAGTTTTAATCCAAAAAAGTTCAGCTCCTTTACAAAGTTATTGACCGTTTTCAGCACTTTATAGAAAAAATAATGTGTTTAAACAAGCGTGAAAAAACCAAAAAAAAAAGAAGGGCATACCCTAAAATTGAGGTCAAGTTGATTGTGAGGGTTGCTTAGGTCAAGCAAAGTAATGCTAACAAGGGGTGTATCTCCATCATTGTATGTCCATTGAACAATACCGGCCGGTGATCCGATAACATCACCGTCTCGTACTCGGAAAACACGTTGGTGTCGGTCTTCTCCCTGTCTTGAACTATCGGAGCCACCTACCGATGACTCAAAGGTCTCGGGGCATCCCGGGACTATCACTCCTTGTACTCCCTTTCCTACATACATTGATTAATATAGTAGGTATGTAAGCACAAAAATAATTTTAGTTTGTTACTAAATCATAAATTGGAGCAATTTTGTCGAGAAGTCTTTTTCATATACGGAGTATAAATATCACATGTGAGCGTTTTATATTGATTTCATATAGATAAGAGTTTTTGCATCGTAAAAGCACTCGAATAAAAGCTTGTCTTATCTGTTTATCCTATCATAGCTTCTAATTCTCAATTGTGTTGTATAATTCCATTTGTGGACGACAAATTAATAGAAATTTCGTTCCAAATTTGGTCATATTGAGTCGTATCGAATCATTTAACTGATAATTGCTAGTCAGTAATACAGGTTTTTAGTATACGAGACACAAAAATGGAACAGATGATCTCGCATAAAATGTTGGAAGTAGAGCAAGCAAATTAAGCATGCCTTGGATGACATAAGTAACATAAGGAGCATTGGTGTAAGAAGGCAAAAGAAGTCCCTTAGGTTCAATAACATGGCGAACTACGGCCACACCGGTGCACCTAAATTGTTCCTCGTCGGGTTCCCACACCTCAACCACCCCAGCCTCAGCCCTGAGTCGTCGAGTGGGCTCGACTGCACTCAATTGCTCAATGTTGCACTCATGCTCCCATTGTTGCCCTCTAATTGGGGTATGTTGCCCTATTAATTGACCTAGGGTGGTACAAAAGAACAACATAAGGCACAATGTTAAGAACATTATAATGTGTTTACTAGAAGCCATGGTAATTCTTCCTAGAAATTAAATTAAATGTATTTTGTTAGAATTTTGAAATTAAGTTACTAAATAATACTCTTATAATATAAGAAGATGTAAAGTGAAAATGTGATGAACTATGACACGTTAATGGTGAGCATGCAATGTAGAGAGTTTTGTTTGCCTCTTTTGCATGTATGCCAAGCTCTCTACTTATGGTTTACACTTAACAACACTTGGATGCAATGCTTGTATTGCTTTAAGAGTTTGGTGAATCATGGTTTTTTAGTTGTTAACCTTAGCTTGAATTTTGTAGAGATAATAAGTTAAAAGTAATTCTACTAAAAGATCGTACTCACACTCAGTTAATGTAAGTCATGAAACATATAAATCAAGAAAAAAAATATACAACTATTTGTATGAGATGTCTCACGATAAACCTATCGTGAGACTGTACTCACATAAATATTAGCTAGTAACCAGTTAATAACCATGGTTAAAATTGATCATTTTTGTAATTTGGATTTCCTCATCAAATGGTCTAAAAAAAATAATCAAATTCGCCGTTACGTAGATAATTTTCTGTTTCAAATCATTTATTTACCTTTTAATTTTTAAAATTATTGTAAATTAATCATGTTTTTTCATATGGGTATATAATTTGCTCCATAAAATTCCGTCTATTTAGGCTAAAAATTAACATATGCAAGATAATAAATATATGAAAGTCAATTAATTAAAATTATTTGTATGTGCAAGATAATAATTAATCTACTTCGAAATATTTAAAAGTAAAAGATAAATAATTAATTGAAAATAAGTCTCTTATAAGATAGTCTCATCGTAAATTAATGTGTGAGCTGACTCCAATCGTACAAATTAGAAATAAAAAACGATATATTATCGTCGGTAAAAAAAAAAATTGGTACAATTATTGATAAAAAAAATTTCACCAATTTTTTTTATAACTATTTTTTTCCCTATAAGAGAAAAAAAAATAGGTTGGTTATGTGAAAAAAAGAGAGCCAAGAAAGCGCGCCAAAAACGGTTAACTACTAATGATCCCTAACTTCATGTATCACACACTACTCCACTTTCATTCCACAAACGAAACAAAACAAATCAAAAATTCTCAAAAATGACATTTTTTTCATTATTATTCCTCCATTAATAAAAAAATAAAAAATAAAAATAAATCCCAAATTTAATCTTCAATCAATGTTCCAAAATTCGTTTCGAGAATTTTGAAAAAAAAAAAATTAATCAGAACGAAATAAAATAATTGATGAGAGGAGGAAAAAAGCCGAAAAAACAACATCTATGAAGACAAATTTGATGGGTTACTTGGGTTTTTGTAGATTTTTTCACATGGAATGGCAGATCTTCTTACTTATGGCCTTTCTGACCGTGACATCGACCAAGTAATTAATTTTTTTTCGATTTCATTTTATTTATTTTGCCTTAATTGATGCGAAATATTCCCTTTTTCTTTAAGAAAATTAAAATTATCGTTCAATTTTACAAGTTTAATTAATGGTGTTATTTTGCAAATTGTAATCGAAACACATTTTTGTCGCATAGTTTTTATGGCATATGACGAAAAGATCATTGAAAATGACGATTTTATCGAAATTAATCGTACATAATGAGCTGAAAATATTATTAAAATTATTTGATAGACCGATTTTCTGATGATATGGCCATATCTAGGCACGTTAAGTGTGACCATTATTGAGATATATAAAAGTGATTACGTTTTAGTTTATATATTTACATCAGTTTAGATGTGATGACATTTTACGTATGAAAAAACATGGTTTACATTTCATAAAAAAAAAACGACGATTTTTAAGACGAGTTACTAAATTACGATTCGCAGGCTCTCATTGCATTGAAGAAAGGTACTCATTTAATAAAGTATAGCAGGAAAGGGAAGCCAAAATTTTGCCCTTTTAGACTTTCCACGGTAATTTCTTATAAGACTGTTATACGCGTATAATTGAAAGATTGCAATAAAAACGTAATTTTGTCTGATGATAATGTTGATTAAAACAGTTAGTTTGTACATTAACGACACGTTGATTATAATTTAAACGTGATCATACGACGATCCCATCTAAGAATTCGCGTTAACTAATTCAAGCACAAAATTCACAGGACGAAACAACACTAATTTGGATTTCTCACGGCGAAGAAAGAAATTTGAAGTTATCTACCGTCACACGAATTATTCCTGGACAAAGAACTGTGAGATAAAAATAACGCGATTTGTCTTTGAAATCGTTGGAAACACGTGAAATTTGAACTCTATTAATGACATTTTCTCTTCTGTAGGCTGTTTTCCGTAGGTATTTGCGCCCCGAAAAGGATTACTTATCGTTTTCGCTGATATATAACAAGGGTGATCGTTCCCTCGACCTGGTTAGTCTATCACTAATATCATTCCCGTGTTTAGATCGTATAATTCAATATGTATTACGGAGTTTATTTGTTCAGTCTCGTTATTCGTGTAAATATTTTTTATACGGTTCAGATTTGTAAAGATAAAGCAGAGGCTGAAGTTTGGTTAGCGGGTCTGAAATCGTTGATATCAACTGGTCAGCAGCGCAGCAGACGTACCAAAAGCGAGCTTCTTGACGTAAGTTTTCTTACACGTATATTCGACATCATAGGTACCGTTTCCCGGTATTGTAATCATGTTGGATTTGTCTTCTTTTTTTTGGGTTTTTCAGTGGAGTGATGGTGATTCAGTTCAGATAGGCCGTCCATTTGGAGCGGCTTTAGAGATTACATCGACTTTGCGTGGTAGACCGTCAATTGACTTGGGTTCAACCGCCGATGTTGGGTCTGAGCAAGCAAACATGCAACTAAGGGGAAGCACAGGAGACGGTTTTCGACTTAGTGGTGACAACATTCGTCTTAGCGTTTCCAGCACTCCGAGCTGTTCGAGTACTGGTTCTGGGCCTGATGACATCGAGTCGTTGGGTGACGTTTACGTATGGGGTGAAATTTGGTCGGATGCGGGCACGTACTCGTCAAAAACCGATGTTTTAATCCCGAAACCCTTGGAATCTAGCGTCGTCTTGGATGTTCATCAAATTGCGTGTGGTGTACGACATGTCGCTCTTGTGACACGGCAAGGCGAGGTGTTCACGTGGGGGGAGGAGTCGGGAGGTAGACTCGGTCATGGGGTTGAACGAGACTTGAGTCGACCTCAGCTCGTTGAATTTCTCGCAGTCACGAATGTGGATTTTGTCGCGTGTGGGGAGTTTCATTCGTGTGCCGTGTCAACGTCCGGGGATCTTTTTACGTGGGGGGATGGCGTGCATAACGCCGGACTTCTTGGACATGGTACAGATGCGAGTCATTGGATTCCTAAGCGGGTTTCCGGCCCTATCGAAGGGCTTCAAGTTTTGTCGATCTCGTGTGGTACTTGGCATTCCGCGCTAACGACCATAAGCGGGAAGCTATTTACGTTTGGGGACGGGAGTTTTGGTGTCTTAGGGCACGGGGATCGAGAAAGCGCTTCGTACCCTAGGGAGGTCGAGCAATTGAACGGGTTGAAAACGGTTAAGGTCGCGTGTGGCGTTTGGCACACCGCGGCTATTGTCGAGGTTATGAACCCGTCTGCGTCGGGGAGTTCGAATCTCTCATCTCGAAAACTATTCACTTGGGGCGACGGAGATAAGTATCGCCTTGGCCACGGTAACAAAGACACGTATTTGCTCCCCACATGCATCTCGTCTTTGATAGACTACAATTTCCAACAAATAGCGTGCGGTCACACGTTAACGGTCGCGTTGACAACATCGGGTCACGTCTTCACGATGGGTAGCCCGGCACACGGGCAACTAGGCAACCCACAAGCCGAAGGCAAAGCGCCGTGCTTAGTCCAAGAAAAATTGGTAGGTGAGTTCGTTGAGGAAATCACATGTGGAGCATATCATGTCGCCGTCCTTACATCGAGAAGCGAGGTCTACACGTGGGGTATGGGCGCTAACGGACGACTAGGCCACGGCGATGTGGAAGATCGCAAAACTCCTACTTACGTCGAGGCACTAAAAGATAGGCACGTGAAAAGTATCGCATGTGGGTCGAATTTCACCTCGACAATTTGCATTCATAAGTGGGTTTCGGGAGCTGATCAGTCGGTTTGCTCTGGGTGTAGGCAAGCATTTGGGTTCACGAGAAAACGACACAATTGTTACAACTGCGGTTTAGTTCATTGTCATGCGTGTAGTTCCAAAAAAGCGGTTAGAGCCGCGCTTGCCCCCACTCCAAGCAAGCCCCACCGCGTCTGTGACGCATGTTATAACAAACTTAAGGCGACTGCAACAGGAAGCGCGTCAACTTTTAGCAAGCGACCGACGGCCCCACGTCGGTCAATGGACAGCTGTCGTGAACGATTCGACCGGCCTGAAACAAAGGGCTCACGGCTTTTATTGTCCCCGACGACTGAACCGGTGAAATACCTTGAGGTTCGGACTCAGAGGTTCGGGAATAAATCAGACTCCTTCGCTATGGTGCGACAGTCACAAGTGCCGTCGTTCCAACAGCTTAAGGATATCGCTTTTCCGAGCTCATTAAGTGTGCTTCAGACCGCTCTGAAGCCTGTTAGTACACCTCCGCCACCTCCTCCACCGGCTACTTTTCACGCGCCTTCGTCTACACGACCAGCTTCACCGTACTCGAGACGGCCGAGCCCTCCGCGGTCCACGACTCCAGTGTTCTCGAGAGGTGTCATTGATAGTCTCAGGAAGTCGAATGAACTTCTAAGCCAAGAAGTCGCGAAACTTCATAATCATGTACTACTACTACTACGACTCTTTTTTAGCTTCTGCGCAGAATTTTCCTGCCTTATAAGTGTACGCGATAGTTTTCTAATTGATCTTGTTTCGGTGCCAGCTTAAAAACCTGAAACAAAAATGCGATTTCCAAGAAGAGGAGATTCAAAAGTTACAGAAAATCGCTAAGGAAGCGTCAGTGTTTGCTGCTGAACAATCTTCTAAATCGAAAGTTGCTACTGAAGTTGTAAAATCGTTCGCTGGTCAGGTAATATTTCGGTATTTTTGTTGCATTCATTTCATACTGTAATAATAGTTTTTTTGTGTCTCGTTAATTGTAAATTTGCGTGTGTTTAGCTGAAGGATATAGTCGACAAAGTACCTCCCGAAGCCAGCGAAAGCGAGAACCTCAAGGCAATGCAGAACCAAGCGTTAGCATTCGTGGAAGCAAGCGAGAATGAAGCATCAGATACTCCGATGAGAAAAACAATTCCCCCAGAATCCGAAAAGCCAAATTTGGACAGTAATACGAGATCCATGACCGAGTCCTCTTCAACCAAAGTTCGAAAAATCATCTCTTTAGACCCTACTGTAATTGGCGACCTGTCAGTACAACCCGCTGAAAACGCTGTTGCTGTCACGCAAGACGCTACTGAAGTACCCCCTTCGGAATCAACTGAAACTGCTGCTGCTAAAGATCCGTCAGAAGCAGCGGAACAGTCGACAAGTCATGTGTCAGAAAATGGAGAGTTGTCGGAGTCTCATCCACCAGCGTCACCTGACGTGGAGTCATCATCGTCGTCTAATCAAGGTAAAGAGAATGGACAGAGGCTAACGCAGACACCTACCAGAAGCGAGGGATCACGAGAGAGTATTGAACAATTTGAACCAGGAGTGTACGTGACGTACATTCAGCTTCGTAATGGTACTAAAGTCTTCAGACGCGTTAGATTCAGGTAAACTCTCGTCTTATCAAACACTTTCATATGAATTCAGAAAACTCATATCGTAGTACTACTTAATTATTCTTGTCGAATTTGCTGTACAGCAAGAGGAGATTTGCGGAAACACAGGCAGAGGAATGGTGGAGAGCAAACAGAGATCGCGTGCTGCGTAAGTACAGTCCGCCACCTCCAAATAGTGCAGCAACAACAGCGACAGCGACAGCGACAACGACAGCGACAAGTACACCTACGACACCTGGTACACCGCCACCAGAAGCTACACCTGTCGATCCCCCACCACCGGCTACTGATGAGGAAAACAACGACACGGGAACGTAGTCCTCGATCTCGTCTGTTACGACATTAATGCAGATTTAATCCTCACAAGTATAGGTAGGGGTAGGAAAAAAAAATGTTATGACTTCTTCTACATATAGTGCTGTTTTTTTTGGCTGAGAAACAATTTTGAACTGTAATTTGATTTGATAATACAATTTTATGCACTGAAAAATGCTTTAAATCATTTAATTCAAATTATATTTTGATAATTCAATAATATTAAAATAGTAAAATTATATTGACAAAAATGGAGGTAAAAATAGTGTGATTAAAAACTGACACATGAAAGATAAACTCATGCATAACTTTATATAGCAAAACATTTTCATTCAAAAAAAAAAAAAAAAACAACACACCATTTTAATTTCATACACTCAAAAGATTGAATCTTTCTCATGTTAGAGAGATAAAATCAAAGAAAAAATCACAAAAAATTTGGGGGTTTGAATTACAATGAATCATTCACGCTTAAAATTGAAGCTTGTGTGCCAATATATCTCCCAAAAAGCCAAAATTTCATCTATTTTAACCCTACAGGTTTACTCTCTATTTTTACCCTAATTTGCATTTTTAATTTATTAAAGTTTTTTTTTATTAATTCGTTTCTTTTTTTTTGCCAATTTTTTTGGTTGTTGGTTCGTTTAATTTTGATTTTGATATTTTATGATGGTACGGAGTATGTTTTATATATTGTGTTTTATTTCACTCGATAAATTCTCCAATGTGACTGTTGTATGTATAATCGCTACTTGTAACTAAAATGTCGGTGATAATAACACTTGTTGAGACACGTTTTGCGAAATCTTTTGGTTGTTGGTTCGTTTAATTTTGATGTTTTATGATGGATTTTTGTGGTTTGTAAACCCTAATTTGCTGAATTGGGATTTCTTTTTTCTTTTTCTTTTTTTCAAATGTTTTTTTTTTTTGGGTCAATCGAAGCGTACACTTAGGACCTGTTCTTTCGGACTTTTTAGAGCTGAACTGAACTGAACTGAATCGAGCTGAAAATAAGCTGGAAAGAACAGGTCCTTAGTCGCATTACAATAAGGGGAGGGGAGATTCGAACCTGGGACCTATCGCCCAAGATACCTATGTCTTAACCAACTAGGCTAAGACATCTTGGTTTTTTTCAAATCGTTGCTGCATAGGAAATATGATGGTATGTTTTATTTATATGATGTGTTTTATTTCACTCGATAAATTCTCCAATGTGACCATTGTATACTCGCTACTTGACTACTTGTTGAGACACGTTTTGCAATTATCGCTAATTACACGCGATTTAGAAAACACTTGTTCTGACAGTACGTACACGGCTTCGTTTGGATATAAAATTCGTTTCATTCAAATCTATCTGTCTGTTGGTAAGAATTTTGTGCAATCCGACTTCTCGTTCCTGTTGTCAAAGTGTTCGACAGTTCGTGGAGTTAATATTTTCGTACGAAAATGTGTATAAGCTTAGCTTATGACTGCGTTATCGTTGGTTCTTTGTGATTCAGAAATACTATGCGGGTCAAATTGCCGCTAGTGATGTTTGGCCGACAGCAGCGAAGAATATATTCACAGGGCAACTGACTTATTTATTTCAAACCAAAGGTTCGGAGATGGAGCCGACTATTTCTCCTAATGACGCCCTTATTGTCCGCCAACTTTTTTATCTCAACGAAAGGTATCCCGTACGATTTTAATGGTTCCCTTAGTGACCTGTTCCCTTCATCTACTTACGATATCCAGTGGTTTTTTTTTTTTTTTTTTTTTTAAACTTGTAGTACTGTGCCTGGGTATAAGCAAGTTGGTCACGAGATTAATGTGGGTGACGTCGTTCTTTTGAAAGATCCGATGAACTCCAACAACTATATAGTAAGGAGGCTGGCTGCTGTCGAGGGATACGAGATCGTCTCCACTGACAAAAACGATGAGCCTTTTGTTATCGAACGTGATCAGGGTTGGGTTCTTTCCGACAACAAAAATCTCAAACCAAAGGTAAAATCGTACTTGTGTGCAACAACCACGAGGTTTAGTTGTCCAACACCGCCACCTTAATTAGTAACAACGTCTTGTGTTTTTGTATTCTTACGCAGGAGTACAATGACAGCCGTGCATTTGGGCCAATCTCGATGTCGGACATAAAGGGTCGGGTCATCTATAGGTATCGGACAAACGGTGAACACCACAAAGTGAAAAACAGGTGAGCTCAATCTCTAAAAGTGAATAGAATACGAGAAAATAAAATAGTAACAATAACAATAATACTCGGTAAATCGTTTGATCCTTTTGCAGTGAACTCAGTATGAGTTATGACGGGCCTGCTCTTTACATGGAAGGGGAACTCGAAAAATTGCGTCGTTTTGCTGAAAAGGGAAAGCAAGCAGGGAGCTCTTAAACAAACCGTTTAAATCGCGGGATTCTTCAGAATCTTGGTTCCGAGTTAACGTAATCAGACTAATGTTCGAACTTGTATCGAAATTTAAGTACATGCTTGTTCCTTAGACGCAAGTAGGTTAGCGACGTCTATTTTAGCTCTTCAAATTTCCGTCCCTCATTTCGTTTGTTACAAGGGGCGTGATGTAAAAATGAGTCGCTAAACTGGTATCCTAAAATGTCGAAACAATTTGAGGCGATTCTCAACACGATTCTATCTCACTTTGAAAGAGTCGCGATTAGGTCGATCACCTACATTTCAATGCGCAGGTCGTGAGTGTTATTAGTTGCGAGTCGTCTCTTGCTTACGCGAATTCCATTCATCTCACATGCCCATATCAACAGTTTAAGGAAGGTGGATAGGCCATCATACTCGTTCGCTTTATACCGTTCACGTAATTTTCGACAAAATGGAGATAGCATAATTTTTTATTTTTATTTTTATTTTATAATGAAACGGTCTCACGAAAAACCGACGATCGTAAAAATTCATAAGCCCAGTTAAAAAAAAAAAAAACAAAAAACAAAAAAACTATGACTCAAACATACACACACATGAAAGATGAATTCATAAAAAACTTTATTATATAGCAAACAATTTCATTGAAAACCAGCAATATATCATAGTATTACACTCAAAGATTGAATCTTTCTCATGTTAAAAGAGAGATAATCATAAAAAAAAAAAAAAAAATTGTGGGTTTGAATGTTTTGATTCATAATTAACAAAATATTAATCAAAAAATAATGCGTACAGGTTTAAAATTGAAGCTTTTATTCCAATATGTGACTCAAAAATCCAGTTTGGTATCTCTTCTTACTTTAGAGGTTAATCTCTAATCTTCTTTAAATTGCATTTTAATTTTATTGAAGATTTTTCATTGATTTGTATATTTTATTGGGCATTTTATTGTGTTATTGTGCAATTTTTTTGGATGTTTTTATTGAAACAAGATTATTGAAGGATTTCTGGGTTGTGTAAACCCTAGTGTGCTGAATTTGTTTATGTTGTTCAAATTGTTGCTGCATTTTGGAAGAATTTTTGTAGAAATGATAGAAGGTAGAAAGTTGCAATCTTTGATCTTCTGTGTAAATAGAGAAATGATATTGGGAATTCTCCGATGAGACCGTCTTATGCTTATAATGCGCCAAAGTATTGTACCAAATACTACGTAGCTCGTTGTATGGAACATATTTTTGTAACAAATAGCTCGTTGTACGCATAGTTTCAGGCAATCTAGTTGCCGAATTGTTCAGAGTAAAATTTGTGGAAATTTACTGGTTTTACTGTTATAATCTTGCCTTGTAATGCTGTAATTGCGCAGAATGTTAACGCGTTGTATATAATACTACTTGTAGACTCGTAGTGACTATAGAAGTTTGTACATGACACCGTAGTGCGTTCCCCGTTGTGTATTAACTGATACTGCGTTGTCGTTGTTTCTTCGTGATGCAGAAATATGAAGCGGGTGAAATAGCTTTCCAAGATGTTTGGAGCACAATGAAGAATTTGAAAATGACCTATTTCTGTCGCATCAAGGGTTCAGAGATGGAACCGAGTATTTCTCCTCGAGATGCCCTTGTTGTCCGCAAACTTCCTTTTCTCACTTCAAGGTAACCGCAGAGTTTTGATCGTTCCCTTAATTGCGTTCTCTAGACAACATCCAACATATCCCATGGATTTTTAACATGTAGCACCCGTATGTAGGTATAAGGAATTCCGTCCGGAGATTAATGTGGGTGACATAGTTGTTTTGAAGGATCCCATAGATTCCAGAAAACGTATAGTAAGGAGGTTGGCTGCTGTTGAGGGGTACGAGATGGTTTCCACTAACAAAGATGATGAGCCTTTTGTTATCGAACGTGATCAGGCTTGGGTTCTTTGCGACAACAAAAATCTCGAGCCGAAGGTAAAAACGCACTCCAGTATCTGTGTATGGTATTCCTCTGGCAGGCATAGCTTACGTCTGTTCTGTGCTGTCATAGTGATTTCATTACTGACTTGTTTTGTTCGTCTTAAATTTTCTCACATTATTTTGAAGTTTTTCAGAAGTTCACTGAGTTGTTCGTGCCTCGATCTGTTGTGCGCAGGAGTGCAAAGACAGTCGTACGTATGGGCCAATCTCGATGTCAGATATAGTGGGTAGGGTCATCTTCAGGTATCAAACAAATGAGAACAATGAATTCATGTTCAACAGGTGAGGTACTCATCTACTCGTAAATGAAATGGATACGAGAAAATAATACGATGTCTGATTATTTTCTAATGTCTGGACCCTTGCAGTAAACTCAGTGTGTCTTATGACTTGCCTCTTCTTTTCTTGGAAATAGACAGCGAAAAATTGATACGTTTTGCTGATAAGGGCAAGAAAAACAAGAGCTCCTAAACAATCTGTTCTAATCGCATCCTCTCAGGTATTTCGGTCATCATTTCGTGAAGAAATTTTGCTGTTTCTGTATTTTGTGTCTCTTATTCGATTTACTTTTCTGTGTTTTCTTCAGGTTTTTGGTTCCGAATTAACGGATGCTTGTTCATTTGACAGACCATTAGTATGCTTCCTAAGTACATTATAGCTCTTCGAAATCTCCGTCCCTCATTTCAGTTGTTACGAGGTATGATGGAGTAAGTCAGAAAATGACTCGCTAACTGATGTTCTGAAGTAGCAAACAATGTGACGCAATTCTCAACGTGATTCTTGATCATTTTTTAATACTCGGGGATGATGTTACGTAGATTTATCCGCAGTATAATTGTTTTGTTTGATGATTTTCAATTGTTGCGAATCGTTTTACATCGAAGGCCAGCTGTATGGAGAATGATGTTGGGGCTCTACTTGAATGCGAGATTGGTGAGTGTAGGCCATGTCGATAGATTTGAATTGTCTCTTGCTTTTTGCGATTTTCATGCAACTCGAAAGCACAAACCAACCGTCTTTGCAAAAGTATGATGGGCCGTCATACGTGTTCGAGCTTACATATCTCGAAGTTATATCGTCGTATACGATACTTTACCAAATGCGACGTTAGTGAGTTTTCAACTTTTCATACTAACATTAGTTAGTCATATTCGATTTGTATTCGCTTTACTGTTTACACTAGACTTATTACGGAGCACGTATTAGATAAACTAGATAGACGTGTTTAATGACAACATAGTTGTATAAAACCGCGCCACTGAGTCACGTGCATCGGTGCATGAACCCTCGTACGACTAGTAAGGATGAGCCTTAAGACGCTACTCACTTATCGACACACCCTAACATGTATGCTCGATCGCAGCCATTGCTTAGTTTCAAATTATGACCTGACCATACATCTACAAGGAACAATGTGAAACCTAGCCACAATATTTGTCCGAACATAACAAATGGTCGAAACATCGCACAAACAAGCGTGATGGCTTGACATCGAGGCACATGACTTGCTTTGAAGTCCGCAATATCAAGCCTAAGAGAGGCCAACAGAGGCCGTTTATTCTACTCCCTCCGTTCTAGTAAATTGTTTACACTTTAGTTTATTCTACTCCCTCCGTTCTAGTGAATTGTTTTACACGTTGACTTTTTTCTGAGAGAGATTTAAGAGAAGTGTAAACAAATAACTGAGACACAGGGAGGTACTAATAATTTTCTTCTGAAAAAATTTACGCCTTTTACCGACTCAAGTCAGGTTTATACTAGGCAGAAATCGAATCCAACCATACTGTCTAAACATACCTTAAAATACGACCGTACAAGACACGACTCGTTTTCAATCGATACCGATTCTAACAAAGATCAAAACTTGAGTAATATTGAAGAAATTACATAAACGCGGTTTTGGGTGGATTAAAGACCAAATTTCTCAACCATTATTTCTTAGCTACCAAGAAAAAAGGACAATTGAAAATTAATTATTCAAATCAATCAATCTCTAATTTAATTAATTGAATTGAACTAATATCTACCATATTTATATTAGTTTTTCCCCAACTATATTCAGTTGGTACACACAATTTCATCATAAATTGAAAATAAATAAAATAAAAAAAACCCTTCAAAACTCCGAATTATCCCAATTTTTGCTTATATTTTAGGGTTTTTTCTGAATTTAATTGCAATTTTGTGAAATTGTTAAATGGGGCAGCAACAATCGAAGGATGAATTGCTGTATCAACAGGTGTGTGCTGGAAATGTTGACGCTATTAAATCTCTTCATTCTGAAGGTGCTCGACTTGAGGTAATTTCTCTTAATTTTCATCTTTAAATTTTGTGCAAAGTTATGATCTTTTTATATGTTTGATGTTTTAATTTGTGTAATTGATTGTAATTTTGGAAAAAGTTATGATCTTTGGAAGGTTTGTGTGTGAAATTGTCAATTTTGTTGTACAATTTGTTCTGGGTTTTGTATGAATTTGCTGAAATATGATTTAAATAAAATCTGGGAACTTTTGTTTGGAATTGTTGATTTTGGCTGATTATTTCTAAGGTTGTGGTAATAATTTTGGGTTGGATTGATGATATCTTGTGTATTTCTGATGGAGGGTTTATTGTGAGACCGTCTCACCGTTTAATCGACATAAAAGTTTTGTACATTATAGATTATAGAGACCGCTTTTGACGTGAGACGGTCTCATACAAGAAGCCTTCTTTTTGTACATTTCTAGGGTTCAGTATTGCTTGTTGAGTGAAGGAACTAGCTTTGTGACCGTCTTCCTGTGAGACGGTTTCATATGAGAAAGGTTTGATATTGCTTGTTGAATGAAGGTTGTGGCATTAACTTTGTGTGTTGTTTGATGATTTTGATTGCAGTATAGGGATAGAGAAGGGAAGACACCATTAATCGCAGCGTGTTTGAATCCTGCTTTGCATCATGTTGTTAAACTTCTTATTGATATGGGTGCCCAAGTGAACGCGTATCGCCCTGGTACAGTGAATTGCTCCTCCCTTTTTTCTCGTGGTTGTTCATGTCTTTTGATTTACGGAGTAAGGTTTAAAACTATCTGAACTTATGTGTGTGAAAGTCCGCCGTGTTCTCCGTGTTGCACTATGAATGACATTCTTACGATTTGTTTGCAATATGATTGCAGGTCGTAATGGAGGTACAGCACTACATCACGCTGCAAAACGAGGTCTGGAAAATACCGTAAATGTACTCCTTGCCCATGGAGGTAACATTTATTCGGCTTTGACCTTTTCTTGTTAACGTCCTCTGCATACATCAGTAGCATCATATGGTTTACTTATTCTATTTTTGTCTGTCTATCCTATGGTCATCTCCTTTCAAATTTGAAGGTCGTACCATCTATCATGGTGTAGAAACTAATTGGTTTTGCCCTCGCATTTTCAGCAAATGCTTTGTTGTTGAATGATGATTGTCAAACCGCACTAGACATCGCGAGAACCAAAGGATTTACCAATATTGTTCGAACACTTGAGGTATTTAGTGTCTACAACCTCCTGACTTTCTGAGTACTTTACTAACGACATTAACCATTATTCATTTTGTCAAAAATGTTTAATTATACACGTTTCTTACGCTTCTTTTTCGATTGAACCTATAGTCTCACATGTGCTTATTCGCTGGTTGGCTGAGAGAGCTCTTTGGTCCGGGGTTTCTAGAATTACTAGCCCCGCAGCTTCTTTCAAGAAAAGTGTAAGTCTTAATTTGCCCGTTAATCGTTTATACGTCCTTGTTACTTATCCCCGACTATTTTTATCTTGGGTCGTCTGGAAACAGTCTCGTTGTATAGCAGCAGCTTACAGAGTTTGCCTGTTTCAAACTTTCAATTCATAATTTTGACGCCCCTGCGTAACAGTTAACTATCTGACATGCAGGTGGGCGGTGGTTCATCCATGCGGCTCTTCTAATCAGCGGAAGCCTTTCAAACTGGAGCTAGCTATATACACAAGTGTGCATGTATTAACTTCGAATAATCCTTTCTATGTTATCTAATCTTTTAAAGTACTAAAAGCCACAAAATGTGAAATTGTGATTTCCTGTTTATGTGAATCACGACGTGCTAGTTTTCAGTAGTTGTGATTGTGATTGTTCGAGATTCTCTCGATGTGATAAAAAAATATTCCCTCCTTACTTTTATGTCGCTTCAGCGATTTGCGAAGCACTATGATAGTAGTGAAATAGTGTTTAGATTAAGTGGTTTTTTGTGTGCTGGAGCTCGACTTTCAACTTCTAATACTTGTTGTACTCTTCATTAAACAAACAGGATGCTCAACCTCGCTTGAGAATTGCTTTGTGGAAAGCAAATATGGAGGAACCCTCGTTCAACCACGCTGATCCCGCAGTCGTGATTACTGAATCATCGAGCAGTAAGTTACTCATCTGAGTTCTGCTTCTCAGTTTTTTTTTAACATTTTATTCGCATCCTTTGATTGGTTTGTGTCTTTGGTGTTAGTTTCAAGACATGAGAGGCGGAGAAGGTGTAAACCTCGACATGTTAGTCGTACTCGTAAGTCCCTTTAGGAAAACTATTCAACTTTACAGCCTTAGGATGACGTGTTTCAGTCTTCTCTATTCATGTTTGCAAGATTTTATTACAACACATACGTCGTGAAAAGTAACTACCGAATTATTCGATGTTTGGCATGATTTCATTACGAGTCAACCCGTCTGCAACTCTGCATACATCCAACCCCCTTACTCAAGTTTGCAACATTTTAATGTATATACACCGTTCTACAGTTGAACGTCCAACAAAAAAAAAAAGTACTTTGCACCTTACTAATAGAGTTAACAGTACTACGATCCACGTTATGTGAACATTCTTCTGTATTTTTAAGTGAGTTGTGCCTGTTACATTAGTTACGTGTTCTGATATCTGTTAGGACCTTTTCTCGTCTTAAACTCTTATTTTGTTTAAAGTCTGTCATTTTCCGAATTTTTTTGTATTATCTAAAGTTTAGATTTTTTGAAGTACTTCCTCTCTTGAAGTGTCTAATAAGTTAAGAAAAATAAGATTGAGGATAACAAATGCTTATTTACGATATTTCTTCTTATGTTTACAGAAACGCGAATCAAACTTGCCCCCGTAAATGAAACCGACAAGCAGCAGCTTCGACATTTCTGTGACGCATGCAAAGGGATTCCACAGGTATAACCTTTCGACCCTGCTAGTACTTTCACAAGTGTATCTATCGTAGGACGATCACCAATTTTCATCTCACCGACACTCTTTTGCGCCGAAATTCAGGTGAGGCATTCAACTTTCCCGTTCAACAACCCGAACCAAGTTGTCAACAATGCAAACCAAGTCGTCCCAACCCCTCCAGCAACGGCACCACCCCCACCACCACCACCGACTAAACCATCAACTGATACCGAAGACATGGAGTTAGCCATGGCGATAAAGGCCTCCCTCGAGTCCGCTAAGCAACAGGGTCTTGGACCAAGTTCGTCCGACAGCGTTTTTCACGCTGCATCAACGAGCCACGGACCCGAGCCATCTTCCAGTAAAGTCGATTGCACAGTTGTTCCTCCTAGGGAGGAAGCGACACCGTCAGCGCCAACCATTGCAGATGAAGACGACGGTCCAATTCATTATCCAACCGTCGATTTAAGCGCCATGGATATCTCCGGTGCTATGGAGCCCTCGGTGAATTACACCTACGAGGAAAGCCAGAAAGGGAAATCATCGTCGTGTGTGATATGCTTTGATGCTCCGGTAGAGGCCGCGTGTGTGCCGTGTGGCCACATGGCGGGTTGCATGTCATGTTTGAAGGAGATTAAAGGCAAAAATATGGGGTGCCCTGTTTGTCGTGCCAATATTGACCAGGTAATCAAGGTATTCTCTGTTTAATCGTTACTCGACACAACTCGACTGTAACTATTATACATAAGCGAACGCTTAGACGTTTGGTTGTCTCGAACTTTTATATGTGCTACTGCCACCGTCTCATACGTATCCCGCACTATAGCTAAACAAAAAAAAGAAAAAAATATTGCAACGTGCAGAACGGTATGGTTGGATTTTGGTTGTAAATATTTCATGAATGTATTTAAATATACTCGATGTTAAGGCGTTATTTTTGCCGTAAGCTAAATATATTGTCGTGCAATGTTAATTTGTTTCGACTTGTGTGATATAAAATTTGATGTTCTGGTTAGATTTGTGATAACAAGAGCTCTAGGTTTTGATATAGCTCTTGTTGATTTAGTTAGCGAGAGTTCAAATAGTTTAAATGTGGTCACATTTATGTATCAGAAAAAACACGTCTTTGACTTTGTCTGTGAATCGTCTTTCTTAAGACTTTCTCGATTACGTATACATGCATGAATGTAGATTGTCCGAACTCCGAAGGCAGACAAAAAACAAGACTCAAAATGCTTGAAAAGACATATTATTACTCCGTAGATATTATGCTAATTTTGCTATCTTTATATTCATCGGTCATGAACCGAAGATGTTCTGTCAGGATGGAAGTACCGTGAGCATTAGGTTTCAGGTTCGAATTCCCCCTCCCCCGTTATAATGGCCTTGTGCCTCTCCCAGACCCAAAAAAAATATTCATCGGTCATGACTCATGACTCCTAGGTTAAAAAAAAAAAAAAAGTGTAATACGTACGGAATACAACACTTTGTATAAATTAAATCCTACATTAAAGTCGGGCTATTTTATGATGCATCTGTCTTATTGTATGAGATAACTGTGTTATCCTTCAAAAGTAATTTAATCATTTGACTAAAAAAGTAATCGTATCTTATTTCTAATGTAACTTTATTGTATGTGAAAGGTAACAATATTTTGTTATTAGAAATGCAGGTCAGAAACAAATCTGTACGATTTACGACAAACTTTGAACAACAAAACAATTTCAATATGTGTACATCTTCGCTACCGACTCATACTCACGATACAACTCCATCAATCACAATATTATAAGTTTATAACCATTAATTGATATGATAACGGTAAAAAAAAAAAAAAAAAATGAGGTGTATGATAATTAGGATGAGCTTGTTTATGTGTGAATTTATGTGTGGTACGTCTAACTAGGTGTATAAAAATTAGGGCATCCACAATGGTGTGGAGGTAAGCGATCCAAATGTGCCAAATTATCAGTTGTGGAGAGATCAATTGATGCAAAGAGTGACCCAAATTGTGGAATGGTGACCCAAATTTTGGGGAATTCCTCAAATTTGTGAGGGTTTTTATTTGCAAAAGTGTAAAAAATAGATCATTATTAATATTTGTTCGTAGATAGAAATTTATTTAAAATAAATATTGTGGACCAAAAAGGTAGAAATGGGGAGCTCCATCAATGTACAATCATGTATGTGAAATGAGAAGGGTAAGTAAAAAGTTGATGATAATAGGAGAGACAAAAAGTAGATATTTTTTTTGATGACGAGGAGGTTGAGTTCCACCAGACACGTGCGTTAAGACCACCACACGTGTACCATGTAGCCACCCCGACGAAGCTGCGGTGGCAAGTGGTGTCTTTGGATTTTTATTCTTTTGGTTAGGGTGGGATTTGGCGCAGGGCCACGTGATTTGTTCTTGTGACACCAGGGTTAACAAGAATTTCGCGCAAGCATTATCGGCAGTAAAAATAATAATAATAATAAATAAAAGTAGATTTTATACACATGCATGAATGTTGATTGTCCAAAGGCAGACAAAAAGTAGATATTATGCTTTTGTCAATTTAGAAAATTTTATCGTTTTCCCTACATTTTTATTTTTGGCATATTTTTGTTAAGAAAAATTTTACCCACAATTCGTTTTGCATTTTTAGCCCATTATACTCAATTTTTTTATGGTTTAAGTTAGTATAAATGTATTATTATATTATACTCCGTATTATATTACAGTTTTAAATAAAGATCGACATAACTCCATTAACCTACACAATATAAAGTACTATGTATATTTAAATGAATTTTCTGCTAAAATTGTTCTCCTTGTTCCTTAATTTATTAATTTCAAAATTCCACTATTTCAATTATCGTTTACTTCTTTAAAGTACACTCAACAATGAAAGAAATGTTCATCAATAATAATCATATCCATACTATTTACTTAAATTAATAAAGAAATAAACATATTCCTCCATTCCAATAGGTTGTATACGTTTCACTTTTTTGACACTATTCATAAATGTGTAGAATCTTCGATATTACTTTTAACGTACAAAATAAAATAAAAAAGTCATGTGTGATCTTGTTTTACTCCTAATTGTATTATCGAGCCCATTATTAATATCAAAATTTTAAAATTTTCGAGAATACGAAACCAAGTATATGAACGAAACAAAACGAGTATTGATGTACATGTATAAAGCAAACTTACGTATACAACCTATTAAAATGGAGGAATAGAGAAAGTATTAATATTTAATATAGAGTTAGATTAGACATTTGCTCAATGAGACGTCAATCAACTAAGAATAATACTCCTACGTAGTAAAAAAATACAAAATACTTGAATACGGAGTACAAAATACAGCTCTTCTATATACATACATACACTAACCAATGAATTTTCCATGAGTTGATCATCATTTTCCATGAAACCCTAATTCCTTCATTTTTTAACTTCTTCTTCATCCTTTGGTTATTAACCATTTTTACCTACATCTTCCTGATTTTTACTCTAAAAAGAAATAAAAAATTCCTAAGAACATACCCTTAAAAGTCTTTTAAGTGTCCTACACTCCAACATAATCATCATAACCCTAATAGTCATAAATATTATATAATTGTCATTATTTTCCCTTTTACCAAAGTTATTGTAATTTTTCTTAAATCAAAAGTCTCATAAAACAAAATGGATCTCATTTCGAGAAGTAGTACTAGTATGGATGACCAGCTGGATGCGGTGAATTCGTCAGCATCAAATTCAACCGTGGTTAGGCTGTCGACTGGTAGTGGGAGCGGGCAACAACAACAGGTGATTAGCCGGTACGAGAACCAGAAGCGGCGTGACTGGATCACGTTCGGACAGTACCTTAGAAACCATAGGCCACCGTTGGACCTGTCTAGGTGCAGCGGGGCCCATGTGCTGGAGTTTCTAAGGTACTTGGACCAGTTTGGAAAAACTAAGGTCCACGGGTTGGGGTGCCCGTTCTACGGGCACCCCAACCCGCCTTCCCCTTGCCCATGCCCGCTTAAGCAGGCTTGGGGATCCCTCGATGCCCTCGTAGGCCGACTGCGTGCGGCCTATGAGGAGAACGGGGGAGCCCCAGAGTCTAACCCCTTTGGAGCTAGAGCTGTTAGGCTCTATCTCCGAGAGGTTAGGGACTCGCAGTCTAAGGCAAGGGGTATAAGCTATGAGAAGAAGAAGAGGAAGCGTCCTCCACCGACAACGCTTCCTCAACCTTCTTCAACCCTAATTGGTCAGCACCACCGGGATTTCCGTGGCGAATCTAGTAGTAGTGTTACTTACAATAACCCTATTGATGGTGATGATTAGTAGGGTTATTGTCCTCCTTATCAAACTAATGAACTCCTCTATATTTAGCATGTATAAGTATGTACTCTGATGTTGTAGTACTACTTTCTCTTTTTCAATCATTTGTTTACATTTCTATCAACTTCTCTTATAAAAAAATCAAAGTGTAAACAATTCACTGAAACAGAGAGGGAGTATATGTTAATGTGTATGTAAAAAATAATAATGTACGAAGTAATTGGTGAAGAAGTAATTGTTTTTGTAGTTTAGATTTTAGACCGTCCATCAAACAACCAGCCATGTTTTAGTGCATAGAAGGTGATCATTAAATATTATGATAATCATTTTACTTATTAATGATGATCAATGTTTTTATAAACATTAATATGATCTTGCATATTGTATTATTTGATCACAAGTTTTTTCAATTATTGAAATAGTAGTGTCATGGGCATAAATTAGTACGAGTATTTTTTTTTTTTTTCCATCAAATATGAGGAAGATTCGAATATGAGATTTATTACTCAGGATATCTTCGTTCGGACTACTAGAATATGACGTCTTTGGTCAAAGGCATAAGCTAGTATGAGTAGCTTGATATTTGACTAGTCAATGGATTTGAATGTGAGGAAATAAATGGTAGAAACAAAAAAAAAAAAGTAAGGAAATAATTTGGATTACTTGAAATTGAGAGATGAAAAGTAAATGGCATGTCACATCATATGGAAACGTGTTTGGAAAATAAGGTGAAATAAATAAGTAAGCTTTTCTTTAGATTTTGTGTCAGATTTGTCGAGACCATTTTTAAGGGTTGAGTTAAATGTTTGGATTTTATACATTTTTGGTTGTTTTTTTTCAATAATATGTGTACTTTTTGTCAAATACTTCCTCCATTCCATTTGATTCTATACATATTCCTTTTTCGGAAATTCCAATCAATTCTATACATTTCTATTTTGGTCCATACTTTATTAAACTAAAAGACCAATATACCCTTCATTAATACCCCACCCAACTCACTTTATTAAACTAAAAGTAGGGGTAATTTGGTAATTCTATTGTCTACCCCACTTGATTTTCTTCTACCTTAATTACCGTGTTTTGGTCAAATGTATAAAATCAAACGGAATGGAGGAAGTATATTCAAATATTAACTAAAAATCTACTCGTAAAACATATGGTGTACTTCATTGTCCATGACCTATTAATGCACGTATACTCTTAAATACTCCCTAAAAATATAGGTCATGTTTGAGGATAGTCATAACGTCACTCTAAAATGTACTCTTTCACTCATAATCTAATCTAATACATATTAAAACTAAATCAACTTAAGAGCACAACTTATCACAACTCACCACAATCTTCTATTTGTCTATATTTTCACCATATTAAGCCACATGTCACAATTAAAAAAAAATGAAAAATATAAATATAATAATAAATACTACTCCGTATCTTTTATTACACCTTTTTAGTTTCACTTTTCATTCATGATTTATCACCATGACAAATAACATACTCCCTCCTACCCATATCTATTGTCCCTTTTGGGATAAAGTAGAAAATTTATGGGGTTGAATAGAATAATAAAAAGTAATGGGTAGGGGTAAGATAATAGGAGAGAGGGTTGAATAGAATAATAAAAAGTAATGGGTAGTGGGTAAATAGTTGGGTGAGTTGGGGGTAGATAATAATAAATAATTCATGGGGAAAAGCAAAAGGGACATTTTGATGGGTAAGAAATTGGGGCAAAAGGGACAATAGATATGGGTAGGAGGGAGTACATTTTATAAATTTAAAATTTCTTTTACTTATTAAATTAAAAATAACTTTATAGAATATATTCTATCCCTTCAAATCTAAACACTACATTCATTTTTTTGACACTATTCAACTATGTCGGGAATCATTGAAATTCCCGACAATCAATAAGTGAAAATATAGTTGTGTGTGATCTTGTTTGATTAATCCTTATGAGTACAAAATTAATATTCAATTTATAGAAAAATTTAATTTCTCATTTAAAATTAAAGATATATTCGTTCCGATATTCGCCTCGATAAATGTTTAAAAAAAATATTTCTTTTACTTATTAAATTAAAAATAACTTTATAGAATATACTCTATCCCTTCAAATCTAAACACTACATTCATTTTTTTTACACTATTCAACTATTTCGGAAATCATTGAAATTCCTGGCAATCTATAAGTGAAAATATAGTTATGTGTGATGATCTTGTTTGATTAATCCTTATGAGTACAAAATTAATATTCAATTTATAGAAAAAATTAATTTCTCTTTTAAAATTAAAGATATTTTCGTTCCGATATTTGCATCGATAAATGTTTAAAAAAATTGTAGTGTTTGAATTTGAAGGGATGTAGTAATAGATAAAATTGTCGTTATTAAATTCATAATGAAAGTTCAAAACATTATGATAATATTTTTTTCTTAAATTGTATTCGATTTTCGTTATTTGAATATTTTAAAAAAAAATTAAAATTAAATTTATATTTATATTCTCACTTGAATATTTAGTTTGCTCATGATGATAATCTAATAATTAAAGGATAACTCTTTAAAACACTCCTTCTTTCCTCTCTAAAAAAAACCCTTAAAATTAAATCAAGGGCTACCATCGACATTTAATCGATGGTACGCTCCGAACATCTTTAAATTATTACTCGTAGTTATTTTCTTGAATCTCCATCGTATTATCAATAAAAATCTCCCTTTTAATGAGATCTAATTTTTAGTCTCCGTTTTCGGATTTTTTTCAGTCCTTCGTATCATCTTAGGTTTTGGTTTTAATGGATGTAAGGATAAGAATGATTCGTTGATAGTTCGTTACGCTTATCTTCAATGGATTCAAATTATTCGGCTACAGTACTTGGTGCAATTTGAATATCAATTTCTCATATATCCAATCGAACGATGGATCCCCTCAAAAGCTACATCGGGATAGCAATACGAGGACGTGCCGAAGAGAAAATTCTTCTTTTCGTTCCATATTTGTTTTCGTTTATTTTGATCCTTTGTAAGTGTCGTTTGGCGACTACTTACTCAATTGATCTTTCCGTCTTCAAAAAATAAAATAAAAAAAAATCTATAGTTTGCTTGTAACAAGAAGCAACCTCAACTTGACACCTCTACATATAACGCCTGCCATGTCTTCTATCCACAATTCCAACAGCCAAAATAATCCGAGCGATTGATGTGATCTTTTCGAAATACGAAAAATCAACATTTAACTCCATTGATGTTTATCATTAACTCCATTAATTTTCCTTCCGATCCTTAATCATTCAACATCAAATCCAATAATCATATCATGAACGTTTCATATCAAGCTATTGTTTAAAATTTACACTGGACATTCTATAATCAAATATTTCTAAAGACGTAAGCTATATGAACTATTGAACTAAAATATTTTTTTATTTATTACTGCATAAGTATGTGTTAGTCTACTACACATGTTTATGTGTTTCATGCAATCTTGTATCATGGAATTATTTGTGTCGATTTGATTACGCGTTGTGAAACGGTAATATTTTTAACTCACCTAGCGGGAAATGTGTACACCATTCATACGATAACGCACACCATATGTTTCACTTATTGCCCTTATTGCATACAAAGTCCAAAAATATGATATTGAATTGGCATATTGTTATTTGACATTCTTAATAGATTGTGGATTAATGATTACATTAAGTTTTCACTCAAAATTATTGCTGGTATTTTAATTTCATTGGAGTAGTGTGGTTAATCATTACTATGTGTTTATTAATTTGATTGTTTTGTATTGATTAAACACCAAGCTAGTGAGTAATTTATGTTTCATCCTTTTTTCTTTTGCTTCCTTTTTTACTTTTTATTTTTAATTAATTAATGTTTAGTATAATTGTTCCTCACTATACAATCCAATATGACTTTGACTTTTAATGGTTTCCTTTGCTTTATTTTGTAATTGATTTTGCTTTTGCATCATCATCATCTTCTTCATTATCGAATCTTATTTAATAGCTCCCTTTATTTGACGATATAATTCGTCTGATTTCGACAACGTTGTTAACTTTGTTTGCAATACAGGTCTTAATTCTACACTCAAGTTTTTTCTGTAGTATGTGTAATAATATTGTTATTATTGGGGTTTGTTTTAGTTAATTCTCACTCCAAATGTAAGGTTTTGTTTTTTTTGTAGGGGGATGTTGAACAAATGTAAAAAAAAATAATCAGAGAAAGAGTGTTAATCGGTTTCTGGGTACTCTTTATTTGGTGCTTGTAGACGATTGAATAATTTGAATTTTTACTCCGTTTTATCAACAACAATGATCATTTGAACAATTACGTTATATTTTATACATTGTAATAAACAACAAAAATTATTGAGCTTGGTGAATAGTGTCGAAACTAATAATGTTACCAATTGACGACGGGGGAAAATAATACATAAATTAAAGTGGCCCCGTGAAGTTCACGGGACACATCACTAGTTATTTATAAAATTATAAACTACTAGAATAATGTTCTATGATATTGAGTGGCAGAGTACATTTCGTATGTGATATTATCAATTCCCTTGCCAATATGAGCTGAAATAATATTCAAATTATTGTACTCCATCCGTTTCGGTGATTTGTTTACGTTTACTTTAAAGGGGGGCTCGTTTGCTTAAAACTATCAAATGTAATTGGTTGAGGGAGCAGGGGTCACATCCCACATGGTCAAACATGACCATTTTTGGAAAGTGTAAATAAATGACCCGTACGCCCTAAAATGGAAAGTGTAAACAAATTATCGGGATGAAGGGAGTAGTTTATTGAATTATGATTTAAATTTGATGGTTGTCATTTCGAATGGCCATCACAGATTCAGGGGAAATCACACAATTTAAGACGAGAATAATATGTCATACATTTTTTTTTCTTGAGTTGAGTAATTTAAGTTATAATGTACTCCGTACTTATATAGAGATATTTTGAGAATAAAATGTTCATTAAGTATTTATACTGAGAATAATAGGTCATGATTTACTTAAGCTGGCACGGCCCGCCGGAACTGGTCATGCTTGAACTACGATTTTGTTTTGCTCAACCTATTGGGCCTATAGTTTAGGCTAATTTATAATCATTGGGTGGGGCTCCAATCTTGAATTTGCAAGCTTGGCTCGGTCCCACCCACCACTCCAACGTGTCGTACTATCGGTACGAGTTACGGCCCAGCTCGGACCTTGGCCAGACCTCTACTAGCAAGGGACAAAAAAATTAAATAATATAATTACGCCCACTATTTTATTTAATCAAACATTAGATATATATACGTACAACTTTTACAACTAAATTTTTAAAAGACTACGACCATCGTTAAAATGAGATGGAGGCCCATTTTTATTCGGGTGCGAATTGGCGTTAGAAAATATATAAATCGATTTGGGCCCCACCTATCAACTTAAGTTTTTTATTGCATTGGTTTATGACATAGTATTAGAATCTTATGATTCGAAAGGCAGACCTATAATTGCAGTTCACATTTTAAGTTCAAAGCTAAGGGCATTTTGTGAAGAGACATGTTAGAATATACATAAATCGATCTGAACCTTCAACAAAAAGCTTAACTTAATATATAAATCGATTTGAGCTCCACTTATCAACTTAAGTTTTTTATTGCATTAGTTTATGACATGGTATTAGAATCTTATGACCTGAAAGGAGGGCCTATAATTGCAGTTCACATTTCAAGTTCAAAGCTAAGGGAATTTTGTGAAGAGACATGTTAGAATATACATAAATCGATCTGAACCTTCAGCTAAATGCTTAACTTAAATATATAAATCGATTTGGGCTCCACTTATCAACTTAAGTTTTTTATTTCATTGGTTTATGACATAGTATTAGAATCGTATGATCTGAAAGGCGGACCTATAATTACAGTCAGTAGCGGATCTTTTAAAAAAAATTGGGGGTGGGCCGAATCGAACCTGTGACCTCTAGAACCAAAACAAAACATTTTACCAACTCCACCACTATATCTTTTTGTTAACACTTACTCCGTACAACATAATAATATTTATCTAGGGTGGGCCGGGCCTAGGCTCAGCAAGCCTAAGGTCCGCCACTTATTGCCGTTCACATTTTAAGCTCAAAGCTAAGGGCATTCTGTGAAGAGACATGTTAAAATATACATAAACCGATCTGAACCTTCAGCTAAAAGCTTAACTCACGTGAATTGACATATTATCTTTGAACTGAATTTATAAATTTTAGTGTTAAAACAAAATTGAATTGAAACGAGCTTTAAAAAAAAGTTGAAATGGCAAAGTGGGGTGAAGCGTGGTCGCTTGGAGTAAACTCAAGGAGTCGTCATTTCAATTATTGGGAACGCATAGACTTCATAAAGTCGTCATTTTCAATAACCTTTTACTTACATGTGATCAGAGGGTAAAATATTGTTTTATATGCCGTACTCCTTTTTTTTTTTTTTTTTTTCCAATCAGATAAATAAAAAGTAAAATTAATGTACGTATAAAATAAAGATGATGAATAAATACCGGTTAAGAATTACTCTATACGAACAACGATACGAAGTACTCCATATAAATTTTGGATAAATCGGTCTAAAAAGAATAGTGAGATGTGAGAAAAGATATTAGCAACGTGAAGGACTGCCGTCTGCCAGACTAGTGATATCGATATACTCATATTACGATGAAGGTTCATGAAATACAAAATATTAGTGATGGAGCATATTACTAAACAAAGAAAATTATGTATATAATATAAAGGTTAATCTAAAATATATACACGTATGTAATAATTGTTCATAAAAGCGGAAAATAATTAAATATCGAGCACAAGAATTCAAGACGTGTACATCTGTTTTCATTTAGGACTCATCTGATAATATGAATCAGATAAAAACAACAAATCGAGTATAATTTTTATATAGATGATAGTTAATATTTTTAATTTTTCACTACTTTTGAAATACTATCACTTACAGTATATATTTAATTAATTTTATTAAATAAAGTCTTATGTGAAAAATTATACGAATTTTTGTTTAATCTCTACTTTAATTTTGGATTAGACATAAAGATTATAAATGGGCCATATTTCACATGGTTTAGACTTTAGTGTTAATGTGTCGGCCCAGTGGGCTCCCCATATCCATCACTACCCTTTCGGCACGTGGCACGTTAATGGTTAATGACTTAATATTGACCTAACTTAAGACCGACATTATATTTAACCTCAAAATTTACAAAGACAATCCTATTTATTTGAAAAATAATAAATAGTAACAGTAATTCTTCTAAGAGACGGTACTAATAATAACTTATGTGAGACAATTAAATTACAACCACAAAAAAATTAAAAAAATAATAAAAAATTATAAAGTAATCACTATCTAGGAGACGTCTCACAAAAACTTATTGTGAGGCCCGCCTCACGTAAGAAATTGTGAAATAGTAAAATTAAAATGAGAATAATTAACATGAGAATAAATAAAATAAAATAAAGTAAATACGATATGATAGATTAGCAATTAAGAGAGTAACATGTACGGAGTAGGTTGGATAAAATAAAATAAACTAAAAATGTTACTTTGAAAACACAAATTCTCATATGAAACGGTGCTTGTTTACCATAGCAATTCGAATAGTAAATTTAAAGACAAAGGACAAGTGGGGAAGAAAGATGTTCTTCCCACTTGTCCTTATCTTTAAACTCTACTATTTGACTGCTGTGAACAATTCTGCTTCACACAAGACTTACACCTTTGAAAAACATACGAGTTAAAAAATAATACTCCGTATTAGACTAGAACTACAAGGTTAATAACATCGTAACATTCAATTATTTTTTTTTTTTTTTTTTTTTTTTTGACTCATTTGTTCGCACGTCTTATCTACCTCTAAAGAATACCGTTGTAAAAATTGCAAATTAGAACCCATTATAAAGTGCACTTTATTTACTCCCTCTGATCGGTCAGATTTAGAGGTGGTAATGAGTGACACGACACGAACCCGACACGAAGTTAGTGGGTTTGGGTTGAGATAAAGTGACCCATTTAAGTAATTGGGTCGACACGAACACGACACGAAATTAAATGGGTCGGGTTAGGGTTGTAGTCTGCCGACACGAAGTTGACACGAGTAACCCGTTAATTATCTAAAAGTGACATAATTGGATTAATCAGGACAGTAAACTATCTAAAATATTAAAACATAATATTCAAATTTAAAATTTAGGTTAATGACTCGTACATAAGTCGCCCAAGTTAGAAATTTAAATGCGTTATAGGTTAATTTAAATGGGTTAAATTGGTTAAAATTGATCTGCCAAAAGATAAATGGGTTAAACAAGTCGGGTTGGGTTATGAAAAAAATAAATGGGTCGGGTTAGGGTTGAGGCAATTGACACGATTATGTAAATGGGTCGGGTTAGGGTTGGGAGGATATGACCCATTTAACATTGACACGAACCCGACACGACCCGATCTGTTTGCCAGGTCTAGTCAGATTGTTAACACTTGACAAGAAATTCTATCACAAAAATGGTCAAATGTTAACAATTGGTATATAAGTACTGAATCATTCGACACGTAAAACTGTCTCATTTTATAATTTTGTCAATCGATAAAATTTCAAATTAAAAAGCCCATTAGAGTAAATGTTCTTATACCCAATGTATATTAAAAAAAAAAAAAAAAAAAAAGCCCATGAGCCCAAATTGCATTTGACAAGTGAGATTACTTTTTTTTTTTTTTTTTTTTTTAGTGGGTTGAAGAATAAACAAAAGGATTTTAAGCGGGAAAATTACCTGACAAACCAAAAAAAATTAAAAAAAATGCCAACTTGCAACTGTATGATACCGACATGTCCCACTTGCTCTTTCCTTTGACAGCTTCTCACCTCTCCACACCGTCGGCAAGTCGGCAACCCATTGTTCTTGTACCCAAATTATCATTTCAAATCTGACATTTGTCTTAAGATTAAAACGGGTTAAATACATACTCTTAAATTATCCCACTTGTCGCCTAGAAATAACAAATTTTTTGCGTCTTTATTACCAAGCAATAGTATCTGACTTGTCGTACAGAGAATATACTTCCTCAATTCCAATAGGTTCTATACGTTCCACTTTTTGGACACTATTTATAAGTGTGTAGAATTTTCGATATAACTTTTAACATACAAATAAAAAAACAATTAAGTGTGATCTTGTCTTAATCGTCTTATCGAGCACATTATTAATATCATAATTTTAAAATTTTCAAGAGTACGAAATCAAAGATATGAACAAAACAAAACGAGTATTGATGTACGTGCATAAAGTAAACATATAGAACCTATTGGAATGAAGGAAGTAGGTCTTAATTATATTTAACATTTGCTGTCGGGATTAATTTCAGGTTAGACTTGTACTAGTGCTTACAATTTCAATTAGAGATTACAGGTGGTGTCTTGTTCACCTGATAATTCCAACACCAACGATTACGAAGAACAATTAGTCACAATTTTATAAACTCAATACCAATCAAATGATGCTCTCCGATTTCACTATATTCATCACAACCGACATTTTTATTGGAAAAAACTTTAAAATCCTTTAACATGTAAATATCCCCACATAAAAAAAATAGACAACACACCAACAAAGTCACATTAGTCAAAATCATTACTAAATGCAAGAAAGTGAGATCCAAAACTCCCCATAATTTAAGATTTAAGATCTTCTTTAAAAATATTACCTCCATTCTCTCTGATTTATACTTTATCCATTTCAATAGGTTCTACACGTTTCACATTTTTGACACTATTCATAAGTGTATAGAATCTTCGATATAACTTTTAACATACAAATAAAAAAACAGAGCTACACGATTATATCAAAAATTACATTTAAAATTTATCAGCCCATAATTAGTGAATGAAACAGATAAAATAATACGGAGTAAATAATAAAAATATTATAATTATTATTATAATTATATAATTATTATTATTTATTATTATTATTCCTTATTATTATGAGTATTAAATCCTAGGTTTACTTTATTTATTTATTTATTTATTTAATAATGATTTCTCATCACTCAATCTTCTCCACTTAACACACTCTCACTCAGCACTACCACCACATCGCACTTTCACACCTCTGTCATTCTTCCTGCGTAAAAAATCTAGGGTTCTTTTCGCATTTATTATCCCCAATTTTATTTCTTTTAATTCAATTCAATTCGTTTTCAGTTCACTCAATTCAATCTACTTTTCCCCTCAATTCTTCATCTCAGATCTACCGGTATGAATCGTAATTTAATTTATTTCATTTAATCGTTATTGGTTGTGGATCTAATCTTAGCTCCTTCAATTATTGTTTGATTTAATTATGTTATTCATTGATGTTGTTGTTGTTAGATCCGATTAGTTTGATTAGTTTTTGTGCGATTAATTAGCTTCGATTTTAGTTCGTTTGATCAGATCTTGTGCGATTTTAGTTTGGAAAAACTGTCGGTTGTATGAATTTGCAGATAATTTGCTGAAGAATTAGGTATGTTGATGATTATCAGCAGTAAATTTGATAATTTGTGAGGATTTTTAGTAAGTTTTTGGATCTTTGAGTGTATAATTGGAGATTAATGCTCAGTATTGATTAATAATCGTAGTCGTGTACGAGCAATGCTACCGACGATCTCTTTTATCTTGCGCATATTGAGGGGAAGGTTGAAGAAGTTAGAAAAGGCGATTGTCGGTAGCATTGATCACTTGTGTACATTATGGAAGGACATAAGATTGACTACAATGCTATTTTTGAAATCGTAAGCGTACATTTTGGAAAGCGACGTTTATGATCGTTCAATGTACGCGTAATTTAGGCTTGATTTGATTTGCTTGGCCGATGTGGTGAGAGCACAAATTAGATTTGTTAATAGTGCACTGGAAAATTTAGAGAGGGGTGATATTTGGAAGCTTGACTTAGCGGATTTGCTACTGTTAACGTGTTTTCAGTTCGTTGAAATTCATTGTTGTGTGGCATGTATTTGTGTGAAGGGAATCATAGAAGTTTGTCTCTGATTCCGGAATGTTTTTGCCTGCAGTCGTGTAGAGATTACGAGGTTTTGTTATCATGATCTTGTGATTGTGTATGCGTAACGTCTTAAGTCAAAGAGAAATCGTATTTTCGAGTTTGCGGTAAAATGAGGGGTAGATCGGAAGATGTGCAAAAGAAGCGCCTCGTTACTGGTTTACTGGCCGCAGCAATTTTCCTTGGTTTTCTTTATGTATACCAAGGACCGCTTTTTGGATCGGAAAGTAGCAGTGCATCAGCTCTAGAGTACAGCAGCAAATCCTTGAGAAAGTTCGGTTGGGGTGGGGATGAGGACGCAGATGAATCCTCCTCCAAGCTTACCCAAGAAGACCCCGATGATGGTTTAGTCCTTAAAAGCTTTCCTGTAAGTTGATGCGTGGTCGAAACAAGATCGATCTTTCATGTATTGAGACGTGTTCTCCTCATCTTACAGTTTCTTAACTCTTCAAGAAACTTCATGGATTACTTAAAAACACTAAATTTCAAAAACATCAAACTTCAGAAAACTTAAGACGATGAGAACACGTCCTTAGAGTTGTAACAAGTTGTGTGGATCTCTAATTTTTGTTCTGTCTAATTTGTAAGGTCTGTGATGATCGTCATTCAGAATTGATTCCTTGTCTAGATAGACATCTTATATATCAACTGAGATTGAAGTTGGACTTGTCGTTAATGGAACACTACGAAAGGCATTGTCCTCCTCAGGAAAGACGCTACAATTGTTTGATTCCACCTCCACATGGATATAAGGTGAAAATCCAAGCAGAAAACTTTTACTTCTCGTGTGTTTAATTTACCCTTTATCATCATCTATAAACTATATCTCGATTGATTTTATCGTGTAGGTTCCGATCAAGTGGCCTAGAAGCAGAGATGAAGTGTGGAAAGCTAATATACCTCACACTCACCTTGCGCATGAGAAGTCTGATCAGAATTGGATGGTTGTGAAAGGTGAAAAGATCGTCTTCCCTGGTGGAGGCACTCACTTTCACTATGGAGCTGACAAGTATATCGCCGCTATGGCAAATGTAAGTCTCTGTGCACTCTGGTAAATATAGGCATTATAGGTGACATTGGTGGCGTATACTTCACTGATTTCAAGAGTTGATAGCATTTCTCGATATCCCAAAAGTGTATTTACGATGAGTTTCTTAGTCACTTTTATCATGCTAGCGCGTACTAGAATTTTGCTAGTGAGTCGACAGTGCTCTGTTGCTAGATTTTTGTATTCCATAGTCTTGGAAGAAAAGAATGTTTTTTTAAGCTAATTTGCTGAGTAGTATTTCTAACTCGTTGAATTTTCGGGATAAACAGATGCTTAATTTTCCGAAAAACGTGATCAACAACAAAGGCAAGCTAAGAACGGTCCTCGATGTGGGTTGTGGTGTTGCCAGTTTTGGAGGCTATCTTCTATCGTCTGACGTCATCACCATGTCGTTGGCACCAAATGATGTGCATCAGAACCAAATCCAATTCGCCTTAGAAAGAGGTATTCCTGCGTATCTTGGTGTTTTAGGAACAAAGAGGCTCCCATACCCTAGCAGATCGTTCGAGCTCGCTCACTGCTCTCGTTGTAGAATTGATTGGCTTCAAAGAGACGGCATCCTCCTCCTCGAGTTAGATAGGCTGTTGAGGCCTGGTGGTTATTTTGCCTACTCGTCTCCCGAAGCATACGCCCAAGATGAAGAGGATCTTAGGATATGGAAGGAGATGAGTACCCTTGTGGAGAGGATGTGCTGGAAAATAGCTTCGAAAAGGAATCAAACCGTCATTTGGGTCAAGCCTTTGAATAATGATTGTTACATGCAAAGGCCTCCTGGAACCCAGCCTCTTCTTTGCCGATCAGATGATGACCCTGATGCGGTTTCCGGTGTTAACATGGAAGCTTGCATCACACCGTATTCTGACCGTGAGTCTGCTTCATTTTCGCTTTGCTTTCCATTTTATCGTCTTCTGAGTTCTTACCACATTTTGGGTCTTTCAGGTTTTATAATTGCAACGAGTCTTAGATAAGACCGTCTTAAATTGTGACCACATTAACTCTAATCATGACCTTATTGAGTATAATGTCACATTACAGTCAATATGCATCAGGAGTCCAACTCAGATGTCCTCGTCAGACGGTGTGACGCAAACTGGCTCTAATAATTTAAATTTACCGTAACGTGGGCATCTTTTATCTTTTCAGATGACCACAAAGCTGGAGGAAGTGAGTTGGCCCCATGGCCTGCTAGGCTAACTTCTCCGCCTCCTCGGCTTGCTGATTTCGGGGTTTCTCGTGACACGTTTGAAAAAGACATGGTATGCTCATGAATCTAACCTGCCATGGGTGGTATTCGTGTATGTCCCTTGTTGTTTACGGAGGTGGAAGGTGTTCACGGAGTAATGTTTATGTCATGTCGCGCAGGACCTTTGGAGGCATAGAGTAGAGAACTACTGGAACCTTTTAAGCCCCAAGATCAAATCAGATACCCTTAGAAACGTGATGGATATGAAGGCAAATTTGGGATCATTTGCAGCTGCTCTGAAAGACAAGGATGTTTGGGTGATGAACGTCGTTTCCAACGAAGGTCCGAACACTCTCAAGGTGATATATGATAGAGGCCTTATTGGAGCTACTCACAACTGGTAAACATACTATCTCCGCTTTTGCATTGTAGTCGATTTTAAAAGAACTTAGCGTGTATTTATTGATTCGAGTGCTTTAACGTAGACCTGCTAAACGGTTCAATTGAGTCAGAGCCTTGTCTATTTAGGTCGGGTCAGTTTCGGGTTTATCAGAACTCGGGTCCACATAAGTCATTTCGGGTTGTTTTAGTAAACAATACGGAGTAATAAACATTTGGGCCAGTCAATACCTGCGGGTCAATCTGGGTCTTCAGTAGGGTACCCAGTCGAGTTATACGGGCCGGGTCAGTTTTGCCAGCTTGACTTTACTGGTATGTTTTCGGCAGATCTCACTGATTTTCTCGGTATGTAATGAAATATCAGGTGTGAAGCCTTCTCGACCTATCCTCGAACTTACGATCTACTCCATGCCTGGAACATCATCTCCGAGGTTGAGAAGAAAGGCTGCAGCCCAGTGGACCTCCTGCTCGAGATTGATCGAATCCTCAGACCTACCGGATTTGCTATTTTCCGTGACAAGCAATCCGTAGTCGATTTCATTAAGAAGCATTTGTCAGCTCTGCACTGGGAGGCCATTGCAACCGCAGATGCGAGCGCAGATTCCGATCTTGAAGGCGACGAGCTCGTGTTCATTGTTCGCAAGAAACTGTGGCTCCCAAATCAAAGCTCTCATGACTCGGAGTAAGGTTAAGAACCACGATTTCTGTTGCTCGATGCAACCTTATACCGCTAATTCTCAGAATTGAAGGCAACAACTTCCTCGACGTTATCGATCGACCTAAATTTATTCACGTCACGTTTCCTTGTTTCTGTTTTATATGATAATTTTGTTGTTCCTGCATAGGTTTTATTTTTAGTTGAGTAGCCATAGATGAGAAAACATCCATAGGCTATTTTACATTAATTTACGGTGTATTCCTCGATATATGTTTGGGGAAAACTATAGATATTTCAGCAATTCATTAAATTGATTAATACCGAGTAATTGTAACGAAAAAAAAAATTGCTACACTGCTGAAGTACACGAAAATTTGATTCTAAATTTATGATTTCTTTCATATATTTTATCTGTTTTGTAAGTTTTTCCTTGAATTCTTTGCAGATTATTTTACACTGAGCAGTTTTTTTGGTTACGAATGCAACCGATTTAGTATCGAGATTATTTCTCGACGGTGGTTGTTTCCTGATTATAAATAAGGGAAATTATCGGACGTCACAAACTCTATAGAAAAGAGCGAAATAAGAAGAATTGGATCGTACAGAACTTCATTATATCATATACGAGTAACAAAGTTAACATATTGTAGCAAACATTAATGTTAAAATTCTAAATATTACAAACGATTTCACAAACATGATATCCGTACACGTCTCTCGAGCACAGTGAGCAGTTTACAAGGCGTTTGGTGAAGAAAATACACAGGGCACGATCATCGCAACTAAAGCTCGAGTACTTGGGGCAAGCTTTTCAACAGGGTCGGAATCTCAATAATTTACAACTCTTAATAATTTCGATGATTTTTATCCTCTACTTCACCGCCGTAGATGTGCCCCCCCAAAAACGACTGCATTTTTATTTTCTTCGACCAATGCCAATAGACAAAAACTCAAAACTGCGCAGAGTATCATCTCGAACAGCTCTTGTTGAAGAGATACGAGACCGAGAAGATGTTTTAGACTCCAACCCAGGTTGTACCCTCTGACTTCCAGAAACACGGCCACTGGTTGACATCAGTCGGCCAGATCGCCCATCACTCGGCTCACCAGAGGAGCTCGGCCTACTTGTCGAAACAACTGCTCTTTTTGAAGTACTTCCATTTCGAGAATTACGACCTCTTTCAGCGTCTCCTTGCTGTGAGTCCAACACAAAAAGCTTAATGTGAGAATAACAAAGGTAACACGGTGTTAAAGTTATTCACTTACTCGTAAAAGAAAACTTACCATGTCCTTGGACGAAGGATCGCCAAGGGATCGATGACGTGAATGATCACCAGGTAAACCAGAGACTTGACTATTTCTTCTCGCAAACGCCTCAACAGCTCCAGAAACTCTATCCCTATTGTCTTGTCCCGCTATGGACCACAAACACAGCACGAGTGTATCAGTGTACGTATTGAAATTATCATTCAAGAGAAATGAGTGTATTACGTAATACGTATATATTAACTAAACGAGCGAGCTATGGAGAACAACTGACCTGAAGACCTGTCAACTCTTTCTGCAGACGGTCCTGGAGTTAAAGCAGGTTTGGTAGACGGCTGCAGTAAACAGACCGATGTATAAGTAATAAAAAGATGCCCTCAGAAAAGACAAGGTAAAAATATAGCCAGGTTACTGACCCGTGGTCGAGAGCTCGAGAGAATCTGTGGATATTTCAGTATCGTCCAATCAAACACATAGTCAAATTGGTAACCTGTGTCAACAGAAGCAGATATGATTATGATTTCATAGAGATGAATTTAGTTTTTGATGATTTCAACAAGCGTATGATAATTATATGAACATCTATGAGAGAAAATATTTTTGGCCGACATTGCTATATACCTTCTCTGATGAAAAGGTCCCTGAATAGTCTCTTCAGATACGAGTAATCTGGCTTGTCCTCAAATCGTAAAGACCGACAGTAGTGAAAATATGATGTGAACTCTGACGGATAATTTTTGCAAAGAACCTGCAAACAATGAATTAGTTGGCACAAATCAGCTATAAACATGAGAACCATACATCCATACAGTACAGACGTGTGTAGATGGGTAAAACGCGGTGAACTAGTAATCGATAAAGTCCTACTGACAGTATGGAGCCGAAATCAATAGTACCTCAATCGAGGTGAGCATTTTCTTTTCGCTAATTTTGTCATACTTCTGCTTTTTGGTACCAGCTTTCAAGCCCTGCCATGGGAGACTAAGACGAGAAAATAAATTATACTCCTTATTCTGTAATAATTACACACATGAACTGAACAGAAAGTTCACTAGGAAAAATTTGCCGAGTACTCACCTTCCTCTTAGAAAATACATGAGCACAAATCCAAGGGACTCCAGGTCATCTCTTCTGCTTTGTTCTGTTTTGGTCAATGAAATATATGTAAGTAAGACGGACAATTGAGTTGGACGAAGACATTGGTTTAGCAGCAAAGAAGAACAATGCGATATCATCGCCAAAGAGGTATAGCACTTACCAACACCAAGATGTGTGTTGACGCTAGCATATCGAGCAGTACCTGTCAGATTCTTATTTTCTCTGCACAGTAGTCGCAATAAGCGTCAGATGGGTGAATAATTTGAATACAGGAACGTTTCGTAAAGTCTGCATGAGCAGTTGAGCACTACGAAAGTACCTGTAAGGTATGTGTTTGTGTGTCTGAAGATCGCGAAACTTTTTTGCAAGTCCGAAATCAATGACATACACCTGTACAAGATAATAAATTTAGGTTCATCCAAAATAAACGACAGAGTAATGGTGTATCACATATGTTCTCATATCTCAAGAGTTCATAAATGAAATAGGTTTTACAGTAAAACAAGATGTAATCAAGTGATCAAGTACAAGTTAAACCTGCAAGAAAAGATACCTGATTTGCCTTACGTCCAAGGCCCATCAAAAAGTTGTCGGGTTTGATGTCACGGTGTAAAAAACCTCGTGAGTGCATGTACTCCACTTTATTGATCTATCAAAGAGAAGAGGAATACAACTCAGTCCATGAGCAACCCATCTACAAATAGGTACACAGCAATTTGATCCCTTGGAAGATTTATCAAAAGAACTCGTCTATAAGCCCATTTGATGACTACGACTGTTCTCTTCGTGTTAAATTATCTAGTCCTCTGGTGTATCAAGTTTTTTGAAGTTTAGGGTTTTTGAAGTAGTCTTTTCGCTGAAGTTTTTTGAAATATTCTGAAGTCATCGATAAGTTAAAGAAAAAAGATGATGGGGTGTTGAATGTCCTCATTGCTCATGAGGCAGAAACACACCATTTGATCAGCAAGCATTAAAACCGTCTTCAATGAAAACTTGCGGCTACAGTAGTTAAACAAATCCTCCAAACTTGGGCCAAGAAGGTCAATAACCATAGCGTTGTATTCGCCTTCGATGCCATGCCACTTGAGATGCGGAATTCCAGCTTTATGACAGGCAACACAGCACAGAGAAGGTGGAAGCACACCGTTTAGTCAAATTACAAATATAACGACATGGGAATACCGAAAGATCGAAGTACCAGGGACTTACTGCCTCCCTGGAGAAGCATGTACAACTTCGATTCATAATGCAGTTGAGGGTGCTTTGTCTTTGTCGATTCCTACAACAAATAAATCACGTTTAAAATTTCACTCCACAAGTCCTTTCATAAGAAGATCATCAGTTCTTATGTGGACATCTTATTAACCTATACATTAGACGTCCCGATAAAAGGAATTTCAAACAAAGATAACTATAGACAGATACAGAGAGAGTACACTTTATATCGAGCAGCTAGAACCTACAACACTACAAGTGATACAGAAGTCGATAGACGAACTAAAAGTTGATACAATTATATAATTCCACAAACCACAAGCATACATAATCAATATACTACATTACTACCTCCATTCAACTCCATTTTTTGCACTTGTTTTTCACACTTTTCGAGGTCCATTTTGCAACGATTATATCTCTAGTTATACTATATAAAAAACTACGAAAATCATAAACAGAAAAGCATGAAGAATCAAGCACAAACCAACTTAACAGCCACATCTTCACCAGTCTGCACATTGACACCTACAACACCAATACACAATTTATCATCAGAAAACATATTATACACTGTCGTAAAATCGGTTTTTCTATCATATGACCTCACATGACAATCTAAACACAAAACTATTTCCATCATTACTTTTGGGCACACGATAGAAAAACCGTAAGTAAAATTAAGGACCAATATCAAAATATATACCCAAGTAAATCTCCCCAAATGAACCACTTCCGATTTTTCGACCGAGCTTAAACTTTCCACCAATTACATGATCCATGATCAAATAAAATTCCCAGAAATCTTAATTTTAGCAGTAAATTAAGGAACTTTTCTCCCTCACTAAAATTTAGAGGTAAATTTGACTCCTAATATATCAGATATTACAAAAATTTACAACTAAAATTACTTCCTTTTTCACCAAATCCTTTGAAAAAAAGGGAGATTTTTTTTACTATACAGATCTTTGCACCAATAAGTTTGACCCAAGTAAAAAAAAAATCAATCTTTTGACAAATTAGATTGAACCCAGATGATTAAACAGATAATATTAACTACCCTTTTAGTCTGATCAATCAGAAACTATGTGAAAACCCTAATTATTCAAAAACTCAATCGAAAAAATTACATGAAAAAGTAATCAATCAACTGATTAATTACTTAATTAATCAAACATCTCATTTGCTTTGCATTGCTTAGAAATTGAAAAGGTTCAAAAAAGGTGCAGAAAAAGAGGATATTCTCTGAAATTTATGCAAATTAAATTTGACTAATTTATTGATTTTATGCAAATTAAATTTGACTAATTTATTGATTTTATGCAAATTAAATTTGACTAATTTATGAAAATGAGGGGGGGAAAAAAGGGGGTTTTATATATATATATATTTTTTTTTTTTTTAATAGTTTTCCCAGAAAAATATTGAGGAAATGAAATTAAAAAGAGGGTAGATGAAGAAGAAGAAGGTGGTGATGATGATTGATGAAGATAAAATGGAAGAGTAGAGTGAGAAAATATAATAAAGTAAGTTAAAGCTAAGCAAAGTAAAAATGGTGATTATTACTCTCTCGACAATTATCTCTCGATATATAAGTGAAAATATATTCGATATTGTTTTACGAGCACATAATTAAAATCTAATTTTTATATTTTCTGAATAAACATAGCTCACCCTAATCAACGTGTAAAATGTACGTTACCAAGTGTGAAAAAACAAATGTGTAGTGTAGATATGAATAAAGGAAGTATTAAATTTATTTGTTTTATTTAAGTGGATTTTTTTATCAATTAATTAATAATTTATTTTTTTATTATTTATTACCATGTTTGCTTTAATGGAAGTGATTAGTTCTTAAACAATCATGAACCATGTGGTTTTCATTTTTTAATGGGTGTGGTGGACGGTGAACAGTGAACTCATTAGTAAATTAGAATTCAATTTTTTAATAATTTCAAATGATAAATTTTTGGACGAGTAAAAGTAAAATGAAATAGACGGTTCTTCATATATCCTAAATGAATTATATATAAAAAATAGTGCATGATGATAATCTACTGTATATAACGATGTATTTCAAATAAGTAATTACAGAGTAAAAATTAATACTGTATATAATGATGTATTTCCTTGAAAATTAAGGAAAAATTTACAGTTCTGTATATTTCGACTTACATATGAAATTCAAAAAAGTTAACTTATAAAACTATTAAACTAATATACTACTCCGTATTCAACTAGTTGCACAAGTCATATAAACAAAGTGAGATATTTTATTTAGCAGACACGAGATAATTTACATTTTAATTTGCGTACTTTAAAGTGTAAGTGAGTTTTTTATGCTTAGTAGGAGGGGAACAAATTCTGTATTTTGTTTTTTCAATACCAAAGTCATGAAATCAATTACTTTAATCATTTGAATTCCTTATTACAAGTACTTTAATTTTATAGTTGAAAGCAATATAATAATGCAAAGAATTTCCATAAAAGATATAACTCAAATAAAGGAGATATTGACGAAGTCAGGAGATTCTAACTAAAAGCATAGAAAAGGAGATTAGATTAAGTTTACTAACAGGTAAAACAAATTTGTGAATTGCAATTATTTTAAAGAGTAATCTAAATCCATTTTATATATTTCAATAAATTGAATATAATCTAATCTAATTCAAAGTATGATTGAATTATTAAAAATTAAAATAAAATGAACAACAATAAGTCAATAACTACTATTATAAAATAAAATAAAATAAAATAAAATAAAACCTTAAAAATCAAAATCCACATGCAAGTTTGACGTACACATACCAAGTGGACTATAGACATACACGCATTAGAAAGGATGATAAAAAAATTGTCGGTATATGCATTATTATTATAATTATTAATTTATTATTATTAACATTATTATATTAAAAAAATGATTAATTCTTTTTTTTAAAAAAAAAAATAGGAAAGTGTATCAATAAATGAAGAACAAGCATGACCATTCACCAAAAAAGAGAGTAAAAGACAATTATCCATAATTTGGGTGACTTGCAATTTCATGCATGAAAACTCATATCATGCCTTACAATGCATGGACCCTTTTCATTATTATTATTATTATTATTATTATTATTATTATAAACCGCAATTATTATTGATATATAAACACAGTTTACATAAAATTGGTGGGGAGCCGAGAAACAATCTGGGCCCCCACCCCCTTCGCTACAGCAAAGCCTAGTCGAACAAAAATTAGTTTTAATTAGTTTTAACCTTACTTGTATGCATCACCCCAAAAATTATTTGTTTAGAAAATGATGTTTGAAGATGTTTTTGTCTCATTTATTCCCAAATTTGTTTGTTGTTAGAAGTTATAGATTATTTAGAGTTATTTTGATGTTTGAAAGTATTACTGAATTCGTTTGTAGGGAATTAAACTGATCTGAAATGAACTAAACTTATCTAAAAGGAAATGTAAAATGAGTTTAAAAGAAGAGGGATTTCGATTTGCTATAATAGAGTAACGGCTGTGTTTTGTAGATGTTTCGAAAGCACAAATGTGCTTTCAACAACTCTTTTGTAAGATCGTTAATATAACATAAAATGACTCTATCATTTACTTAAACCGTATTATATCTATCCGTTAAGTGCACCATTTTTGAGACCGTTGCGCATGAAACCTTGAATTATAATGTAGACTGATGTCGTGCAAGTAACGACCGAAATAAAACGACGATTTTTCATACGATTTACTAAATAAAACGACGATTTTACCAGCAACAGTTCAACTATGAATTTATCTCCATTCATATCTGTTTTTACACAAAATAACCTTCAGAATAAACCACATTGCAGTAACAAATGATTACTACCAACAGAAGGTATACGACGACGAGCACCGCCATTTACAACAAAGATATCGATATCAATTCATTCTCAGGCAGGACGAGGAGTCGCCTCATCGCAGGAGACCTCTTCCAATCTGTCGAGAAATCCTTTATGAGGAGTCTCGAGCTCGAAACCATTTGTGAATGATGCAGCTTCAAACCGTGTCCACAGCTCCTTCTTCAGCGTATTCTCCCCAGGGCGTTTCCCCGTCTTAAAAACGCTTTCAGACCCCTTCCACATAGGAGTACTTTCCACCATTAAAGCATTGCCTGCAAAATCGTCAATTACAGAACTTTTATATTTCAGTTAAAACCAAGTCGATAGAATGTGTTTTCTAAAGTTTACTGAAGAAGTTTATTGTTTTTGAAGTGCTGTTGTTGCTGAAGTATTCTAATGTTATTTTTTTTGAAGTCATCCGAACTTTTCTGAACTGTTTCATAAGTTCAGAAAAAATAAGACGAGGAGAAAAGGTACTAAAGGTGCGTATTTACCATGACTTGCACCAATATTGTTTCTGATATCTTGATTAAGAACATGCGAGCTGCGTTGTTCAGAAGGAGCGAGACTGATTTGCTGCAGCTTTTGCAGGCATCCCCTCATTGGAGATTCGGGTTTTACAGGTTTTTTATCGAGTGGCTCCATCAAAGTACAATACTTAGGTGGTGAGCGTATCCATGCTGGTGATTCTTCGAGTACTCTCCGTTCAGTTTTCATAGCACAAGCAGGATTTATTCCAATGAGCTCGCGATACATTAGTCCCAACTTTTCCGGAACTTCACCGCCTGAGCTCTCAGAATCTGTCGACTCGTCAAACTTTCTGTGCCCTACTGGAAACGGTGTGGACTTGTGGAACTTAGGGTAAGGGTCTTGGAGCAGACAAGATCTCGGAGGAGAGTTTTTAAGGCAAGGCGTGGCCAAAACAGTGGATAAATTGCCTACTTCTGTTTTCAAAGGAGACAAACATTCGACCTCGGAAGTGCTAGCCATTGTAGTTGTAATTGACGGTATCTCTTTGCAAGAGTTTTTAGGGTTCACTGACACAAGAGGTTTAGAAGTCGTTTTTGCACGGGGCAAAGGGGTGAGAACAAAGAGCTGTTTGCCGCCTTCTGCTGCGCAAGTGGTCGCACGCCAAGATACGAGAGGGGATGGAGATATTAAAGATGCCGACATCGTTGGCGCAGGAGTATCGACTTCACGCTCCTCACTTTCATCCAACACGGGAGCTTCTTCAATAGGATTCTCGCCTGATTGAGTATCGACATCAGCAGAAGGGACAGACAGCACCTTCTGGAGTCTAAGAACTCGTGGCTAACACATGAAAACCAGGATGATATAAATGTCAGACATAAATTTCACAGGAAAAGCGAAACAGCAGTTAGCTGAATAGGCAGCGGAAAAGGACTGACCTTGAGAGATAATTGGATTTCAGACAACACGTTGATGAAAGAATTGATTTCTTCCCTCTTCTCAGAGTCTATATCCACTTTAACAGCTTCGACAACAACTTCATCGATCTGCAAAAGAAAGAATGTAGCCCAAAGACCCTACTAATTACTCAAGAGGAGATTATAAACCGAAGAAACATCTACCCGTTTGATGCACACATTAGAACGAAACCTCATATCATTTCAAAATAATGGACCACTACGAAAACACTAAATTTCAGGCAATTTAAGGCGAAGAGAATTGCTCGGTAATCAAGTTTTAAAGATCCCTATAAATAGGGACTCTGCTCCTACTGATCATGTTGAGGAACATCAACCCCATTCACGAGAACTTTGTACTCGTACAACAATTCAACCAATAGACCTACCGAGATACCCAACATTTGAAACCTTCTCATTGTCAGCGATGCCAAGACTCGGAAACTAGTTTTTAAAACTGAAGAAACTCGAGTTTTAGCTAACAGAGTTTAGTCTCCACTGTCTCGTACTACGAATTTAACCCGCTTGAGTTTAGCCATATCAATGTAGGCTAGCTCACTCCAAACAAGCTACCAATTTAGCAAATTCAGACACCTAAAAGAATGATTCGTGAAATACAACATTTATACGCGTTTAATGCGTTTGTTTTTTCCCACATTTGAAGGCTTTAACAGTGAACTTCACACTTCACAACAGTTCGAAAAGACGAAAGAAATGTGACTGCAGATCAATTCATGATCTAAACCCTAGAAACAATCTATCAAAATACTGAATTACTCTAACAATTATCTCTAAAGTTCAAACATTTCAGCAAATTTTAACCCAAAGTTTCAAACTTTTACTCTCTACTTACAAATTCTGTTAGCTAGGGTTTCTGGGCACACGTTAAAAAAATCGATAACAATCAAAAGAACACAATACTAAACCTTAGAATTTCTGGGTACATGTCAAAAAATCCTAAAAAACAAAATGCAATCAATACCCTTAACACACAACCCTCTAATTTCCAAAATATGAAAATTAGGGTTTTAGGTATTTCTAATGATTAAAAAAAATTGGGGAAAAAACACACTAACAAAATTACCTGACGAATTAACGAAGAAAAATCAGAATGAACAAAAAGAAGTCGATGAAGCGGATCTTCGTCGACACAAACAACTTCTTTTGGTTGAATTTTGGATTGAATTTTGAGCTTGGATTTCTTGAAAGAATGCATATGATTGTTGTTGATTTTAATTGCGGAAATATTTTTGGAAGGTTTATGAATGGCGGAGTTAGAGACGTCGTGAAGCGGCTTTCGCAACGTCGATTTCAATTTGCCGTCGGTCCTCCACGTCATCGCCGGCGACGTTTGATCGGAGAAATTTGAGTTCAGTGTTGTAGTGTGAGAAGGGCGGGATTTGTTTGATTATTTGAATTTGTGATTTTTTTTTTGTTTTCTAATTACTTGGTTTTTATATTTTCTCAAAAATAAAATCGAGGATGTTCTGATCGAGTAGTTAGGACAGAGGTATTCTGTGACGGTAGGTTATAATTTCGATTTCTTCCTCCCCGTTTTATAAACCTTGGGCCTCATGTTTTGATCGAGGATGTTCTGATCGAGTAGTTAGGACAGAGGTATTCTGTGAGTCTGTGACGGTAGGTCATAATTTCGATTTCTTCCCCCCCGTTTTATAAACCTTGGGCCTCATGTTCTGACCGAGTAGTTAGGACATACGTATTCTGTGACGGTAGGTCATAATTTCGATTTCTTTCTCCCCGTTTTATAAACCTTGGGCCTCATGTTAGACCAAAAATATAATAAAATTATTTGTGACTTTATTCATGGTATTTTTTTTTTTTTTTTATCATTTTGTGATGTACTATGAATGTTTAATTTGAGTGAAATAACGTGTAATTTAATTTTAATTTCTGACATACTAATGTTTAATTTTTATAATATTGAAATTTAAAATGTAAATGAACTTGGCTGATAACTACTCGTATTAATTAATGTAGTATATGAAATAGTGTCAAAATGTTTGTAGAGGTACATATACTGATATACCTAATGAAGCCATCGTTTTCAATGTAAGGAGAGTTATACTGATAATTTTAATGTTTACAATGTTTTACTCGCAAGTTAATATAATGAGTAATATCTCATAATATATAATAGTACGAAGTAATTAATTCGAATTTTATAAAACACGCCGACTAAAAATTAGGTGGTGAAGTGACTACTGATGGTGATCATTACAAATAAATGTTGAAAACATATACTCCAATTTGTAGAATTGTGTTGTCTTAATCAATACAACTACATTCTCGTTAACAAGTCTCTAAATACTATTTTTACGTGGCAACATATAATAACTTTCTTCATCATATATTCATGATAGGGAGAAAACTATGTGTACCCGCAAATTCTAACTTTTGTTTAATGGCCAATATCAATCTATTTAAAAATTAATAACACCGACATATCTGAAGATACATTTCTAAAATTTAAATATAAATATTTAGCAATAAATCAAACAAATAACTATTAAACTAGGATAAATATAGGAATTTATTGTTACTAGGTGGAAAAATAATGGGAACTTTGTTGATGAGACATGCATCAAGTTATTTGCAAGAAAAATATAGGGCGGCTAGATTAGCATTTACGGATGTTTCTGAAGCTGAATTGTAAGTTAATAGACATAGGAGTCTAATACTCCGTATTAATTTTCCATTATTTTTCGTGTTCATAATAAAAGAGCAAAATTGAATTAGTTTTTTAAATAAATGTCAAATGTTTTTTTTTAAGGTGGACAGAGCAAGTGACGAATAATAATCCATGGAGTCCAGATACCAAGACCATGACCCTAATAGCTGAGGCATCTTACTTTTTTGACGATTATTTGAGAATTGTGGATGTTCTGCATAAGAGGTAGAATTTGAATCATTGTGTAAATGCATTATTTTGCAAGAAATATAAATTATTCTTCATTATAATTCGTACTTCTTATAAACCATAAATTAATGAGAATAAAAAAAATGCAGGTTTGCTACCCTCGATTGGAAAAGATGGAGACAATATTACAACTCACTAATATTGTTGGAGTTTTTAATTACCCACGGCTGTGAAGATTTTGTAAATGAGTTCAGGAAAGATGCTAAAACAATCAAAGATTTAGGGACGTTTGAACATATAGATGCTGATGGGTAACTTTCTTGTCGCTAAAGTCGTGTCAGGTTGTTTGACATATTATATGAGTTTCTAATTCCTAAAAAATGATCATTTTAACACTTTATGGGTGACCGCAAGTGAGTAAAATGTGAATATTTTTTGAAAATTTAAAATAATCGCATTTTACTTCATAATAATTACTCTATTAGATAAATTTTAAAGCCTTGGTTTATGTATGCAGTTAATTAATGAATATAGAAACTTATATTGTTTTTTTTTTCCCTTTTTCGCTAGAGTTAGATGGGGAATTTACATGAGAAATAAAAGTGAAAGATTGTTAAAACTATTACAAGGAGGACATACGCTTCAAGAAGCACGCTCAAAGGCCATAAGACTAACTAATGAAATTCATGGATTCGGAAGTTCACCTTCTTCTTCATCATCGTCGTCTTCCCCTCGAGGGTCGTGGACATCGTCTTTTGATTCGTATTCATCTTCAAGTCCGCCATGGCACGACATGAATGATAGCGAAAATTTTGGAGAAACAAAACAATTGTTCGAACAAGAAACTCCAAAAAGTTCGCCTAATAAGGGATTCATTAGGCAAACGATGCCTATCAATTACCTCGACGATGGAATTGATATGTCCGATTCGTTAGATTGGAATACGATTCAAGAAACGTTTACAGACATTGATTTAAATGACAACAAAGACGAGAAAAAAGTAGGATTTTTTCGCGGATTGTGCTCCAAACATATTGGATATAGTCCATTGAAAAACGATGGTGATAAGCAAATATCTAGATCAGTTTCCGACATCAGGGATGAGAAGAAGAAAATGCTTCATCACCAACATTCGTTGTCTTAAAGAAGAGACGTTTACGATTACTAACATAGCCGATATTATTTATACTACTCCACTAGGTTTAAATTTTAGACAAACCGATTGTTAAATAGTACAAAGATCGAGTAGCTGTAAGTTTCATCGGTATATGATATCAGTTTGGTAGATGTATACATATATTACGACGAATAAAAGGTAGAAATTGTGTATCCTTAATAAAACATTTATGTAATTAGTGATGAATAAAGTTACTCCATTTTATTCTACCTTTTGACTTTTGTGATGTTACATTTTTAAAGAACTTTTGATGAGTGAAAAGGTTGCAATTTTGGGTACATGAAAAACACTTCATTAACACAACAACATTTTCGACTTGTTAATGTTGTCGTCGAGTGTACGTAAATATTTACAAGAAGTCGCATTCAACCACTTCATCCCATAGAAAACCATGCCAACAATTTAAAAACTTGTCCTTGGAATTCAATGTGTCTTCCTCTTTCCTCTCAAAATTTTGTAATTCACTCTTAAGTTTTTAATTCTAATTTATAAAGTCCATTTTTATTAAAATAAAATAAAATAAAATTATATTTCGTGAAAAATTAATTTTCGAGACGATGAAATCATGTGGTTCATCTCATATGATCAAACTAACAAATATGGAGTATATCTATTGCATAACACTGTCACTATATTTATTAAATAAAATCATTTTACTCATTTGTACATGTGGATATAATAAAATGTGACAATTTTAGAAAATAAACTGAATAAGTATGGTAGATTTTAATATAGTACAACCTATAATCTCTTATTAGATTGAGATCAATACCATAATAAGTGTTTTAATACAGTTATACAATTGGATTCGATTCACAAAATCGTAATTAATACTAACACAGAAATAAAAAATTGTATACTTTATAAGAATAGAGTATTACACAGTAGAAGATATGCAATTGACTTATTTTAATACGGAGTAACAAAATGAATATCCTCACCATAACCATTTTAGTATTTTTACCATGCAATTTCGACATAAAATTTTCTAGAAAAATATTAATATTATTAAATTTCCATTACAAATAATTGCCACTTTTTACCCCATGTTACCGTTACACTACTTCACTAAATTACTGTAATTAATTAATATATAATCGTCAATTTTTTCCTTCTTTCTTCTCATTTTCATGCATTTTTTTTTTGTTTTACTCTGAGATTCTTCACTGAGCATAATTAATTTCTCTGAGAGCTTAAGAATTTTCCCAGTAAAACCCTAATTTTTATCAAACATTAAAAAAATAAAAAAAATTGATTCATAATCTTATCACATTTCATACCTAAAAAAACAAACAATTTCAGCCATTTTCTCACCCACCCTTTACAATTCACCTTCAATTTCTTCATTTAATTCATCTCCCACTTAAAAAGTTTCAAACTTTAAGTTACCAAAAGATTTAATTGCCCAATAAAATTCCAAAAATCAAATCTTTTTTTCTTTTTCTGGAAAGTTTTAGCTGTCATTTGACTATATTAGTTGATTAATTTCACAAATTTTAATTTAAATGTGAGTTTATTAGAGTGATGCAGTGTTTAAATTGGGTTAATTTTTTTAATTTTTTTTTTTTTTAGTTTTTAGTATTTGATTGAATTTTTGAAGGAAATGAAGTCAAGTATTATACTTGATTCTATTGCTTTTCAGTTAACCCCAACTAGAACAAGGTGAGATTTTTGATATTAATTAATTTAGTTCTTAAATTTGTTGGTTTTGTTTATATTTTTATATTTTTTGATGATTTTTTTTTTTTTTTTTTTTGTTTTGTTAGTTTAATTGATTCATTGATTGTGTGATGTATGAGATTTTCTTAGGCATTGTTGTATAAAGTATAGCTTGAATTGTTGTTTGGTTCGAAACAAATTCGTATATGAGACGGTCTCACGATTGAATGTGATATATAACTGTAGGCAGTAAGGACCTGTTCTTTCCAGCTTATTTTCAGCTCATTTCGATTCGATTCATTCCACTTGATTCGATTCGATTCATTCCATTCGATTCATTCGATTCGATTCATTCACTTGATTCGATTCGATTCGAAAGATTATGTTATAAATTTGAACTTCATTCGATTCGATTCATTTCGATTTAGTTCGATTCATTCATTTGATTCGATTCATTCGATTCGATTCGATTCGATTCATTTCAATTCTAAAAAGTCCGAAAGAACAGGTCCTAAGCCTCACACTATTTTAGTTTAGATTCACTAGTAGGTTTGACCGGTTTAGGTTCGAAACGAATTCATTTGAGACGGTCTCACAAAAAACGTATTATATTTTTGTCTGCGTAAATCAGTAAAGATAGTTAGTCTCACGCTATTTTATCCCGAGAGTTGTAGATTCACTAGGGGGAGGCTTTTTTTTTTTCTTTGGTCGCTTACTCGCTTTGTATGTTGGTTATGTTAAGTTTACAAATTATATTCTTAAGAACAATGTGTTATGTAAAAGAGGAGATTATCTCGAGACACACGAAAATGGTGTATTTTTGGGTGTCTTTATTAGGGATTTGAGCTGAATTTTCCATCGGTGTACGTTCAAGGTTGTAGTTGACTAGTTGGTGTATGGGACTGGTGACAATATTGTGTATTTGTGTACTTTGCTGAAAATGTTCGTGTTTGTTGTGAGCTGTGAGTGGTATCGACCACGACATCAGATGGCAAAAGATATCGTTTGACCCAGTTAGTTATGTTTCGGTATTTTTGACGCTACCCAAAATCAAAACTATAACTTATTAGTACGTTTTACTCCGTAATATATATCAGGTGTGACCTAGTGATCACTGCAAATGGTAAAACCGAGAAGATTGCGTCTGGTTTGCTCGACCCTTTCGTAGCTCATTTGAAGGCAGCCCAAGAGCAGATTGGGAAGGGAGGATATTCAATTGTCCTCGAACCAAATCGTGGAAGTGATATCTCATGGTTTACGAAGGGAACAGTCGAAAGGTTTACTCCTAGTCTCACACTCTTTTTCTCATCCGTGCGTATTATGTCTTATAATTTCAACTACTTTCGACTTTCGTATCAAAATCCTCTGGATTCTACAGATTTGTTCGTTTTGTGAGTACTCCGGAGATACTTGAGCGTGCGTGCACTATAGAATCGGAGATTGTGCAGATTGGAAAGGCAATATCCCGTCAAAGTAGTAATTCCAGTGCCCTTCACAATGTGAGTCAAGATTTACGCAGTGAATAATTTAATGGTATTATTTTTTATTTTTTTCAATTTCTTGCTTTATAAACATTCACGTGTATCAGGTTGCAGACACTCCAGTAAAGTCTGAAGAAACTCTCGAAGGTATAGCTACGACAAACATTTTGGTTTTGTGAAGATCATACTTGTCTACTGTTCTTGTATGTGTTTAAAGAGCTTTGCTGTTTTTGTTTCAAACGAGGAGATTGTGACGGTTTTTTTCCTAATGTAAGCATACGATGATTTTAACATAGTTTTTTTCGACAGGTAGCAAACCTGCAGCAAGTGGTAATGACGAGAAGGCAATTGTGCTTTACCAGGTAATGTAACGGCGATGTCTAAGTAATGAATCCGAAACTAATTATAATTTATTATAATTTTAAAAATTAGATTTTTTTTTTCGTTGTTTCATAGCCGATCAACAGTCAAGCAGAAGTAAATGGATCCACCACACCGGAGAAAAATTCAAAGTAAGAACATTAGTGTGATTCAAATAAACTTCGAAGTTAAAAATGTTACGATATGTATTTGATAATGGTAATTTTATTATCAGAGTTCAACTGGTGGAAGTTCTCGAGACACGTAAATCTGTGCTTCAGAAAGAGCAAGGCATGGCCTTTGCACGTGCTGTTGCTGCAAGCTTCGACATTGACAACATTTCTGCACTGCTTAAATTTGCTGAACGTTTTGGCGCTTCACGTATGATGTAAGTTTTTTATCCTTTTTGCTCAGAAAAACTTCTACGTGATAATGTAATTGGTTGGTTAGTCAGTAATATGTTCGTATATATTCATGCTTTAGGGATGCTTGCAAAAAGTTCGTGCAGCTTTGGAAAGTGAAGCACGAAAGCGGCCAGTGGGTTGAAGTTGAAGCCACGGAAGCAATGTCATGCCCTATCGATGTGCCTTCTACGAATTCTTCCGGCATTGTTTTTCACAACTCAAACGAATCTTCGCACGGCGAGGCTGCTTCTGAAACAAATGGAAAATCAGGTTATGTTCTGTACACCTAGCAAAACTGACTTAATCCATGACCTGAGCTTGACCCGTGATTCGAATTAACCTGATACTATTTGACTTGACCCGAATGTCTATGAATGTTGTACTAATGTTCAAGTAGTCGTTCTTAGAAGCGGTTTTCTTACTCGTAATTCGAATTCAATGACCAGATCATCATCATCAACCACAACAACATCCAATGTTTGCGCCCTGGCAAATGAACCCTCAAGCAAATGGTATGCCTGTCTTTCAACCGTATCCCGTTCAAGGGATGCCGTACTATCCAAACTACGCAGGAAACGTGTTATTCCAGTCACCATTTCCTGGCCAAAAGACGAGACGGAGGAAGCATTCTGCGGATAGTGAGGATACGAGTGATGAATCGGAATCTCAGGAGATATATACAGACGAGGAGGTTTCAGCCACTAGAAGTCGGAGAAAGAAAGGTGGCAAATCATCAAAAAAACAAGGGGGAAAGGTCGTGATTCGTAATATTAACTACATTGCTTCGAAAAAGCAAGATTCGGGAGATAGTGATCCGCAATCTTCTCCAGACTCTGGCTCTGATGACAATTTTGAGACGAATAAGGGAGGTGAAACACGAAAAGTCGGAAAGAAAGAAGTATCTTTGAAATCTTCTGTGGGTGACGATGGACATTGGCAAGCGTTTCAAAATTTCCTACTCACAGACGCTGATGAAGGTAGTAACTCTGTGAATAGGATGCTTGAAATGGAGGGTAAAATTCACGGAAGGAAGCAACAAAGTGGTATTGGAGACTCCTCTTCAGCTCTTGTAAGGCGCAATATGGGTGGTAGTGAAGACGTCGGTTTTAGTGATCGATTCGATATGTCTGGTGACACAACTCGCGTGGGGAAACGTGCAGATGATCAAATGGACTATATCTTTAACCGGCAAGAAAGGGTGACAGATTTAGCGGATTCTTTTGTAGGGTTTGAGGGTTCAGTCAATGACAATAAGGGCTCATCTCATGCTATGACTGACGAATCTTTTGTAGTCCTTCATCGAACAGGCTCGTGTGATGGTCGAGCTGCGATGGATAATATGGATCAAGAGCTCCCAACAGTGGTTCAGAAAACAGAAAATCGTGCTGTTAGTACTAGTAAGAGTAATTACGAGGCAAATGATTTAAATTTGATGCCTAATCGTTCGATGGAGGATGGGCTGAGCGGTTATCACCCAGATATGGATTACGAAATGCAGGCCCAAGTTAACGTGAACGCTGAAAAGAGTGGTAGCGGTGGTAAGAAAGTTACTTCGGTTACTAAACAGGGGCCTAAGAAGGGTGTCAAGGATCAGAAGTTGAGACCCGAGAGAGGTCTAGCAAATATGAAAAGAGAAAAGCCGTCTAAGTCTAGCTCTTTGGAAGATGCACGTGCTCGTGCTGAAAAATTACGCGCTTATAAGGCCGACTTACAGAAGCTGAAAAAGGAAAAGGTATAATTTAATAGCTGTCGTTTGGAAAACTTGAGATGATTTTAAAGTTTAAACTACTTAAACGATTGAACTTTGGACAACTTCACGGTTCACATAAGTTTGGAAAACTTCAGTTTAGCCGAAGAAAACAAATTCTGATTTTGTTTGTGCTGTTTAACACGTATGGTTTTAATAGCTGTCGTTTTTTACTGTTTCAGGAAGAGGAGCAAATGAAAAGATTGGAAGCGTTGAAGTTAGAGAGGCAAAAGAGAATTGCTGCTAGAAGCGGTACCACTGTAGCCCAATTACCGTCACCATCACAGCAGTCTCGTAAACAGCTGCCAAAGTTTTCGCCTATTTCGCAGAAAGGCTCTAAGTTTAGCGACACAGAGCCTGGATCATCCTCACCATTACAGCGGTCCACTTTAAAACTCGTGCCAAAAGTGATGAGCGATTCAAGTAGGACTCTGAAGCCAAAAAGATTAATTGGTGCAAGCGGATCCAGTGGAAATAGGTTGACGAGGTCAGCCTCGTCACTGAGCATACGTAATGAAGAAACTATTTGTGCCACGCCAGAACCCAAGGCAACAACATCCAGAATCAGAAGATTGTCAGAGCCAAAAACTACCGTACATCAAGTTTCAGCAGGAAAGACTCAGAGTTCCGAGGGAGTGTTGAAACGCAGAGCATCTCTTCCCGAACTGAAGTTGAGAGCGTCTAAAGGCTCCTCTGCGTCAGTCCCGAAGAAGTCAACAAGTGTAGAAAAGGCTCCTCCAATTATGTCAAAGCGGACTAGGGGAAATTCACAGCCTTCTAGGGATGGAGACGATAACACAATCGTTGAGAAAACTGTCGTCATGCTTGAGTTTACGAAACCTGCTACACTAGTCTCTCAACAGGCTGAAAATAGAACAAGTGTAGATAATGTGCAGCGAAATATTGACAAGGATTTTGGTGGTGCTATGTCGGAGGAAGATACGTCCATTCCTCCACCGGCTTCACCAATCATTATGAAGGAAGTTGGGTCTGAACCGTCTACTCAAGAGGTCAAAGCGCAATTACATACCGATGTAAATGCGGTAATTTGCAAAGATTATTTACATTTCTTTTCACTGTCGAGTATCTGATTGACTAACAACTGCTTCTCATTTACAGCCTGAAGTACCACCAAGCTTACCAAGTGTTGGCATTGCTGAAGAACCATATCAGGCGCCCTATGCCCGAGTCTCCTCCACAGAAGACCGATGTATGGGTGAGTCTGAATACGGAAAGGCGCTTCCAACAAGTCTTGTCACAGCAGCAGCAGCAGATGTCCAGACGACTACTGTGGTTTTATCTGATGGTCAAAGGCAGGAGTCTGTTTCGTCACAAGCTGCTTCAGAAAAACATTCACGAAAGGATACATCAAAAGGTTTCAAGAGGCTATTGATGTTTGGAAGAAGGAACTCGGGCAGTGGATCTAGCGTTGACTTAGATAAAACAAGTAGCTCTGCCTCCACTGATAATGATGCGTTAAAAAGTTCCTCGAGTGAAGGTAAGACATTCCTCTTTTTACCTGATTATTGGTATAGAATTTCTTCAAGAAGTCATATGTTTGTTTCAATTTTTGTTCTTTTTCTCCATAATTTTAATGTATGCAGCACCAGAGGCCGTTGTATCTCCTTTCAGTTGATAGTTATCCAATGCTGTTACGATGTGCGTCGTTCTAGATTTTTTTAACAGAGCATGATTCTGAAACAAATATGGTTGTGTATGTAATTACTATGCTGTCATGCTCTTTAGGACGTCTTGCTTGGTAAATTAGCTTTAGTTCGGTCGTCAATTGAGTTAAAATCTCGTAAATTCTTAAGCTTCCAAATTCATGACATACTGACATTTTCTTACCTAATGTAAACGGACTAATGAACGCAGTTTTCACGTTGAAAAACCTTCTTACTCAAGATGAAAGCTCTGGTGCTGCGACTGTTCCAAAGAAGTGTAAGAGAATACATTCAAACTATTTTCTTTTCAGTTGCTGATTTCTATATTACTAGGTCGTATGACGTTTCTGTTCTTTTCTTGCAGCTTCGCGGTCGTTCTCTCTGTTATCACCTTTCAAAAGCAAGAACGCGGAAAAGAAGATGACCACGTAGTAACAGACCAACAAATCCATATGCCGCCAAACAAATTGTTTAGTTCTTTACGCATTTGTTCTATTGAAAATTGTTTTGTACCTAGTCTCTCCATTGTAAAAACAAATTGATGATAATATGTTGAACTTTGTATTGAACGATATTCGTTAGTTAATGTAGACAAATGATGCATGGCTTGAAATCCCGTACGAGTTGTTGCAGCACTCGAACAATTAAACAATCACCTGAAATATATCGGTGCTCGCTAAGAGGAGGAATTTTGTCATCACCGATGAATTTCTAAACAACCGAATTTGCTGCAAATGTATCAACCATGTATAGCAATCCTATATTTATTTCCGACTTGGGTTTTTAATATGACGGAATAATGCAAAATGGTTCAATATAATGTGTCTTCTTCCGTAAACTACTACGCATAAGTTTTTCGATATTAGACTATATTATCCATACGTTGGTGCGTTGATCCGTACTTTCCCTAAGTTAAATCGTAAAGAACCGGACTAACTCGAGAAATTGACTTATTAATTTCTACGTAGTACTCCGTATTTTTCTTTATTTTTTAAAGGGAAATTCTCATCTGTACCCTCGAAAAATTCACTTTTCTCACCTATACCCCTGCTTTTTACACTTTCTTAGTTGTACCCTGAAGATTTATTATTGAGTCTCAAAAATGACCTAAGTCGTAATTAACGTCAACTAGTTTCGTTAAGTGCCAACGTGACAACGATTAGGCGTGTGATTTGGACTTCTTGTCGTTGATTTTCCCCATTAAAGAATCCATCTTTCATCAAATTGGAGGGAAAAAAATGACAAAGAGTCCACGTAAATTACAACTTAGATCATGTTTGGGACTCAATAAAGAAGCTTAAGGGTATAATTAAGAAAGCGTAAAAGGCAGGGGTACAAGTGAGAAAACTAAATTCTTCGAGAGTACAGATGAGAATTTCCCTTTTTTAAATTAACATCAACACCAGGTGACCTTTCTTTACCAATATGATATGCATAATTCCACGGCCAAAATGTTGTGTCACTCATTTTATTTGTATACATACTGCGTTATCCACTTGCATGCATTCATATTTACCCGTGGAAGAGGATGTTAGCTCGTGGCGTTATGCTTCCCCTACCAATATCCTTGTCTACCGAAGATGTTCTGGTTATGGGTTAGGACGGAGGTACCTTGAGCACTAGCTGTAGAGATGACCATCTTCACGGGCAGAGCCGGCCCAGAGAGCATTGAGGGCCGTGTTTTTGAGCCCTAACCGGCTCTCCAAAGTCCGGTTAGGCCCGCCAAAATTTAAGGGCCGGGCCCGGACCCAATTTTTGGAACCCGACCCTACCGAGCCCGCCAAAAAAACAAAATCAAAATTTAAAGTCTAAGGGCCGGGCTAGGGCCTCAAACTCAGAGCCCGCCCTTTAAGGCTCGGCCCTCCCCCACCCAAGGGCTTCAATTTCGGCGCCCGGCCCGACCCGAGTCTATAGTTTCTCTTGTGATTTTAAGGTATGCTATTATTTAAAAATATTATTAAATATATATATAATTATATTTTCACCTTATTTATTTCCTTTTTTTAATTGCGTGGACATATTTTTTTTTTAATATATGTAATTGTTTATCAACAAAATACTCTACGTATCAGCACAATATTTTTAATCATGTCGTCGATTTAATTGTAATTTAGTTTGATCTGTATATAAATTTAAAATAGTTTCCATATCTCATTGATGAGGGATAAAAGTTATGTACGTGTGATGTGTGTAACAAAAAGAATTTTTTTAATATGAAATTTGGTTACAATTTATTTTTCCAATAACTTTGTTGCTAAGGAAAAGTTATCGTTAAATCAAGACGCCAAACCATATAGTTTATCCATGAAATCATTCTATCTCAAACAATTTTCTGTGTACTAAAATGCTAACAACTTTTTGCCACATGTATGATATAATTTGTGGCTAAATAGGTGTTTTTACCATATACGTGGTTTGATATGTGGCTAAATGAATTCTTTTTGCCACAATTTAACTATTTTTGTGGTATAATTTATGGCACAAGTTCTAATTTGTTGTGCTGTCTTATAAGATTATAGTTATAATGTTTTTTGGCATAATTTGTGGCAAAAAGATGTTTTTGCCACATGAATAACTTGATTGTGGCTAAATGAATTCTTTTTGCCACAATTTAACTATTTTTGTGGCACAATTTGTGGCACAAGTTCTAATTTATTGTAGTGTCTTGTAAGATTATAGTTATAATGTTTTTTGGTTTTACATACATATGCTATTCGATATTAATCGAATGATAGTTGTGCGGGTGCCAGTATTAACTTGAACATCAATATTTTTAGAATTCTCATTTGAATACACAAGTTATGTTTTGCGATGTATTAAAACACGAAGATAAGATAAGTGGAGGATTAAAAATCCTTACACGAAGATGATAACCGGAGGATTAAACCCCTCACCCTCTGCTTTTCGATTTCCACAGGGCATGCAATGTACGATTAGAATTGCAGAAGAGAAACATCCTTGTTTTAGGCGCGATTTTCTTGAATTTCTGCACAGTCGACTGTTCCATGGTAAACTTGTTAGAGTCGACCAATTCGTTGAAGATGAATGACCCACATGTGACCACGAACCCAGCAAGTCCGTTTTCTGGCGGCTTCGAAGGTTCAGAGTAGTATCTTTTTGGCGGTTGTTGCAATCGACGGTCACCCTTGTTTTTGTTCTTATTCCCTCGCACTACAACAAACAAACAGAAACACACTTGAGAGATGATAGAAAAGAATAAAAGAAGATATTTTTTTTTTTTTTTTTTTTTTTTTTTTGCCATTGAATGAAAGAAGATGATACAAAGATTTTGGGTAAAAGAAGATGATAGAAAAGAATAAAAGAAGATGATACAATGGATATAATACAACCGTCAACGGTCAACACAAATGCAAATTAAAGTGGTTAAAATATAATGACTTCAACACACTTATTAAGACCATGTTTATTGGTAG